>OX123187.2:89431649-89915180 GCA_944739405.2 Euclidia mi
CTGTCATTACGGGCAACAATGCATTGGCAGTTTTCAGATCAAATTTCTCCATGGTGTTAATCGTAACCTCTGTACTATCCGAACAAAGCTGAACAATTTTTGAATATAATTTAATTATTTTTGTACACAAGTCTGTCACAATATTGATTTCATCACTCTCGATTTCCTTACTCTTTATCTTTAAACTAATTATCTTTTGTAAAGAACAAAACTGTGTATATATATCGTTTGTCTCATGTAATTTAATTTCTCTTATAGTAGATGACCTTCGACTCGGCCCTAGTTTGGTGAGGTAATCTTTAATATACTTTAATTTATCAAATACCTCTTTAGCCTCATTTGCTATAACATATTACTTAAGTCTAGATATTAATAATATAATCGTCACGATATCATAACATTAGACATTAATAAGAAAAATTAAATATAGACCACATACAAGGTCAAATTAAAAGAAAATAATATCTAAGATATATGAGTAAACATACATACATACATACATACATATCGTCACGCCTTTTATCCCCGAAGGGGTAGGCAGAGGTGTATTTCTACACCCACTTTTCGCCAGATATACTTTAGTCCCACCTAATAAGGGGCGAGCCTATTGCCGTACCGGGCACATTTCCAGACTCCGTGCTGCTACTGAGAATTTCGTGACAGAAAAACCCAATAACACTGCCCGACCCAGGAATCGAACCCGGGACCTCCCGATCCCACGCGCACATTTATGCCGCGAGACCAACGAGGCAGTCGTATAGGGTTTGATGTCGAGTTTTCCGTCTCTACGCAAAGATGGTATTTGCATCGTGTTATCCCTTAGTCGCATCTTACGACACCCACAGGAAGATAGGGGGTGGTGACACTTGTATTCTATGCCGTCAACCACACGGTACGGGTATGAGTAAAATAGGTGTAAAACGTTTTTACGACACATATTTTATGAATAATTGATTTTTGACTACACTAGCCGCACTTGTTACCTCACAAATCACCCACTTGTGTACTCACGCCGGAGAAGTCCCAGCAGCCGGGACACCAGTGGCCTGTCTACGGAACAAGCTCAGCGATCTTCGCAACTCGTACTCATTTATGCCTCTCTCGATCCATTTGCCATGGCATTTTCTATACAAGCGCAACAGCAATACCGCTCCTCCAACAGCCAAAACAACACAAATTGTTATGAGAATATAGTTTGTGCTACTTGCATGCTGCAACAACTGGTCCGTAGCAGCAGAATTTCACTTCTTGCTCTTTAGACTGTTGCTTGCCCATACTGTCTCTTTGTAAGACGAAAAACTCGCGAAAAACAGTTCAAACGTACGAAAGTTACGCCAAGTAGTAAGAAATCGTTCCAACGTAATGAAATCATTATTAGTCTTAAAACTTCACAAACCACTCAATGTTTACATTAACGATTCCTTTAACGGCACATCGCGTCGCGCTGGCAGGGTCGCCATATAAGGGTTCGATTCCGGTGAGTCAAGAGAAACAACGTGATCACTTCAAGTATGATTTAATACTCATTTAGTTATAATTAGTACATTAAATATATAGTCTTAATCTAGGATAACTGACATCATCATCACATGAGTCTTAATCTAGGATAACTGACATCATCATCACATGACTATTAATTTTTCTTTGTCTTACATACACCATACTATAGCCGATATCAAACGATGTCACAGAATGGGCCGTCATCAATCAAGTAAGCCCAGGCCCATCGTCGTCAAGTTACAGAGCACATCAGTGCGAGACAGCATTTGGTTCGCCAAAACCAAGTTAAAAGGATCCGGTTTAACGCTGTCCGAGTTTCTGACCCGAACGCGACATACAACGTTCATGGCAGCGCGGGAGAAGTTTGGCGTGACGAAGTGCTGGACCAGGGAGGGCTCTGTATTCGTCCTTGGCGCGGATGGTCAGCGGCATCGGGTTCTCTGCTTGGGTGACCTCGACAGGATCAAAGGCGCTGATCCAGAGAAGCCTACCGCTGCGAAAACCAAGCGGTCGGCGGCTTCGAAAAAATAGGTTCCCATTTCTTTATTTACGTGACTGGGTGAATTTACATTATTTTCTATTTTTTCATTGTTACTACCTTCTTCTTATCTAATAATTCTATCTAATATCACATCACAATGTTTATTTTCTTCACTTTGACAGACAAGCTTGACATAACATACGTCAGTTATGTCACTTGTTCTTCTAACCTGTTAAATCTGTACTGTCCATCTGAAGCATAGGTTTTTTATCTCTCAGACTCTTATGTTAATTAAATGTTTAATAAATTCACCTAGTCCGTATCATAAAATTCACTTTTTTTATTTATTTTATTTTCTTTTTAATTTTATTTTTCTCAGTGCTGTAAAGCTGTGTTGTGTTATTTTTCTTATTGTAACACGCAACTGGCGAGTGGACATTTGAGTATACATAGCTTTACAATATATTTTTTTATTAAAGTATTAAAATCATAAATATATATTTATTTATTATTATGAGTATATATGTACTAGGTATAGTTATATATATTATCTATTATAGTAGACATTATGCTAGATACAAATAGCGATATTGAAAGTTTTTTAACTGCTAGAAGTCATAATGACAGCTTCTCTAGTTTGCCTTCACTTGCAGAAATTCTTCAGTCTCAGTTTTCCGACGTCGCAGGGAACTTTAATGTAGTCCATATAAATGCCCAAAGTATTCCAGCTCATTTCCCTGATATGCTGACAACCTTTGACTGTAAGAACATACATGCTATTCTCGTTTCAAAGTCATGGCTCAAACCATGCCTCCCATCAGCCTCATATTCTCTTCCGGGGTACCACCTAATTAGAAATGATCGTGCGGTTGGTGCTGGTTGCGGGGTTGCTATATACCTACGTTCTCAAATTTCTTACCGTATAGCAAGCATCTCGTCACAACCCCCACCCTCGAATGCCGGCGAGCATCTCTTTTTAGAAGTGGAACTAAATCGTACTAAAGTTCTTCTAGGTGTTTATTATTCTCCTTCGTTACGTTTAAATTTTTCCCTTCTTTTGAACATATCCTAGAAACTTTGGTACGTTCTTACAGTCACACAATTATAATGGGCGATTTTAACACCTGTCTCTTAAAACAGGATAGTCGTTCCACCATATTTGAGCGTATTTAAAATTCTAGTAATTTATCTATTCTTCCCCTTAATGCTACACATAATTTTCCAAACTCTGTACCTTCTCCTCTTGATCTTATTTTCACTTCTTCCCCTACTTTTGTTTCCAAGCATGGTCAGTGCTCTGCAGATGCGTTCTCCTACCATGATTAAATATATATTTCCTATAAAATACGCCCACCAAAGGCAAAACCGAGAACTATTATGCAGCGCAATTTCGGGGGTATGGATCGGTTGAAGCTCTGCGCAGATGCCCGTAGCATTGATTGATCTCCTATATTCTCATCAGACTGTGTAGATGACAAAGTACAAATACTTACAGATAAATTAACTCAGCTGTACGATAAGCATGCACCAATCCGTGCCATTAAATTAAAACATCTACCTGCAGCTTGGCTCACTGATGAAATCAAAATATATATGTCTAAGAAACCTGCTGCCAAGGCGAAATATAAATGTCGTCCAACCCCTGTGAATTTGAAAAAATACAATAGTGTCAGGAATCTCTGCAATAAGGTGTGTAGGAAAGCACAGCGCCACCATATTCACAAATCGGTTGAAAATGGAGATCCAGTTAAAATCTGGAATTTTCTGAGAACCTTGAGAGTTGGCAAATCACGCAATGACACAGTCCCCAAAGATATAAATATCGATTCGCTTAACGAACATTTCACTGCTTCGTCCAACTTTGATGGGACAACAAAAACGAACACTTTACAAGATCTTTCACGTATCCCAACTCCCAAATATTTCCCTTTTCTTTTCGAGCAATTTTCCGGTTGTGATGTTAAAAAGATCATAATTTCGATCTCATCCAAAGCTGTTGGCAATGACTGTATCAGTCGAAACATGATCCTACCTATCCTTGATGAAATCCTGTCTGTCCTTTGTCATATCCTGAACTACTCTGTTACTAGCGGTGTCTTTCCATCAGCATGGAAATATGCCCAAGTAGTTCCGATACCTAAAAAATCCAAACCCTGTTCCTATACTGACTTCGGTCTAATATCCATACTACCCTTCCTTTCCAAAGTCCTTGAGCGTCTTGTACACGCACAACTCTCTTCTTTTCTTTCCAAGAATGCTCTCCTGAATCCTTTCCAATCCGGTTTTCGCCCTGGACATAGTACCACCACAGCATTGGTTCATATTACTGATGAGATAAGGCTGGGCATGGATGGTTAAAAACTCACGCTTCTCTCCTTACTTGATTTTAGTAACGCATTTAACATTGTGGATTTCCACATCCTGCTTGCCATACTCCGCTCTATTAACATATCTCCAACGGTAATTGGCTGGTTTCGTAGTTATCTGTTTGGACGCCGACAGCGTATACGCGTTGGTAGTCGTTGTTGTTTGTGAGTATTGGGATTTTCTTTCACTCGGCTTAAAACTGTGATATGTTCTCCCATATAATATTAATGTCCTGACGCATGGCAGACACACAAAAGCAATGCCGATATATATTGTAATTGTTACAATCATAATTATTATGTGTTTCACACGTGCGGAATTTGAAATTTATCTCCAAATTTCTGTTTGTTTGCTATTTGTTTATAGTTTCCACCATTGTTATTATTGTTGGCTTGGCGTCTATTTGCAACTTTCAAACTCCGCGCGATCAGGCGAGTGCACAGATAATAAATATACAATAGCCCATAGCCAATAGTCATAGACAGGTGACCATGGTGGAAGCTCATAGTTTGTCCATTACTGGATGTTTAATTAGTTTTTTAAGATTTAACCAATTTGTTTATAGAAACTTTTTGCTCGCGTCCGTAATATATTTATTTTATTTGTTAATAATTAATTTATTTATAAAAACGGTCCCAACTGAAAACCAGCGCCATCTTGTGTCACAAGATGGCAATATGCTGAGTTGGGCCCGATTCTGTTTAGGTTATAATATGATATGTTAGTTTAAGTTTTTATGTTACTTTCTGTAAAACCTGAGCAGAATAAATGAGTTTTCTTTCTTTCTTTTCTTTTTTACTCCTCATGGTGTAATACATCTGTCGGTGTACCGCAGGGTGGAGTGCATTCACCATTACTTTTCGCAATTTTCATAAATTCTATCTCCAAGAACTTACTTTCATCCTACCACCTTTATGCAGATGATTTACAGATATATTCACAAGCACCACTCGAGACGATTTCAGAGGCGTTTACTAACATAAACTTGGATCTGGCGCAAATTTGTACGTGGAGCAGAAAGTATGGCCTAAAGGTGAAACCGTCAAAAACTCAAGTTATTCTGATTGGCAGTTCCAGGATAATTTCCAAGGTAAACTGGCCGCAGCTGCCTCAGATTGAGTTTGACGGTAAAATCTTAAGAATCTCAGATAGTGTAAAAAACCTGGGTGTTTATCTGGATAAAACTTTATCATGGGGAATTCAAATACAGGAAACAAGTCACAAACTGTTTGCCTCAGCAGGATCGTTGCGTAGGCTGCGGAACTTTCTTTCCACAACCACCAAGATTGCGCTTGCACAATCCTTGCTTCTCCCAATACTCGATTATGCCGATGTCAGCTATTTTGATCTTAATGAGGACCAACTTGATAAACTTGAGCATCTCCAAAATTTCTGTATAAGAGTCATTTTTGGTTTACGCAAATATGATCATGTATCTGAATTTCGATCTAGGCGCAAGTGGCTCCCAATTCGTCTTCGCCGGAATACCCATATTCTTATGTTACTGTATAATGTGTTACTTAATCCAATTTCCCCTACATATCTCAAAGAACGTTTTAAGTTCCTCCATGACACAACATTCAAGGACCTTGAGGTCGTCGGTGGATCTGACACTGCAGATGCCAACCCATTCCACAAACTTCTACGACAAATCCTTTGCTGTTCAAGCTGTAAGTTTGTGGAATGCGCTTCCGGTTGAAGTTAGGCAAGCTAAATCACTCAATATATTTAAAAATGCATTTAATAAGCACTATTTGTCCCTTTAATCTGTTATCTAAACTTTACCACTGTTCTCTGCATTTATATAATTATGTATATAAGTATATGTTTTGTGATGGAATTAAATATATATATATATATATATATATATATATATATATATATATATATATATATATATATATACACCTACATATATATGTACTTTGCTTTCAAATAACTATAAGTTTCCACATATATTTGATAACTACACCATCAAACTTATCCTTTCCAGTCTGTTCATCCTAAGGTTGCCTGTAAGAGATCGCATTTTGCGATAAGGCCGCCCTTGTGCATTTACTTCTTTTTTGTAAATTTAAGATATCTATACATAATTTGTAACAATTGTATTAACGCAATAAAGTTGTTATCTATCTATCTATCTATTTTCACGAAAGTTGTACTAGAATATAAAATGATTTTCCTATAGTATGAAATACTTTGCAATATACACTTACTTCCTACTATTACGGAGAACAAATAAAGAAAAGATTTCTTAAAAGTTACTAGTACGATATATTAAAAATAAATATTTAGTATATGTACTCATATCTTTTTCACTTAGCTAGCTGCTCTATATACAAAGCCTCGGCGTAACTGGGTACTGAAAGGCAGGGTGTAAAAAATTTGAACACATTACAAAATTGATATCTAAAATTGGCATAAATTACCTATCAATTTGTATGTCTATTATAATTGAGAAAACGTAAAATACCATAGAAAACCCTGTGCAAAGGCCCATCATGATACAATTCTAAGAGAATTTCCTTCGATTTAACCCTCTTTTCTAATAAATCACTGGCGTAGCAGCCGCAAACCACTCGAAGCTTCCTCAATAAATTTCAAATCTAAAACACATACCGTCCAATGTGCAAAAGGGACGAAACCTAGTCTCTGAATTTATTACAATGTCAGTATCCATATTTTATATTTGATACATTTTACTGCCCACATGATAGAGAGGTGAATAGTATTCCTTCAGTTATCTTCAGGTAAAAAACAAACTCACAGGCTAATTTCTAATATCACTATCATTGCTCTCAGCTTTATCCCCTGGAATATATGCAAAAACAATAATTATGTTCTTTTCTGTAACCCAGAAAACACGAGAATTTTTGCTTGAATATGCTAAAAATAAAAGGATGTTTCAACAAAATTTAATACCTCAAGCATCGAGTTCTGACCTCCATTCTTATTACATTACAGGCTTATTAGCACACTTAACATCATTTTTAGCCGTGTGGTTGACGGCATAGAATACACGTGTCACCACCCCTTATCTTCCCGTGGGTGTCGTAAGAGGCGACTAAGGGACAACACGATGCAAATACTATCTTTGCGTAGAGACGGAAAACTCGACATCAAACCCTATACGACTGCCTCGTTGATCTCGCGGCATAAATGTGCGCGTGGGATCGGGAGGTCCCGGGTTCGATTCCTGGGTCGGGCAGTGTTATTGGGTTTTTCTGTCACGAAATTCTCAGTAGCAGCACGGAGTCTGGAAATGTGCCCGGCACGGCAATAGGCTCGCCCCTTATTACGTGGGACTAAAGTATATCTGGCGAAAAGTGGAAGTAGAAATACACCTCTGCCTACCCCTTCGGGGATAAAAGGCGTGACGATATGTATGTGTATGTATGTATGTATGTAACATCATTTTCTTAAACGAAGGCACATCCCAACACTCTTAGTATTCAGCTACAGTTGTGACATTTATGTGATTTGTGCTCCCGAAGTAACCATTCGGAATTTTAATCGATGATGCTAACAGTTAGTACACTTTGTGTTACTTTGGAAGCTAAGATGTTATTTTACTTAATACGGTAATTTTACTCTTGCTATGGTTAATTTTACATAAAACGGTATTTTTATTTGACAGTCTATACTAGCATAATAGTAGTTAAATCCAATCTAGATACCAGGTCAGCGGTGTCATATACGTAGATAGACACACAGACTGACTTCAACCATAAACACATTTGATGTGTGTGTACCGAACATATCACGGTATACTGTGTTCTTTATAATTTTCTATATGAAAATATAATACGTACACATAAATAAATAAAATAGTATGCGAAGTCTAGGAATATGAAATTATTTACAGATTTATGAGATTCTAGGAAACCTTAAACTTATTCGCAGAAATTTAACTTTCATGACTATAAATACTTGGAATAACCTTTTATTTCAAGAATAAAACTTGATTCCCGTGAAGTTCAGTTTAGAAATAAGTAGCTTGTAGGAAATTTTCGTTTATTTTCTTCTTGTTTTGATTATTTCTTATTTCTACATGATGTTCTGTTGTTTTTTCTCTAAGTTTTTTTTTATTTAATATCAAGTGCTGTAATTTATATTGTTGGTATTTTGTAATTAAACTACATGCCTCATAGGCACAACTACACCTAGCATATGTATCTGTCTCTGGATGCCCGAGTCTCACTCGTTATTTTTTGTTGAGATCAGGGGTATCCAAAGCTAGTGTAATTAGATTTGACAAATGCTTTTCCTATATGCGACTGCCGTCTCAGTTGCGTCAGGCATTGGAATAACTATAATCTAAGGTGTTTACAAAAAATTGATAATATTTCCTGTAATGACTGTCAACGATCTTCATGAGAACCAATACCAACAACTTGAGTTAATACTTTATAAGTGCAGGACGTCAAGCAGTTATGTAAATTTGTATTCACTGAAAACAAATATTACGTAATTTGGGTCTTAACAGGAATATATTTAACGAGTATTTATCACGCTGCTCTCTTTAATTTATATGAAAACATTAATAAATTAATTTATTCACAAACAGAATCTTGCCAAGCGAAACAGCTATATAACCGGCGTTATCATTCAAAATAACGTATTGTCTAATAACATACCTAACCCTTTGAATGTCGGTGGGTATAATGCTCCCACCAGGGCCTCAAGTCTGTTATTACAATAGTGCCAAAATGGTCAATCACTGACTTCATAATTTTTGATTTTGACAAGTTTGGTAGTCTACTGTTACAATGGTGCCATTATGATTTTCCGATGGTCAACCACTGACACTCCATTGAAAGACATGGCATAGATTGGTAGTCTCGTACATAATGACAAATCGATGACTGACGTATGCGGTAGTCTGGTAATATTTAGACAGTTCTTTTGATCAGTGACCTACCATCGTAACGCCATCGTGCAATCATTGCTTTTGTCTAGTGTTTGCTTGTGAAACATAGTGATAGACAATCAAAAAGTTTAATGTACTACAAAAAAGAGATAATGTATTAACTGCGAACTAATATTCTCGAGCTAACTAACAAGCCAGTCGCTTATCGAGGATGACTACAAACCCTTTTACGGATATTCCCGAGGCGAAATTTGTAAAAACGTTTCATCTTAGAGAGGAAAGGATTCAGTAAGGGAGTTATTTCAAAAACTCATTCCCCTTAAGGCCAGACCGCGTCAAAACGATAGCGTATCGGCAGAAATAAAGGTGAGAAAACTGAAGTTAATATTGATTTATTATTCTATTCCTATAAAGAAGAAATTTATTAATTAATGTTATATTTTTATTGCTGATTCTGGTAGCACTCATTTTACGCATCAGGATCTTACCAGACCTTGATTGGACAGGGTGCCCTCCATGACATTTCGCCAATTACTGTGTCGCAGCCCACTAAAGAAGTTACAGAGGCATTATATTAAATATACCATCAATGTATTAAATGGAAAGGAATATCATAGTTCGCCTAGTTCAGTTTGTGGTTTTCCAAATTTGATGTTCAAGTGTCTACTTGAACATCAAATTATACATGTACATTCTGCCTTCCGAAATATACAAGAACATCAAAGCTAAATACTCATATTCCAAACATAAGAAACAGGAAATTAAATAATATTTTCAAACGTTGTAGCTGTGCTTTTAACCCAACTATGGCAGAGCTCAGATGAACTTAGTTCATCTGAGTGACGGAGCTAAAAAGAAAGAGTAATGTTTTTACACATTGGGAATGGAAGTGTTAGTAGTAGATAATGATATGACTATAGATAGTGACGAGCAGTGGTTTGGTACTTAAATAAATGATAATGTCATACCTATGTGATAGTTTGAAGTATTAGTACAATAAGATCTTCCTGATCTCTTTTTAATATTGCCATATCTAAATGACAGGAACAGTTATGTTAATGATGCTTTATATAATGTTCCTAATTTATCAATATATTCTACCTACATTTTATGGAGTCCTGTAAAGAATTTAAGTACCTACATAATTCAATTAAATAATGTCTGAATTATGATGAAAAGTGTTTTTAAATTAATTGCATAGTATAGAAGATCTTAGTATAAAAGAATATGATGTAATGAGTGGTGTGTTAATAAATATTTACTTATCTCTCTTACAGATACAAAATTCAAACAAACGGGCAACTTCTTTATGAGTTTTGTGACCGCTCATATCCATCTGTTTGAGACATACATATATGTGAGGATTCTGCAAAGCCAGTATGAAGAAAGTTGCTTTGCTAGTAGATGCAAAAGTGAAGATTTGTGATAGTTAGTATATGAGAATAGTGTTCAATTTTTGTGTCCATAATTGGAACCAATAATTCTTAATAAATTCATGTACAGAAATTACTTATCTTTAATAAAACAACATTGTTAATAATAACACATAATTATGAGTTTTATTTTCCTTCTTGATACAGTTACAACACATGAAACACAAATAATATTTTAATTGTAATAGGAATGTATCTATGATCTAACTCAATCTTCAATATTTTATGGTTTGGTTATGCCAATTCTTCTTCGAATATAAACACCTTTAGTAGTTAACTCGCTATCTTTAATTATAGTATTTACTCCTGTCGATATAATCACTTTTCTTTGAGGTGTGAACTGCATAATCTTGCTGTATCATTTCCTTTGGAATTTGTTATCCATCATCGAGCATTTTCCATTGATATCTTCGTTTTGGCTCTAAGAGAAACATACGAGCTACTCGGTACTAAACAATTCAACGCAGTGCATTGAGATTATTGAGAAATATAACAAACTAGGACTTAGTTTACAAAAAGGTATGAGTACATCATCCTAGGTATGAGTTTTGAACTTTTGACAGTTCTTACTTCAAAACATGATTTGACTTTGACAGCTAAACAGAACAAATATTATTGAGTTGAATGGTTAAATTCATTGTTTTTTTGCTATTTACGAACTTTAATACAACTTTAGAGTGCTTATAACACTAGTAATGAATATTTAAAAAATATATAAATGAAATCTGGCATGAAAAATAATCAAATTTCATGGTAGTTTTTCAAAAATAATTTCTTCTAATGGTTTTTTTATCTATGGCAATACAACAATGCCATTCTGCCACCATTCAATTACGATTCCACTGATCGATCACTGAACTATCATAATGAATTACCAGACTACGAACTTTTGTCAAAATGACAATGGGATCGTGTTGGAATGACGAATGTGTTTAAAATAGCAGACTTGAGGCCCAGGTGTGTTGAGATTGACGCAATATTTAATTAGAGTACTTCACGCTTGGAAGGCACAAAGGGCTGTAGAATCGTGCTCGAGAATTATTGTAATGTTGTGCACTTACGCATAAGTACAGTCAACGACATAAATACATAGATTTGCGAGATTTCATAGGTCAAACGGTAGTTGGGAGGAAAAGCTAATGCTGCTGTCATATCTGGTCACCAACCACGATATGTAAGACTATTTAACTTGTCGTCGTGTTAGTTGGGATTAATAAATAATCAAATTAAATATCTACTAAAATATATCCAACGGCTCTCGTTCCCGTCATTTTACACGCGAAGCAAATCGCGGTTGTCTTTTCTATCTTGTATAGAAAATGAACCTGATACGGTTCAAATGAACCTGAACCGTATCAAACAAGGGAGGCTGGTGTTGGCATTTTCAGGATAAAGACCATTCGGTGCCTCAAAATTTTCACCAATTTATTAGCAAAGTATTTCAATAGAACTGCACAAGATTAAATTATATTAATCTTTTCTTTGTTTTCGTATGAGTGTATGGCCGACTCTGGTGTCGAACTTTTTTAGACCGTCCGAAGGCCTCTTACACGGTCCAACGATTCTTATCCTGAGACAGGAACCGGAATAGATAGCATAACGTGCCGTCTCAAGCACGGTGTAGGGCTCTGATTAATAGCATTGACACCACAGGCGTTCACCCATTCAAATAGCGACCTGTGCAAACGTTTCTTAACTTTGCCAACCTATTGCGAACTACAAGCCAAGTCACCTAATAAGCTCTACGAAAATAAAACCTCCTGTTTAGTTTTCCGCCTCGCTTTTATATTTACAGAATAATAATAAAATATTTCAGTGCACAAATAGCTGTAAGGACCGTATTCATGGTACAGCTACTTATGTCGTTGACTGTACGAGTACAGTATGTTACACTGCGCTCCGTTTGTCGACGCTACCGTGCTGCCGCGACGCAGGGTTGACACAACTGTCAACCCTGCGTCGCGGCAGCAACGTTGGAAAGTTTCTTTTTACTCGACTACGGCAAAGCCAAAAGGAGGGTAAAAATTTTAGCTGTCTATATGTGTGTGTGTGTGTGTGTGTGTGTGTGTGTGTGTGTGTGTGTATGTATGAGATACAAGCTCATGAAGTACTTGTAATATTTAGTCTTATAAACTTTAGTTCTAAACTACTCTATGTTTGGCGAGTATTATAGTGATCTGATTAATTTAATATATACATATTTACTTGGGAATTATCATTTTCTTGGGTCTAACAATTTTTGCCTATAGTTTAAGTTTAAAAAATTACTAGTTTTATGGGTTATAAATTAATATTTAGTTACTTTGCTTATCTTTTCGCACCATTATACATGTAAATGTAATGTATCTCTGCATTATTTGTCACCCATTTTTCAGGCGGCATCTGATTATATGTTTTTGTACTCTTCCAATACGTGATTTATGTATTACGTGAAGAAAATAAGGATGTGCCTTAGTCCGGTAGTGGACTGCGAAAAACTTTAAAGGTACGGTATATTCATTAAAAACTGATAAATATTGTAATTTTTTCATCCAACAATTATTACTAGTAGCCAGCAATTACAGATGTTTTTTGATAAAACACATTATAATTATAAGTTCTTTTATCTATCAAAACATGCCGAAATAATGGTAATTTCAATTAATGTTAAAACCGTATTTTACATGTTTTATTGTCAATGGATAGATAATTAGTACTCTACTGGGCACCATAGAAATAAGACGTTACTAACTCAGTAGTACATATTATTCATCTTGTCAGCCTAGAGACGTCCACTGCTGGACATAGGCCTCCCCCAAGGTTCTCCACACAGACCGACCCTGAGCCGCCCACATCCAACCGCTTCCCGCGATCTTTACCAGATCGTCGGTCCACCTTGCGGTAAGCCTACCCCTGCTACGTCGTCAGGTACATATTATTATATCATAAAAAGTCCGTAGATAGGCGATTGTTTTGGACATTACATCAAAAGTGTCTCATTTGCCTCGATGGAAACATCCCTTTACTTCCATATGTATATAAATGCTTTATATATGTAACACCATCCTTTTGTAAATTTGATTTAATTATCAGATGAAGCTATTATAATACCTTCTCACCAAAATTACCCAAAATATAACGAAAATCTTACCTAATTAGTATTTCTATGAATTTTAAGCAACTATTTCTAAATGTTAATTAAATTTTCAACAATATTTGTAACAACCCTGTTTGCGTTGTTAGGTGCTCTCGCTGCTTGATTGTATTTAATTTTCTGTTTATTTAATGTTAATAAATAAACGAAGAATTAATTAAACAAACTAGACTATTCATTAACGTATACAAATATTAGGAACAGTTTAATCTAAATATAGGTCCAAATCGGTCCATCCGCGACGACCCTTGAAGTCGATCGAAATGTCGGAGAAAAACGGAGGCATTATTACTTTATTAACAAACGTTTAAACTATAATAAACTTTTAAGATGTGTGAGAATCACGAGTGTTTGAAATTGATTATTACAATGTGTATTTACCATCACTTAGCCAAATTCTTTTTATTTTACGTCTGACACTGAGACTTTCTAACTCATTAGCAAAATTAAAACCACCGTACTCAGTAGAAATTGAGCTATAGTATAAAAAATTCTATAATATTTTTGTCTTTCTTCCATTTAAGTGTTCGGTGTTTATGCAAAAAATGCAAAAATACATTCTGTCTCATTTTTAAGTTGGGTAAGAACTAAAACGGTAATCTCTTTGAATAATGTTTGCGCGTGCCAGAATTCCGGTGGTCCTTTCGATGCAGTGTCAGCTTCACAGCAAGATATATTAGAGAAAATGTGTTTGAACATTTGAGACGTCAAATCTAAGAATATCTGTGTTATAACGTTTGTTTTTATGCTGATTTGAAAGTTCCAGAAGGATAATATGAAATGTTGTCGGAGGGTTAAAGGACCATTGTTCACGTATTTTTGACCTAAACTTATTTTTAGTTTTACCTTGTTGCGTGGTTTCTTTTATAGAAATCTTCAATAGAGTCTGTGCAAAGGCTTAGTATGTAGCCTCTTTCCTGCACTATCATATTTTCAACATGTGTATGAGAAATAAACCTAGTCAAGCATATTACTTAATATGAAATAGCAGCGAGCACATATTTTCAGAAATTCAAATTATAAAGTCTGTGTTATAAACACACTTGAATCTTTAACGAAAAGGCACGAAGATCCATCAAGCTGCATTTGAAACATAATGCAAATTCTAACATAAAATTATACAGTGCAGATTATCAGCAAGGTAAGGTATGTATGATTACCTACCCTTAGGTTTACCTTTCCTTCCATTAGGTTACAATGGAGTTCCGCCAAGTAACGCCTGATTCAATCAACTATATCAAGTTAGCAAGCATAGCTGTAAATTATACATCAAACTTACGAAGCAACACCGTGTCGCATGTCAAAACGTGTAGTTTAATCAGAAATGTAAATATTACGTTATTCCAAATTATATTGCTATTCGTTCCAATACACGAGCCCGCGCACCCGGGCTGCCAACATAGCGATACAGAAAGCTCAAAAAATTCGGTTGGGGGAAGAGGCAAGGCGTCGTTGGTTCACGGTCCGTGATAACTTAAAACTTCATTTAAAAATACTCTCAGAGCTTTTATTTAATTTGCACAATGTTGAATTCGATTTATTAGACCAAAAAACTAGAGAATTAGCATCAACTGTAGCTCACGAGAAGTATATCGCCCAAAGCAGGAAGTTACAAGAATTGATAGAAAAAATATCTACACCATCAGACTATAGAGGAAACACCGCTTGTCGGCATCAATTTTATCCCAGAATAAAAAACCTTTCAAACACCACTTTCACATGTGACGAGAATTTTATTCACTTTTGGACAACGGGTTAAGTTAAGTCTTCAAAAAAATACTCAAAATTCCTTGAAAACATTGGCATTGGATGTAGAACTAGCTATTACCAGAAACAAATAACATAATATAGCCAAGAGTTTAGCTGCATATCATTTAAACACATACAAATCAACCAACTTCAACAACTGCGAATTGAAAATATATAAATCTATACAAAACAAGATTCAACAAAATGATTTGGTGGTGAATAAAGTGGATTAAGGCAACACCGTAGTAATTATGTCTCGACTGCAATGTAACAGCAAAGTCCAGGATGTAATATGCACAGACGATTTCCAGCGACTGCTTTACGATCCCACCAAACGGTTTCATGCAGAACTAAAACTCAGTATAAAATCACGGTACTTAATTAGCTTTTTTCACCAGACTCGTATTTAGCGAAAAGTATGATACCGATGAACCCTCAGTGTCCTCTATTATATGGTTTGCCAAAAATACATAAGGATCAGGTGCCCATTCGTCCAGTGGTTTCATATGTCAACGCTCATGCATGTAAGTTAGCAAAATATTTAAATGGTTTGATTAAAGAGAAGACGTCATTCGCCGCAAAATACAGCCTGAAAAACAGTTACGATTTAATTAGCAAAATTAAACACATACGTCTAATCAACAACATAAATTGGTGTCTTTGGATGTAGAAAGCTTATTCACTAACGTGCCTTATAAAGGATGCCTCATTATAATTAGAAATATGTTGGAAAGAAATAAAATACAACCAGGACAGATTAACGACATTTTAAAGTTAACCGAGTTATGTGGTAGACAAAATTATTTTCAATTCGACAGCAAGTACTACTTACAGAAAGAGGGTTTGGCTATGGGTTCTCCACTTAGTCCATTGTTAGCAGATATATTCATGAATAACTACGAACACGAACATTTAGTGAAAGAACAAAACATATTATATTATTAAAGATACGTGGAAGATATTTTGCTAGATTGGAAGGGCACAGAACGTCAGCTTCACTGTTTCCTTAGAATAATTAACAGTATACACCCCAAGATTAAGTTTAAATTGGAAATGGAACAAAACAACTCGATCAACTTCTTAGATTTGACTATCAAACGGGAGGGTATCTGTCACTCGTTTGAAATTTTTCGCAAACCGACTTATTATATATACAGATACTACAATACCAGCTTCGTCCTGTCATTCATCACAACACAATTTAGCAGCATTCCATAGTATGATTCATCGATTATTAAATGTGCCACTGAGTCTAGAATCATATAACAAAGAATTAAATACTATTTATCATATAGCTCAAGTGAATGGGTATAGCAAACGTTTAATTGATAAGTTGATTCGAGGGAAACAACATAGTTTGGCCAAAACGCTTTTATATTCGTCCATAAAAGATCCCGTGAATAACACTGCTGTGCTTACCTATTTCGGCAGCATAACTGAACGTATGCCGCGTATAATGAGAAGAAGCGGTATAAGATCGGCCTGTAAACCACTAAAGTTTCTGTGTGATGGCAAAGATAAAGTATGTAAAATCAAAAATTCCGGTATTTAATATTTATCGTGCGACCAATGCCAAAACAAGTACATAGGACAAACGGGTAGAAGTTTTGAGCTGCGATATAAAGAACACTTAGCGGCATATAGAAACAACCAGCCTGAAAAGTCTCATTTTGCAGAGCATTTACTCCACACGGGTCACAGTTTAAATAGCGGACATTCTTTTGACGTCACACACACGTGCCAAAAAGGTTTCAGAATGTGTGTATTGGAACAATTAGAGATATTAAAACGAGACAAAAATACATTACTAAACGAACAAACTAACTTCCCCTCTGATAAATTTGTTCGCATACCGTGATAATGATGCACACCAGTCGAGCGACGGAGGAAATAAGAAAGTACGAGCACATAAAATGCATGCACACGGTAGAATAGCGCTCAGTCGTTGCCAATTGGTCCTGATCATGCCTCGTGGAGAGGCAAAACACGTGTCGAAGCATAGTCGGCGCATACTACACGTCAGGTATTTTCCTGTAACCCATTTCCGCATTATTCCATATATCCCTTATCCTTTGTCTTTAGGGGAGTTCGGTGTTGTCAACCTTTTTCTATTGCAATAGTTGGGTTGGGCAATCCCAGGGTGCGTGGTGGGTTCCTCTTTCGCGTCCATTAGGTTACAATGGAGTTCCACCAAGTAACGCCTGATTCAATCAACTATATATGATTACCTAAATGAGAAATAAGTTATAATTGTGAACTATAATAGTAAATCTAATTCGGCCATCACAATATTATTGTTAGCTAACACTTTGCTCACTTTTACAATGTTCAAATATTTTAGGCCAATAATAAAACGGAATTCAACAAATCAAAAGTTCCAAAGTTCTAAATCCGTTTACTCAGAGGGTGGATCAAATAAATAAATAAACACTTCAGTTATTCCTATAGATGGATACTTTGTGCCGCATGTGTTTTGTCTTTTTTATCTATTGATGATGCTGTGGTGTTTGTATGCTACATATTTTGGTCTCATGAGCTAACACTTTTAGGTGAATTATGACCAAATATATGCCTACAGTGGCCATTACTCAAGTAATACCCATTATAGAATGGCTAGTGTTGACTGAGCTTGAGGATTGTAAAAAATCAACATCTAGAATATACAAAGCTTACACAACTATTGATCCATTTCCCTCACAAATAGTGCAAGGAATGCCGTATATCACCCAAGACGTATTTACCTAAAATATTTACATAAGAGTATAACCGTACCCATTGCACTTCCATCTGCGAGATAAAATCCGCCAGCGATCTAAACCCTTAAGAAGCGTGACCATTACTCAGGAGAGCATGCAGTTCTTGTACGTAGAGTATTTCATGTCGAGTATTTGTCACGGTGACACGTACTCCTAGTATTTATACTATAGCGCTTACTCAACGTCAGAGAGCAAGGTTTACCGACATCGGGAACTGTTTAGATGGCATTATCGCTGTCTAAACTGAAATAAGTGTGCTTTCAAACGCTCAAAGCGTGTTTCATATGAAACAACAACACTAAACACGTGAACAACACAACATATGAAATACAAACTATATCAATGCAAGTTTACCTTAACACAAGTAGGTAGCGCTCATAGCGAGACTTGGCTTGCCGTTCGTAACAGATCGGCAAAGTTAAGCAACGCTTGCACAGGTTGCCACTTGGATGGGTGACCGTTTGTGGCATTTTCATCTGAGTGCTACCGTGCTTCGGAGGGCACGTAAAGCTGTCGGTCCCGGCTCTTGTCTAAGGATAAGGGTCGTTAGGCCATGTCGGAGGCCTTCGGGCGGTCTGAAAACTCCGACACCAGAGTTCACCACACACTCACACGAAAAACAAAACAAAACCTTAACACAGTAATTACGTTTTGTGTTTCTTTTATATATTAAATATATGTAGATATAGATATTAAAATACTCCTAAAGGACGGGTTTCGTCGGCAAAGCAAAGAAAAATATCACAGACGTTTTGAACAATCCTATTGGCAAACAGTGATTTTCTCAAAATTAATAAGGTTGACTATTTTATTCACCATGCTGGCCAAATGTGGTTTTGGTAGAATTGGCACATCATGGAGAAAAAAAATTGGAAAATTATATAGCCATGCAGATTTCCTAACGATACTTTCCGTTCCCGCTTAGCAAACAATATTAAAATTAGCAATTGAATTAGGATTGACCTGGAAAAGTTCAGTGTGCGTTTTGGATTTGTACCCAGTTCAAAACGCATACGCTATTTTTTTAACTTACTCATTTGTTACTTATCAAGTTTTTATATTATGCGAACAGACTTACTAACTGCAATGTAAAGTGTAGTTGCTTCAGTAGGCTAAAGCTACTCTGCGAACAATATAGTTTATTCCATATTTCAGTATTGCATTCGTATTTTGATCACCATAACAGTCGCAGCCGTTTCTATAGAGCAACGTCATCCACATCAAAATAGTCAAGCTGTCACACCTCAGGGATTATAACGAGGTTTGTGTTTGACGAAGCACAACATCAGTGGCTTCAGAGCAAATAATGGCTGCCCCATCTAAGGCAATGGCGATGATTATGTTGTCTACTTGCTAAAGAGCCGAGACTATTGTTTTCTTTCATTATCACTCAACGAGTGAAAAGGAAAGGACAATTTATAGTAACAAAAATTCAAATTTCTTATTGATTTATAAGTAATCCTCATGCGCGAGAATTAAGGCCTGCGCCGTGATTTTGTATCGTTCAATTCCTTAACTGACGTTCGATTCATAATGATTTCTTACACGATTTCATTAGATGCATGCCAATTTTTTTTCGAATGAAATGACGCCTTCGCTGCGAATAAATCCTGTATGACTTTACAACATGCAAACAATGAAAACGAGGAATGAAAATTGGTGGATGAATGAAGCGATCTAATTTTTACATTCTGAGTAGAGAAATGTAGCTGCAATAAATTCTAAACCAAAATGTAGTATCAAATGTGACTGATTTACACAAACCATATCGGTTTTCATCTCTTTTTTGTTTAATCAAAAGGTAAAAAGAAAGGGACAACCACTGTTGAATCTCATCTTAGTGTGGGGACAACAGAATAACGGCCAATGTCGAGTAATTCTCTAATACTGGTGAGTTAGAGGGGATTTAGCAGCTGTGCCCTCGGCAATGAGGGTGTAAGTGTATATGTGTCTAATGTGTAATTAGGTATGCTGAATAGATAGTGAGTCATATAATAAATTAAACGACCAATTTAAGCGAGCGTATGTGAATGACTAAATAACTTTTATTTCATATAATAAATCGTACAATAATTTGACCTAGATTAGGTGCATTGACCATGTACCACATTAGTTCCCCCCCTTTTTTTATTTTGATATTAACACTAAAGAAAACAAAAAAAAATGTATAACATAAGACGAAATTAAAAAAAAATATAAGAAGAAAATAAAATAATAATAATTGTCCGAATTTCACATATTGCACAAATTTCACTTTTCGTATTTCCATATTATCATTCTCACTTTTTATACGTTCCCGGGTCCATGTGTCGCGTTGGGGTTGTTGCAGCAATGCATAGAGACCGCCGGTATCGGAGTTTGTGCCTGGGCTTGTCTGGCCTCGACATTCCTCAACACCTTCTTGTAGAACCTTCCTCTGCATTTCTTGTAGATGTAAACTAACAGTATGGCGAAAATGAGTATGAACAATCCGCCCAGTGCGATATCGGTGTTTGTTGCGCTGGTGCCTCCTGACCCGGCGGCTGTTTGGGCCACCACAATCTCTTCCTTTCCACCGCAGTTGCCCATATTTCTGAAGATCGTAATTTTTGCGACAGATACTGGATAAGTGTGTGAAACGTGTGGGGATTTGTTTGTATGTGGCTCCAATAAAATTAATTATTCGTTCATTCTTTGTCGCTGACCTGGCTCAGTAGCAAATCGTACGACCGGACGTATGACGCGACCTGATTTTGTTTTACGTAAATTGTTTTCGCTATTTTCCATCGATTCATCACATTTGCTGTGACTATTGCCACTCTTTAAGTGTTCTAAAGGTTTATTCACCTTTTCTTCAATAAAAATATATGCAGGTTTTAAACGGTCAATTGTTACTACTGATGTTCTCTTAGGCAATTGAATTGTAAAATGTTTTTCACGTTTCTCTAAAACTTTGTATGGACCTTCATACGACGGTGTGAGTGGTCTTTTTACAGCGTCCGTTCTGATGTAGACATATTCGCAGTTTTTCATGTCGGGATGAATGTACGGTTTGTGGCAGGTAGCGTGGTGGTTGTCATTGAACGGGCTTATCTTTGCCATTGATTCCTGTAAAGAACGTGTAAACGTTTCTGGCGATGAAAACTGTGTTTTAGGGTTAATAAATGTTCCAGGTAAACGTATGTTGGTTCCGTATAACATTTGTGCCGGGCTAATATTTTCTTTCAATCGCAAAGCTGCTCGTAGCCCTAAAAGTACCAAAGGTAACTCATTTGACCAATTCGTTGTGTTACCTCGCGCAATTAGCGCGGTTTTCATTGATCTATGCCAACGCTCAACTAAACCGTTTGACTGTGGATGATAACTCGTTGTCCTGGTTTTCTTAGTGCCGAGTGCCTTAGTTAAGGCGATAAATAAATTTGACTCGAACTGTCGCCCTTGATCCGATGTTATTGTGTGAGGACATCCGAATCTTGCTATCCAGGTATATACAAAAACTTCCGCTACTACTTTTGCTGTTATCTCCGGAACGGGTACGGCCTCCGGCCATCTGGTGGCTCTGTCTATCATTGACACGATGTATCTGTTGCCGTTGGATTCTGGTAATGGTCCGACGATGTCTATATGCACATGATCTAAACGCGGTGTTGACGGAAAAGTTCCGATTGGCGATGAGTTGTGTCTATATGTTTTGCTTTTCTGGCATGATTCGCATACTTTTGCCCAAGTTCCGATGTGGGTGTTCATTCGTGGCCAGAAATAGTGTTCTGATATCATTTTTTTAGATAATCGTACGCCAGGATGAGTAATATTGTGCATAGTGTCGAATACTTGTTTTCGAAGTAACTTCGGCACATATGGTCTCAAATTATTTTTCGAACTTTCGCAAAATAGGTATTTGTTTCCTAACTGAATTTTTTTCCAGTTCAAATTATTTTTATTCAACAGCTGTTTGAGTTCATTATCATTGCATTGTGTATCTGCTATCTCACTCCAATCCACGGGTGTCGGGCAATCTATTTGTTTGACGCGTGATAATGCATCGGCTACAGGGTTCATGTTACCGGCGATGTGACGTATGTCTGTCGTGAACTGTGCAATGAACTCGAGGTGACGTAATCGTCTTGGGGACTCCTTTTTATTTGTAGTGTTTTGTTTGATAGTGAAGGCATAACATAATGGCTTATGGTCTGTGTAAATTATTAACTGTCGTCCTTCGACATAAGGTTGAAAATGCGTTACTGCCATGTAGATCGCCAGTAATTCTCGATCGAACGTGCTATAGTTAGACTGCGTTTCACTGAGTCCTTTAGAAAAAAATGAAAGTGGTTTCCATGTGCCATTTTCATACTGTTGTAGAACAGCGCCAACGCACGTTTGGGACGCATCTGTCATTAGCGATAGCGGGGAGTGCGTCGTTGGTGACGCCAATGTAATAGCGTCGCTTAGACTTGCTTTACATTGGTCGAATGCTTGTAACGCCTCCGGAGTCCATTGTATTTCCGTCTTGTCGTTTTTCTTAGACCGAACCAGATATTTGTTTAATTGAGCTTGATATTTAGCTGCTTGAGGTATGTTGTTTCGGTAGAAATTAATCATACCTAAAAATCTTCGTAATTCCTGCACAGTCTTTGGAATTGGGTATTTATTTATTGCTTCGACCCTCTCAGGCAACGGTTTGATACCATCTTGAGTAATTAAATAGCCAAGGAACTCTATCTGTGACTGACCCAATACACATTTGGCTCGATTTATTGCGATGCCATGCTCGTCCAATCGTTTGAATACTTCACGGAGATGACGTCGGTGATCACTGGTCGATGATGACGTCACAAGTATGTCGTCGATATAGATAAAAACGAAGTCCGATCCCGCCAAGACTTGATTTAAAAATCTGACAAACATTTGCCCCGCGTTTCGTAACCCGAACGGCATTCTAGGGAATTCGAATAGGCCGAACGGCGTGATGACGGCGGTTTTTTCGACGTTTTCTACTGGTATTTGATTATATTATTATGCTCTTTTTAAATCAATTTTTGAGTATATACTGGTTCCTGGTAACAGATACGTGAAGTCCAAAACTCTTGGAATCGGGTACTGTGATAGCGTTAAGTTTTCTATAGTCACCACATAGTCGTAATTCGCCGTTTTTCTTTGTTGTTACGTGTAAGGGGCTAGCCCACGGGGTCTTAGACGGTCTACATATGCCGGTTTCTAACATCTGTTCAATTTCTTTTTTCACCCTTAAATATTTGTCGGCTGGTAATGGTCTTGACTTGGAGTGAACAGGATGTCCGTCGGTGATAATTTGATGAACTACATTGTGTTTAGGTTGTGATAAAGCGTCGATAGGTTTCAAAATATTGGGGTAATCGGCTAAAATATCTTCGTAAACCCCAGTTAATTTGACAATCCGGAGAGAAGGCGTGCTTGACTTCATAAATTTTGCATTACTCTGAAGTCCAGTCGTGCCATCAATTAAACGCTTGTTTCGTATATCCACCAAAATATTGTGTTTTTCTAAAAAATCGGCGCCTAGTATCGGTTGTGTAATGTCGGCTACGATGAAAGTCCAACGGTACGGTCGTCTCATATTCAAATCTAAAGTCAGCGTTTTGTCCCCATATGTTTGTATTAGGGTTCCGTTTGCGGCGTATATTTTATAAGTGTTGTCTATTTTTATTTTTTTTCCTCTTCTCGGTATGGCAGAGATATTAGCGCCGGTGTCAACCAAAAAACGATAACCACTTTTTCGGTCGGTAACGCATAGGCGGTTTGATGGTGTAATAGCGCTGACGTCCGCCTCTGTCAACGCTGCTCTTAGTTTTCGACGGCTTATTCCAGTTACACGGTTTTTCACAGTTTTGCGCACGATTTCGGTAACGTAAATGATATTTGCATAGCCATTTGGGGCTGTCTGGTGTTATTCTAGCTCTGGAACGGGACCTTGAGCACGTCATACTTCGGTTTCGTCTAAAATTATGATATCCATGATTGTTATGACATGAGTTTGACTTCAATGCTGCTATTTCCATTGTTAATTTGCTCATCTGATTTAATACTTCTATCATTAGTTGTGGTTGGCCGCTTGACATCTCCGACACTTCACCTGATCTTCCCTCTAGAATCTTGTCTGCTATGGCGGCAAGGTTATCCAGTTTTTGATCTTGACTCACCATTAACACGGCGCGGATATGGTCAGGGAGTCTTGATAGCCACAAGTTATGAAGGGTTTTATCACTTACTTGACTATTACGTGCTAATTCCCTCATACGCCTCAATAGGGACGATGGTTTTTGGTCGCCTAATTCTATTTCACTTACCAGTTTTTGAAATTGCCGCTCTTCCGACTCTTCGTACACAGACAACAATCTTTGCTTGACAGCCTCGTATTTCTTCGTTTCGGGGGGTGCCGTTATGATGTCAGTTATCTGTCGGACGACGTCTTTGCCGAGCTTGGACAACACCATACCGTATTTCGCCTCGTCACCTTGTTTTTGAGGCGCCATGATTGCCTCAAATTGAGCGAACCATACTCGAGGCATTCCGGTCCAAAACTCAGCTATCTTCGATGATATACCGAACGCTGCGATTTCTGTGCTGGTATTGCTGATGTTCGCTGCTCCGCATCCAGATGTTCCGGGTACACAATTTCCGTTTGCCATATCTGTGATAACTATGTGCCTCTTGAAAACCAAAATCAGTGAGATCCGCTTGTGGAAGGCTGACTAGGTTGTGCAGTGCAGTTATCGCGACACGGGAATGCACAAAGAAACTTTTTATGTTGAGAACAAATCGGGGTCACCAATGTAAGTGTATATGTATCTAATGTGTAATTAGGTATGCTGAATAGATAGTGAGTCATATAATAAATGAAACGACCAATTTAAGCGAGCGTATGTGAATGACTAAATAACTTTTATTTCATATAATAAATCGTACAATAATTTGATCTAGATTAGGTGCATTGACCATGTACCACAAGGGCAAAGAATTAAGACAGATGAACAAGGACGTTAAACCTGATGGGACGCTGATCATGCATAACCTTTTTGTTAATAGTGGCGTTTGTTTACTGTACAGAGAATTCATTGATATTAAAGTAAGAAAAAAGCGATAGAGGCCAGTATATTATTTTTCCTGTGATTATACATATGGCCAACTCTGGTGTTGGCTCTTTCAGACCGATAATTATGGTTGCTGTACTTTGAAAGTGATCAAAAGCTTAATGTATCTGCCGAAGCACGGTACCGCTGTGATGCAAATGCCACAACTTTACCAATCTATTAGGGCGGTTTCAGATTAGCATATTTTCTCTGCATACGGTCGTTTCAGCATACGCGCAAACACGCGCGCTCCATTACGCGGTTCAAAACACCGGTCTTACGTAAACGGGCATATTTCGGCGTGTTTACTCGAAACAGTAGTGAAAAGATATCAATTTCAACATCGATTCCCAGTAACATAAGGGTTAAATAAAGTTTGAAAACCAATATAGCACCGACACACAGTACCCATCTATAAACACTATAATTTTACGATAACGGAGTAAAATAACAATAAATCCCTTCGGTTTGCGATATCACAACAACAAAACTAAAAGTATAAAACCAAAGCTGAAAAATACAGATGAGCCCAACGTAAAAACTTCTATCAAACGGCATAGAAATGATTAAATTATTAGCAACAAAAAGTAAATAACAATACCTAAACAATAATTCAATTATTGAGAGAGAGCGACAAAACATTTTGTATATCATCTAAATTGAAAATTTTATTTTCATTAAAAGCTGAGTTTTTGCGACGCAATTGAGAGCATGTCATAAAATGCGCAAAATTAAATAAAGCTTATTATTTTCCAAGTGACTAATAACTTAAAATATGACTAAATGTTTGCAACTAATAAGTTGCTAGCGATTAAATATTTTCGCAACTATTATATTAAAAAAGTTTCAAAACTAAGGGTGTTATAAAAACTTAAAACTATCAAATAAACTATACAAGTCAATTGAAATAATAGCCGAGGAACTATAAATAATGACTTGGCGACTCATAATGTTAGTAGGTAGGTTATGGAGCCCTACGAAGCAGGGCTCCGTCAACTTGGCTTAAAAGACTGTAGCGTCTTATTTACTTATACGAAACACTTCATTTAAGACAAAATCATTTGCCAAATATTGAAATTTGTATTATCTATGAATGTCCATTTTCTATTTTTTATTAATCATCAAGTTTCCGCTTGGATACTAAATCAGTTCCCAAAAAAAATGCCGCTAGTTTAAATTAAAACGAAGCTTATTACTGACATATTAATATGCTACATTTTACTTATTACGATAATCCTTATTAGCTGCCAACCCATTGTATATGGTACCCACTCTAATGATTTTTGAAACTTGTATTTGCTATACTTAGTCGCCGCATTAAATACATGCCATAAAATAATAGCCTCGTCCAGTTTCCATTATTGGACGAACGCGACACATAAAAAGTGACATAAAAATCAAACGCAATTACTGCTTTTATTTCAAGTAAAAATGGCATTTTGGAGTTGGCGTTGAGGAGATATGTTGCTTCCTTGTTTTTTTTGTCTGTGATTCTAATTTAGTACTTAAGTTGCTGATGTGAAAGGGTTTATATAAGTGGGTTCCTGTATTACAAACCCAGGGCAAAAATTCAAAAGTATTGTATGACATTTAAGTTTACTTAGAGATCTTAATCCTATTAAATAATATAATTAAGTTCCTTCTCTTTATCCTCGGACGTCTCGCCTGTTTCGCATCGGTCGTTAGAGATCAATAGATCTAATGTTACTTAGCATCTTATATGACCTTGGACTAAATAAAGTTTGACGTTTAGCCATCGACTTTTTGTTTAAATGTTATTAATTTGAAGAATGATGCTGACTTTCTGGAAAAAAAATCTCTAAAATTTAATGGAAAAATGACCATGGTCATGGTCCACGATTCTTCAAATGTTTATTTAGTAATTCTATATGTACCTAAGACTTGACCAGATATTATAATAATGTTGTCCCTGTTTGTTTATAAAACATGTAAGGGCTTTCAATTAAATGGCTTATTATGGAATTACAAAAGGATTAAAATAGTAATGCTTTTTGCTCCAATTGGCATATAATTGCAGCGAAGAGGAAAGCTCTCAGTATCACAATATTCTCATAATACACGTTAATAGCCCTCGAGAACATAAATGCAAAACAATACTCATTAGAAATGTAAACTAAGTGAAAATAAATGAGCTCTTGAAACTAGTAATTTGCTTCTCATAGCAATGCAAAACACCTATCTTACAATAACACAGTCTGAATTTTAGTATATCTTGTAATACAAAGCATTTCCTCCTTTATAGCTTTCTACTATCTCCTTTCATAGTTTACACTTCATACTTCATATTCAAACAATTTCATAGTTTTACGGGCAGATGACGAAGTTTTTGCGCTCAAGGCGCGCTGGCAAATTCACAAGTTGATCGCAGAATTTTAACTGCAGCCATGTCACTGGCATTCGATGCTATGTTATTAATATAATAGATATACGAGGGTACTTTGTATAACTATTTTCGTGAACAAGAAAGAATTTACTTTTATTTTATTGCGTAAAATCTTAGATAAAATTGGAGCTAACCTTTCGCAGATGTTGGTCAGTACTGTACTACTGTAGATTGTAAAGCAAGCAGTTATAGCAATTTTAATAATAATCGACATTTATTATGATAGCTAAATATTATTTATTATTATTTATATTATAAAATGAAATCCCCTTTTTTTCCTATATCTGTATGAACGCGATAAACTCAAAAACTACTCAAAATATTTTTTTCCGGTTGTCACCAATGGATTCCTTGGATTTCTGAGGATGGTTTGAGTGTATAATTCACGCGGGTGGAGCCGCAGGTGACGTCTAGCTAATTATAAGATAAAAAAGTCAAAAAAGAAAAAAATAAATCCCAAATAAAATTATAGCATGAGACGAAAACTCATAAGTACTTGAAGCACTTAACTCTTAAAAACGTGGGTGACTGATTACCCACCGCTATCAAAGAATTTGCACCGAACAAGCTCACATCAAACGCTATTCGTAAAATAACTGTTAAAAAAGGTTAACCAGACGAACTGGGATAGTTAGATAAACGCGATTTCATTACTGTATGGTTTCGGGAAGGTTTGTTTCGATTTTTTCACATCGAAGTTCTGAAATAGGCAACTACTACAGCTGACTAACTGACTTGATTGCAACAACAATTTAACTAGTTTCCTCGTTGCCTAATTTTCACCTCAGAGATCAAAAATGAGAATTTACCATGAGCATTAGCCTTAAGGCCAGGACACCGAAATCAGCGCCCGATTTTGACTCGGTTTTCAGGATTCCTACTTATTGGACGACTAGAAGGCAAATCATCACTTACGAGGTAAGGTCAGTATTTCTTGGATATACCACATTTATCGCTACCAGGTGAGATGGCATGGTAACACATTTATTCCCCTTGGAACTTGCTGTTTGTTATAAAATGAGGCCGTACGAGGAAAATAATAAATATTCTTGCAGTTTATGCGTTATGTCGACTGCCACGTGTGCGGGAGTTTCAAATAGTAAATTTTGTGTGACGCCGTACATACAGCGCAGAATATTTATCACCACGACCAGCGGCCGCTACTTGTAGCTTTCAAACATAGGCCACGTTGCTACTGCACTCGGCACTACTATATAAAAGGTCTCTCTCTAACTCAGCAATCTCAATCTCAAAAAAAAATTATAAACGTATCTCAATAATAAATTCTTTACCAAGTATGAATTTTGGTCTTCTCTTCTTTCCTTCAGTTTAACTGGCAGTTTGGTCACAAACGACACCACTTACATCAAGTAATAAAACTCAGACTGTCAAAATGCGTGCCTTGACATGGACCGTCGAAATCCAAGTCACTAGAATTCAAGTTGTCACTGGAGAGGGTTAGATCCAGCAGTGGACTACGGCTTGCTGACGATGATGATGAAAATTGGCCATGCTCTTTGCTCTGTCGTTGCGTGGTCACTCTCACTCTACAACTCTCACAAAACTTCGGATAAAAATAAAAACCTGAGTAGGAATACTATAAAGTATTCAAGTAATATCGTCATTATTATCATGATCATAACTGGCTGGCTGACAGAAGACGCACAGCCTAAACTACTGGGTCAAGAAGCTGTCTGGCATGTATGATCCTAAGAGAGGATTTTTGGACATTAACCCCTTAAAAAAGGCAAGGGCCAAAATCAGTATGAAACATACAATGCGGAATAGCGGGCCAGTATTTTACTATAAAGTAGTCCATATACCAAAATCTAAACAGTACAAAATTAAGCCAAAAATACCGCTAGGTAATCATGTGCACACACCTAAAGAAGTTTCGTTTCTTCATCGAAAATCTAGGTCAGGCTTATAAAACTGTGTTTAATCTTTTACGCTGAGAAACAATGGACGCCGCAAGAAAGTCAGGAGAAAGACACGAGCAATTACCGGCAGAATGCACGTGAAAGCCAGGGAAGATATTTCGGCTGCATTTGCAACGTTTTCTATACAAAGTGTAAAAGAATGATGCCTTAGTATTTCTGCGAGGAGTAGATATCCAATTACGGTGATCATACTTTTAGAAGCTTTTGTTCAATATAGTTTTATAAATTGTAGGTTAGTTTGTGGATGTAATGAATAATTGATATATAGGGTACTAGAGGAAGTCCGCAGCTACGCCCACACAATCTTTTAAATTAATAGTTTCGGAAAATTGCTTTTAAGTGCCCGCCTATCCTATATATGGTCCCCAAAAAACATACATGTTAAATTTGATTTTGATTCTTGCGCCCAGTGCTTGCAGGTGTACGTCAGTTGGCCAGTAACACAGAAATTTAACATTTTATTATGTTGACAGACAATTAAAACGATTTGGTCTCAATAAGGGCTTCAAAATACAAAGTTTCGGCAATTCAATAAGTAAATCAAGAGCGAGTCGGACTTACCCCTGAAGGGTTCCGTAGTATGGTATTCACTAAACATACCTATTGTCTTCACCTAACGATATACTACTATCACTTATTCGCCAGCACAAATAACTTGGTTTTCCATAGTCAAAGTCAATGTCAAAATCATTTATTCATCTAGGTCACAAGGTGACGCTTATGAACGTCAATTTATAAATTAAATTACCTAATGCTTCTACATTTACATTTACTGCCTCGTTCGCAAAGCAATAGGTAGAACCACGAGAAAGAACGGGCAATAAAACTCGTGGCCACTTTTTTAAATCGCCAATATTATGTACATATTTTTGTTTTTGTACTTAATTACTTGTAAATAGTAATTAGTTACAGACATAATACTTAAGCAATTAATGCAGTTACTAAATTACGTGCTTTATTAGTTAGCCTTCCAATGTGAATATTGTGTAACAGGAGCATCCACTTACGTCTTATAATGTAGACAACTCGTGACCATGTTCAGAACTATGGTGGAAATGTATGTTACAGAAGTGAAGGTATATGAATACACAACATTACAAAAACGCTAGTTTACAGCCCATGATTAATAGTTATCTTTATCTTACAGTACAGTATTTTTTTAATAAAATTAGTGGAACAACAATGCAAATGTAAATGTAGTAAGTGAAATGACCTAATAATTAACGAATAATAATTTAAAAGAACTGGAAATGTTATATACCTAATGATAAACTGAAAAATGCTAAGTATCTATATAAATTCTAAATAAGTAGTAGATCATGACTTATCTAGTGTAAGTGACCATCTATCCTTATCACTGAAATAATCATTCACAGTATAATATCCCTTCCTATTAAGGCAGTATTTTATTTTACTTTTAAACGTATTAAATGGTAATTCTAAAAGACTAATTGGTATTTAATTGTAAATACGAATACCTAGCCGTACAAAGAATTGTTAACTTTATGTAAACGATGATAAGGGGCATATAACTTATGCCTGTTTCGAGTATTTATATTATGTATATCACTTTTGTAGTAAATAAACCTATATTTTGCCTAAAATATATTAGCAAATTTAATAGCAAATAAGAACTGCGAGGCTACTGTTAGAATTTCTATAGACTTAAAGCGTTCCCTAAGAGTATCATTTGCACCTAACATGTATATTGCTCGTACCGCTCGTTTCTGTAGAACGAAGATTCTGAATATCCGCAGCTTTGCCCTATAACAAAATGCCGTAGGACATGACACTATGAATATAGCTACAATATACTAGACGAGCTGTGTCGACATCAGTAAGTTGTGTAACTTTTCTAGCAGCATACGCAGCAGAGCTGAGCCTACCTGCAAGACATGCTATATGTGCACTGCATTGTAACTTATTACCTAATGTAATGCCTAGAAACACTGTAGTGTCAACTGTCTCACGTTCCTCCCTATCTGGCATAATATTAGGTCCCAGTTGTCTAACGTTAGGTAAGGCAAATTCAACGCATTTAGTTTTTTTGGAATTAAGTACTAGGTTGTTTGCTGTAAACCAAAGTATAACTTGTTTAAGTGCATTATTTACATGATCAAATTCATTCCTATTCCTGTCTACTTTAAAAATAAGTGACGTATCATCTGCAAAAAGTACGACATCACATATGTTTTTTTAAATAAAAAGGGAAGTCATTAATATATACAAGGAATAGAAAAGGACCTAGAATTGAACCTTGTGGAACACCTTACTGTATAGGTAAATTAGAGGATGTAGTTAAATTGTATTATTGGTAAATTAGAGTGTAGATGTAGTTGGTAAATTAGACCATTTACATCGACACACTGAAATCTCTGCGGTACGACTCGACAACACTAAATGTGGTTTCCTCTACGCCGTAGTGGCGGAGCTTACGCAGTAGTGTGACGTGATGAACTCAACCAAATGCTTTTCATAGGTCACAAAATTCTCATTTTTAAATGACTTCCAAGCATTATAAACGTGTTTTATGACAGCAACACCCGCATCAGTAGTGGATCTACCTTTAGTAAATCCATACTGATCTTTGTGAAGCAGACTATTTAAATTAAAGTGTCTTAGTAGCTGCTTTAATAAAATCTTTTCAAATATTTTACTAAATGGCGGCAAGATAGAGATGGGTTTAAAATTATTTATGTCATTTTTACTGCCAGATTTGAATAAAGGTATGATTTTACTTAACTTTATCAAATCCGGAAATACGCCTAGGTCAAAACATTGGTTAAAAATTATAGAGAGGTAAGGCGCAACAGTCTCAACTATAGTACCTAAAATTTTAATTGAAATGCCCCATAAGTCGCCGGTATTTCAATAGTAATTGAATTATATGCGATCAATATATCTCGCGGGGTATTCTGCTCGAATCTAAACACGCTCTTGCATTCAGGTACACTGCTAAGCAACAAATTACCAGCTTATAATGATGATGATTGTAAGGAGCTAGTAGTTGTTATTGGTATGCTTGCAAATAAACTATTGAACATATGCACTACTTGAGATTTTTCTGTGACTAATAAATTGTTATCTTTGATTTCAAATTGGTTTTCCCGTTTTCGTGCTCTACCAGTTTCATTATTTATAATTCTCCACGTTTCTTTAATTATATTTGTCGATTGCTTAATTTTACCAGTAATAAATTTTGATTGTGCCATAATACAAACTTGTTTAAAATTTTTTGAGTAGCTAGTAGTTTACATAATTTAGAAAAGGTCTATCTTCAAACGATTTACTTTGAGAAACAATGGTTTTAGGAACCTCAAAGTCATTTTTAAGGACCTATCTATAGACATGCCGCATGTATATGACTGATGGAAAAAATATTGTCTCGTCAGGTCTATGTATGGGAGCCCCTCTTCATTTTCACTTATTTTTCATTTTTGTACGACAATCGTGAAGCGTTTCACAGAAAACTTTTACCTACCAATTATCAAACTTATGGTCATTTCTTTTTCATATATTGTTGAAAATGTGAGAACAATACGATTCAAAAGAGAGCCTATAAAAAGAAACAAAGACCGTATTTTAATGTCAAACGCATTCTACATTCGAGGTTTTACTGAAATCAATTTAGTTCATGTTTATATATTTTATTTTGTGCTCCATAAAACACGTGTTTTCTCAGTCTTGCAATAAAAACACTCAGCCAACATCTAAAGCTTTCATCATTCACGTACAAAATAAAATAAGAAATTAAAATAAAGTTCATTTAAAATTCAATACCCTTTGTTCTAGTACCAAAAAATAAAACGTTCAAAGGGAATATATTAATATTAATCACACTAAAGCCGTTTCAAATGAAAACTAAACTTAACCGATTAATTTCAAATGGTGGAGTTTTCATTTAAATAATTCGAACCTAGTGATAATTGGCATGGTGTTAGCCGGGCGTCCATTGATAGAAAATTCTTTAATCGCGATAGCCTTTAATTAAAATCCTATACGGTTCTGTAGAACTACTACTGCTACCCCGTGGCTTGCGTTCAGTATGGACGGCTTTAAAATTAAGTGAAGTCCTATGACTTCACTTTATTTTAAAAGTAATGATAATTAATTATTATATTGGCTTGTACGTATGGAGCAAAAGTTTAAACATGTTATTGTGTATTAAAGTATTATCCAGTGTTGGGATAATTGTCACAACTCCCTTTAAAGCGTCGGAGCCTGCCAAATTACTTTTTTGCGTTTTCCATTGATAAAACCTTCCCTCAGCATGGTTTCTCAATACCAATATAATTAAGCGTCTCCACATCTGCCCAAACACACACATTTTTTTGTTGAGTGTATGGGTGTTCTTTGGGTCTGTGGTTCAAATTTTTTTACAGTCGTCCGCGGTACCTGATTTGTTACCAGAGCGGGCGATTTATAAAAAAATATGGATGTTGTTGACTCTTATTTAAATGATCACCGTGTGGTGGTGTTGATACCTAGATAAAACATATTATTATGTCTTGTTAGTCGTATTTCCGACAGTTAATATGACATGAAAGTAATACACATCAGAATCGGGCGACCCTTCTCCGCATGAAGACGACCTCGCTGATTTATCGTCAAAAGATTTGTGCTAACGTTACGACACATATCTGTATATTATATAGAATTCTTGCGTTACTGACTGACTGACAGACAAACTACAGCCAAAACTATCGGACGCAAGAAGCGGCATGTGTATTTCTATGAGACTGTAGGGGTGCACTATGAAGGGATTTCCCGAAATTCCCACGAGATCGGGCAGAAACAGTAAAATAAAAATAATTAAATCAAGAGCGAGTCAGACTCGCCCATGAAGGGTTCCGTAGTAGAGGTATGCTCTAAACATACCAATTATCTTCACCTAACCATTGACAGACACACATAGCAAATCTATAAGGGTTCCGTTTTTGGCTATTTTTGGCTACGGAACCCTAAAAATCTGCGGATGTGCTCTATCTGTATATAAACACATCAACACGGTCTAGGGATATTTCATACTCAATTGAATAACTCTAAAAGTATTGGCCGCATTAAAATCTTTTATACTCCAATTTGTTTGTTATTTATCTCGGAGTGGTTCCAAATTATTATTTTTTTAATATTTTGTTTCCGTGGCAAAACCATTCTTGATGTGTAAGAGCGCTAATTTTCATATAAGCGAGATTTAGAAAAAAATACTAATTACTATTAATAACAGTTTTTTCTCATTTGAAGACTTAAAGATAAAGTGCAAATTGAGCGTTTCTAGCCATACAACGCCGGCATTTAACTAGGGAGGCAATGTTACGGGCTGCAGGAATGCTGGAAGCTGGGTCTGTTCAACATGATGTCACTGAAGCAACAGGGACCCGCCAAAACGTAATTTCAAGATTGTGGACACGCTATCGTGTCACAGGTGAAGTAGCAGAGAGGCATCGGGGGCCTAGTCACATCACTACCCCCAGACAAGACTGATTTTCGCAAATTGCTGCTAGAGCTCAACCAAATGTAACGGCTATTCAATTGGTTCAAAGACTGCAGGTGGAACACCAAGTGCTTGTGAATGACCAAACTATGAGAAGGCATGAAGGCAATCTACGCTCTCGTAAACCACTCCTGGTCCCATCCTTACGGAGAGGCAATCGTGGACGACGATTGGAATGGGTTCGGAACCACGTGGAGTGGGGCCGTGAGCAATGGTCCAATGTGCTGTACACGGATGAATCCAGGCTTCCATCCAGGATTCACGAAGGACACGTCTCTGGCGAGTTCCTGGCCGATGGAGCCAACTCCAGCTCCCCCAGGAAGTCCACCCATATCAAAGAGGAACAATTATTGTTTGGGCAGGAATTTGCCTTGGAGGACGGATGGACCTCGTTTGGGTGCGGGGCAATATGACGGCAGAAAGATATCGCCAGCAGGTGGGAGGTCCATAATCTTCCCTCACAGAATAGAAATGGGGCAAAATATCTTGCTCATGCACGACAATGCGCGGGCACATACGGCGAGAACGGTAGCAGCTTGGTTGCAGGAGCATAATGTTAGGGCCTAAGAATGGCCTGCTCAATCACTAGACCTAATTGAGCACGCATGGGATATGCTTCAAAGAAAAGCTCTGAGGAAAGCTTCCGAAAATCTGGCCACAGAATACCAACTTTTTTCGCACCTCCGAAGGACCTGGGACAATATTCCGCAGCAAGACATTGACAACCTTGTTCTGAGCATGCCAAATCGTTGCCAATGCGTTATGAACGTTATGGGCGCTTTTACATACTACTAACTTCAAGTTCATAAACACCAATTAAATGATTTCCCTTTTTTTTCGTCTTTTGTCACAAAATGAAAGTTAATTCAAATACGGTTTCAATCTATGCTTCATTCTTTTTTTCATAAAATCTTGAAATTGTAATCTAAATAAACGTTTATTTAAAAAAAATATAGAGTATTAAATAACGTTTCTTTGAATATATAGATATCATATAAAATTATTTAAATATAAATAGTATTTCGCATTTTTTTAAATATCCCTAGACCGTGTTGAAGTGTTTATAAAATTTTTGCTTTTGTGACTGACTGACAGACTGAAATTCGCTGAAACATGACTGTGTTCCTTGGGGACCATAGGAGTGCACTAAGAAGGCATAAAATTGCCCGAAATTCACATGGGATCGGCAAGAAATGTGCGGTCGTAGCTGCGGCTAGTGTGCTAACATACAGAATGTATAAGTCGAATTTTAGATTCGAAAGAAACCTAAAGAGCGTCATCTACTGTTAGCAGCCGGCGAAATTACAATGACAGTTTGGTTCTCATTGTTGTTTCGCTTCTCAGAAGTGTATTCTTTGATAGGAAGTGGTATCTTCTGGAATTAACGCGAATGTTACACATTGAAATTAAACTACAGTTTACAGATTTTATCGCGATATATTGGTAGAGGAAGTAGTTTACAATGACGGCAACGATCGTAAGAAATACTCTCATGCCTAATATGTACACTACATACAATGTTTTTGAGGGGAGGAGGGTTTCAGGAATAAATCCTATGCCGCTTAGGACTTCATAAACATTATGTACACGGACACAAAGTACACCGAGACTCAAAACACATGTTGTGTAATTTATGGATCACATTAAGTGGTGTCTCGTGTGGGGATCGAACTCACAACGCTCAAGTCAAGTGGCGAGGCGGCCGCTTAATCCATTCCGCCAACGTTTTTTTTAAATGGCTACATGTTGAACACATTGTGCAATACAGTCAAATTAAATGCCGTTATGCAATCCCAGCATATAAAAAACAAACAACATCAAAAGACTATCAACTACTGGACACCACCCTACAACCTACACTTAACGCGCTTATAAAAGCAACATTAAAAGCTTATCAACTACATAAACACTACACCTTAAATTAAAAATCTCCTTTCAACAACTCCCCAAGAAATTCTCGGAGATAGTGTAGAGATATCATCGAAGCCAGTCCTTTTGCATAGCAGCATTTAATCCAAGCAATACCTGCTTACACGGAATGGGAGGCGCCGCAACGAATCAATTTTCGAAATCCCGGACATTGCCGCAGTAAATTATCCGGCTAACTGGAAAACTGTTTTGTTTAGAATTTGACTTATGTATATTCCAACTAGGAATTTGGAAATTTGGTCTTATGATTTTTTGGTTAGTGAGGAATATAGTTCTGTAGCACAGAGGCTACTTAAGCTATTATGGTTTAAGTAGTTGTACTGGATTTATAACATTTCAATACCAACAATGTATACCACTGGTATTTGGTTCTATTCATAAATATTTATTTCATTCACTTTGCAAGCGAATATTTTGCGAGCCCAAATTATAATGCATTTTAACCATTTTTCAATAATATCATTTACATTTGCATTTCTAAACAAAACTTTTAGTGTTTTCAAGTTGACAAATGAATGAAAATACACTTCAAGAATAAATTATGACGTCACAAAGCTGTATCAGAATTATAAACAAATATCCTAGTCTAAAATTTTCACATAAAGTAATTCAGTAGATAATGTGTATTGTACATTAACGGTGTTTCCATTCTGACATCAAAACATAAATGAAATGGATCTCCAATTTCCATTCACAATACAAAGAATATGTATCCGAGTTCACCTCCACAGATAAACAAGAGAATGTTTTTTTCCAGTAAAATTTATTTTCTTCGGTTCCTATGTTTGAGTCAAAGGAAATTATTGAAAACCTCTCAAAGATGGTCGAAACTTTTAAAGAAAATTATGTGTCTGTAATTGTGGAATGTCTTAGTATTTTTGTTCGAGTACCTTCAGAAATAAAATACTTATTATGGGATCATTGTCTTTTGTGTGATAATAGGGAAGGATGTTTTGTAATTTATTGAGAAGAAGACATTACGAACGTAGTCTCATTGTGTTATGGGCTACAGTAATTAATGTTAGAATGGGTGACATTATCTATAAATGCACTACAAAATAGCAGCAATATCGTACTAAGTAAGCCATTGTCTATATAATGTTGTTCATTTATTTCATAGTTATTAAATGAAGTAGCTCAGCTCTAACGAGTGTTGAATATCGTGAATATTTTATACATAATTATGCTTACAATGTTTCATAAAAGTTGTTTAAAGAAACCCGTCACTCAGGCCACAGAAAAATTATATCAACACCCTTTTTGGTCACTGTAAAATAAAAATACAAATATACTAAATTAGGTTGCAATATCAAATACACAGACCTGGTATGAACGTCACCTCTTTAATCAAATTGCATGACTTTGTATGAGTCTGAGAGTTTGTTGACTGCCTCCGTGGTCCAGTGGATAGCGTATGCGACTGCTAATCGGAGGTCTCGGGTTCGATTCAAAGTGTTACTGGGTTTTTTCCGAATTCTCAGTAGCAACACGGAGTCTGGCAATGTGCCCGGTAACGGCAATAGGCTCGCCCCCTATTACGTGGGACTTAAAAATTCAAGGCGAAATGTAGGTGTAATATTACACCTCTGACTACCCCTTCGGGAATACAGGCGTGAGACTATAATAAAAAAAATAAAAATAAGTTCTAGCCAGAACAAAGCGACATAGGAATGCTAGCCCGCGGCCCAAAACTGGATTTGCAAGTGAAATTCGCGAAAGCCATAACTTTATCACTGACAGGGTCGAACGGTCTAGTGAGTAGAGGGATTCAAACTATAGCCAACATTGGTGGTGGAAATTAGTAGGAAATTAAACATGTTATTGTAAGATGCGCATTTTCATAATAACTGTTCCAATTATGCGGAATCTGTTGTCTCTTCAAAATAAGTCGTGCACGTACCCCATTCATTGCGTCGTCCATGTAATGTCCCATTGCTGGGCAAAGGCCTCCCCCAAATCTTTCCATGTCTTCTTGTTACCTGCAGTCTCAAGCCAACTTTTGTGGTAGGTGTCCACGTCATCCTGCCACCTCTTACAGGGCCGGCCTCGGCGACGTCGTCCATCTTCTGCCACCCACAGTGTCGAGATATTGAATTTTTAATTATCGCTTGTTCCGTGCCTCGCAGAGCACGTTAAGCCGTCGGTCCCGATTGTTATGAAGACCTTTGACAGTCATTATAGGGCGTCAGTACCTACCTCTATTTTAGTAACGTTTGTTGTGTGGTTGACGGCATAGAATACAAGTGTCACCACCCCCTATCTTCCCGTGGGTGTCATAAGAGGCGACTAAGGGATAACACGATGCAAATACCATCTTTGCGTAGAGACGGAAAACTCGACATCAAACCCTATACGACTGCCTCGTTGGTCTCGCGGCATAAATGTGCGCGTGGGACCGGGAGGTCCCGAGTTCGATTCCTGGGTCGGGCAGTGTTATTGGGTTTTTCTGTCAGGAAATTCTCAGTAGCAGCACGGAGTCTGGAAATGTGCCCGGTACGGCAATAGGCTCGCCCCTTATTACGTGGGACTAAAGTATATCTGGCGAAAAGTGGGTGTAGAAATATACCTCTGCCTACCCCTTCGGGGATAAAAGGCGTGACGATATATATGTATGTATGTATGTAATACGTAACGTCAAAAATCCTAAATATCTTAACCTCTGCGTTAACCTTCAAACCTTTGTATTTCCAGCCACAAATTAATAATTCAACACTCTATTTCAGTCAAAATGTAGTAGAATCACTGCCTCTATAGTAACAAAATTAGAGAAGCCTTAATATTGTGGGTTAGAGGTGTACTCTATTCTAGAGTATGCGTAATCCACCGAGTGGATTATCCGAGCTATCCTCATTAACATATTCTGAATCTGGACAGTAAGCTCCAGGTGATTTAAATACTTGTTGAAGCTCAAGAATTAAATTCAGGGAGGATTATGTAATGGATATTGTGATTAGCAAGATTTGATTATTTAAAGGAAGAAATTTTGGGATAAATAAGTGTAATACTCTTCCAGCTACAGGATCATCTGACCAGATGAAGTGCGACCCAATGAATGTTGTTGAGAAACTTTATTTATAGCAATCGCATGTTTAACTTCTTATAGCACGATACGTGATTTTCTTTCGCTCTTAGTAGTTCCATCAGGGTCAATTATCTGTTACCAGTGTTGTTGTCTTTGCCATTGTACGATAGGTAGATATGGATTTCTTACTATTTTTCATCTTGTTTAGCGAGATCATTAACACATGACAACATGATATTTCCTATTGATAAGCTGTCAATTAAGTCTCATATTGTAAGCTATTATCATAATTTCTGGTATTGCAATTTAGGCATGATTGCCCTCAAGATCTTATCGGAGATTTTTTGACGCATCCTGATTTAGAAAAGAAACACGTGCTTTAGCAAGGTGCCTCAATTACGACTCTCGCCCGAATTTCTGCTATATACATATTTTGTCGTATTATTAAGCTTTTAATAATAAACCGATACATTTTACAAAAATAAATACTATATAAAAAGCCTAAAATAAATTTTACCAACATCCATACAAAATTTAAAACAGCCGAAAAGTACGGAACTCATAGATGTATATATGTGTTGGATGGCAAAGGAATGTGTGTTTGGAAAATAATTAAAAGTTCAGCGCAACGGGAGACGTTGGCAGGCCGTCGCTTGCTCGTGCTAAGAAGCCATGAATATCGTCCCACCCTTTGTGACCCCTGATGTTGAGATACTAGAAGAACTTAAGAAACATTTTCAATTATTTTCAAAAAAAAAAAACATTTTAGTTTTAAACATTGACGACACTTTATCTAATCCAAAAAGTGCTATAATGAGCCTGGGTAGGTGGCGGCTTTATTTGCATCGTTTTTTAAGTGTACAAATACAAGATTTATATATAAAAAGGAACATAACATATTATATCATGTAGATTTTGTATTATAGCAAAATGTCCTTAGTCGAAACTTGCAGCGCAAGTAAAGGCTAAGGATAAAGCAAACAAATATGATAATTATTTATCAGACTGTGCCTTTGTGTAAGGATGACCGTACTGGATTAAGAAGTCTATTATCGTGAGGGCTTGTTATTAGTATCTAGTTACTCATAAAAGTATTTATAAGTATTTATGTGTCTGTAAGCCTTCCTAAGAATAAATTAAATTAAAATTACTCTAGCAATATTGGAAGTGCTTTAAAATTGCAAATATTTTCAACTTATTAAAACCAACATATATTACATAGCCCGTTAAACGTACAGTTAAATCATTTGGTTGCACCAGATAACTGCGCGATTAATCGTGCTATCCCAGAAGTAATACTGCGAGGTTCCGGATATAATTGCTACATGAATATTTTGTAACACACTAAATAACATAAATCATATATACAGTATTATCACATATATAACCTTACTTATAAACTATAGAAAAACACACAAATTTCATTATGTACTATTTGTTTATTATAGGCATAGATAATCAGGAACTACGATTATTTTCCTTTATGTCTGTTTAGTACAAGAATTCCCTTGTTTAACATCGGACTTACTTTAAACAAAAAGTTCTGATCCCAAAGATTTTAAGGTTAAATCTAGAAAAGGTCCCCACAATGTTCGAAAGAATGTTTCGAAGACATTCTATATAGTATACAAGTACGACTCATTTTTAATTTTAAAACATTGTCGGCTATGCCTTTAAGAGCCATGCGACGAGTGTAAAACTTTGATATTACTAAGCAAAGCTAGTTAGTTATACAGCTTTATCTTGCCGTTATATGGACAAACTCGAAACTAACTTACCTAAAATTCTATATAAAAATAAGAAAACAATCATGTTCGTTTGATGGAAAGCTGCAACATAACACAAAACTAACCTAAAATTAATAGGTATGTTGACATTTCACTGTAGATAATATGTCAAATATGTGTGATCCGTACTATCGACACCGCACACCATCACACATTCGCAATTTTTGTATCCTGCTCTCAACGCCTTACTTACAGAAATTTAATAGAAAGATAATATAGCCACTGAATGCTAGTGTGCTTAGTTTTATGTGTAAAGTGTGATTCTATTGCGCGAGACCCAACTGCGTGCTCACGTGATTTACCGAAAAGAACCACTAAATATTCAGTTACACACGTACCATATATTCATTCAATACTAATTTAGCAGCTTATATAATTTAGCTCGAAAGTGTGAATATCAGCGCTATACATTTGAATAATATGATCACCAAATAATTTACTTTCAGCACCACACAAAATATATGCCTAGATCGCAATCAGAATTCTTCACACGGCCACTTCCCGCAGATATTATTCCGTGTTTGCATACATTTTCTTGCAGGACAGGATACGGAGGCATTTCGCACGGAAACATTGAATAATTTTATGCTAAGAACTTGGCAAAATGAATTCTTACCGGCTGAATAAGTCGTAAATGTTCATTTACTTGCTCGAGAACTTCCTGGCATTCTAAGAATAATATAATGTCAGTAGCACGTACGACTCTAGGAGTAATTTTTGAACATTTGTAGCTCTAAGGTGAGCATGTAGAAGTTTCAAGTTATACTTTATAGGTTTGTGGGTAGATGTAGAGTTCAGCCGTGGGCCATATATCGGTCGGACGCGTGTCGCTGGCGCACCCGCTGCGTTAGTTAACTTAGAATATCATTTTTTCTTTTGGATAAAGTTAGTGTTTGTGATTTCCTTGTCATACACACAGTGTCCTTACGAGTCGATGCCTCCCACTGGGACGTCCTAGACAAGGATCACTATATACTTAACCCACTTCGCCTCAAAATCTTCGCAAAATTTCGACTGCGATTCGTCAGGATACGATCCGTCAACCATCAAGAGGACAGTCCACAGGCGTGGCTTTAAACCACTCAGCCACGAATGCGAGTAGCGAGCTCCGCGATTTCAACATCTGCTACGCGCCGCACTGACGTCACCGCGCCTTTCACTTAGCGCCCCACTCTGAAACCGGCTACTACATCTACGGATCGACGCGCGACGCGCCGCGCCGCCGGCCGCTTCACTGCGAGTGCTACGCTCAAAGTTACGCCACAATATACAATTTGATTACGCTTACCGGCATATAAGCTACATTGCTTTGCTTTGTATGTTTTTATGAAGGCAATAGTAAGTATTTACTTTATTGTCACTTGTCACAACAACTACACTGCTCAACATAAAACACCATTATGTCGGTACATCATACACCACCAAAAAAGCAATCGGAATCGGACTTGAACGCGCTACTGTTTTCAGAAGTTTCTTTTGTCAATAATATAAATAGAAACAAACGGCCCCGTACGGATTTAAACACATCGGAGGGGCAAAATGATAAAGGTTTCAAAGAGGAAATCATGGGACTGCTAACAGAATGGAAAACCGAATTAGATGCGAAATTAAATGAAATGTGTACCAATCAAAATAATCTCATCTCAAAGCTGTCATCTGATATCTCGGAATTAAAAAAACAATCTACAAATATCGAAAAAAATCAAACGATGAAGTCCTGCAGTCAATTTCTTTCATTAGTAAACAATACGAAGAAATAAAAACAGGCCTGGAAAACATGCAAAAGGAGCTTGGAGCAACGCAGGTGTATTGAAAAACTAGAGAGAAAACTTCATGACCTCAGCCTAAAATCCAGATCTTCCAGCATAAAAATCAGGAACATCCCGCAGGCTGACAAAGAAACCAGTAACAGCCTGACTGCCACCGTATGTGAGATCGGTAAAACCATAGGTACAAATATCTCCGCATCTGACCTGCGCGACGTGTATCGCATACCAGGCAAACCAGGCACAACACGTCCAATCGTTGCAGAATTTCAATCGGTGCAGATGAAGATGGATACAATATCCGCTGCTCGAGCTTTCCACACTAAAAAGACCGCTGTGGAAGAGAAATTTAACACTAAATTGATTTCTATTCCTGGTAAGCAGCAACCTATATATGTCGCTGACCATCTCCCTCCTAGTTCTAAGAAACTCTTTTACTTATCACGTGAATTTGCAAAACAACACTCATATCGTATCTGTTGGTCATCAAATGGCAACATATTTCTCCGTAAGACTGAAGGAGATAAACAAATCTTGGTAACATCTGAACAATTTCTTGAAGATTTGAGAACAAGTATGTGACTGATAATTGTAATAACATACACCACTTTCTGTTTTGTATCACTTTATAATTATTTTTATATTACATATCCGTACATAAATGTTATATATAAAAACGTAATCGTCGTTTACACCCGACGCTATATTGATAGATTCTGTCACCTGAAACAAAAATATTTATTTCTAGTTTGTATACATCCACCAATTATTATTATTATTAAGTCTACAGATATATTCTATTCACACTCACACACACCTACCGCCTATACAACACACAACAATTCACACTTCAAGTCACTCACACATCCTCAAGCCTGTATATTAAAATATAACAAAAACAAAAATGCCATTCATTCCAAAGCTAATAAGCATCCACCTAATACTAGTATGTCTACACATATTATAGTAATGCCATACTTACTAACAGTCACCTTTTACTTACCACAAAAATATTCACACACTAAAATACTCTCCCATCTACTAAGTAATCAAATGCGCTGTTTGCTAACTCATATTAAAAACAAAAACTCTATTCACGTAATTAAAAAACCGTTTTATATATTATTTAAAAAATGCCGGACATAACAAACGTTAATGTCGAATTAGATTCGTATAAATCCTCCTCCTAATTCGTTTTAAAACCAGAGGACTGTCTAAAATATGTTTATAAGAACAGCCCTGTTATTAAATTACTTCACTTAACCGCTTGACCGCTAGCGCCAATTCGCCGAATTCACTCGACCGCTCACGTTCTAAACAAAATGTTGCGCCGCCGCTCGCCAGATGGGCGCGCTAACATAAACATTTATTGTTGATAAGTCGGTAACATGAGTAAGTTGAAGTGATGTTTTTCTTTTACCTTATAAATGACTTTTTCAAGTCGTATGAATTCTTTGTTGATATTTACTTTCTAATTTATTATACTTAGCAGAGAACATTGACTATCGTTGAAAAAACCACTTTGTGTATTTTAAACAGGATTATTTTAAAAAGTAAATCGATGACATACATATTTTATGAGTTTTCACTGTAGAAGGATTCTATCTACACCAAATTAAATAAAAAAAAACATGTATCATAGTATAAAAATATTTAATTACACGCATACGATGAGCACGTAATCACGGAGCGCGCGAAATAAAGAGTGGCATTTGACATTATTTTTTCGTTCCGGGTTAACGATTTTAAGACTCGCTTCGTATTTTTAGCATGAAGAAATGTTCAATGATTTGAATAGAACAGAGAAAAAGGATTTAAAACATTACGTAATAGAAAGAAAGAGTAAATTCAGACCGAGTATAGCGCTGTAGTAACCAAAAAGGGAAAATAGTCACTTGTGCGCGGTCTACGGAATTTCGAAAAAGGGAGAATAGTCACTTTTGCGCGGTCAAGCGGATAAACATCCGTAGCATAAATAAAAATTTCGACCAACTAGGCATACTGCTAACGCAAACTAAGATTACCTATGATCTAATAATTCTTACAGAGGCTTGGGTCAGCAAGGTTAACAACATGCCAATACTGGATGGCTATACAGTACATTATACAAGAGTGACATTAAACCAAAATGATGGCATAATCATATATGCATATTCTAATATAATGTGTACAATAAGTGAACCAGTTTTTGAGGGTGCTAATTGTCTACTCTGTCAATAGGCACCACTACTATTGTATCTATTTATCGTTCCCCATCACTAAAGACAAGAAATAATTTTTAAAATTTCATTGACAGTCTAAACCGTATTTATACCAACAGCTCCACTAGAGACATTTTCCTTGTAGGTGATATTAACATCGATATAAGTACTGACACCAAAGACCCATTAGCGGAGGAATACCTCACTTTTAATGCCTCCCATGGTCTGTTCCCAACCCACAATCACCCCACAAGAACCAACACATGTCTAGATCATATACTGACAAACACTGCCCTGTCATCCACAACTCTAATAGTAGAATCGCACATCACCGACCACCTGCCTCTGGTACTGTTTATAGCTAAAATTTTGCCGACACAACAACAATGTGGGACTAAGTCTACAATTGACTATGTAAAAGTGAAGGCAGAAATAGACAACACAGATTTCTCTCATATATTAAAGATCAATGACGCGAATAAGGCAGCAGACAATCTGGTTACAGTGCTGTCATGCATAGTAAGGAAATATACAAATATAACCAAGCAAAGTAAGCGAAATAGAATCCTTAAACCATGGATGACGGAGGGATTACTCCGCTGCATAAGAAATCGCGACAGACTACACCTAAAATAAAAAAAATCACCAGATAATATGGTACTCAAACTAACATATACGCGTTATCGAAATTTCTGTAACACAAACAAACAAAAAAGAAGCTCCTTAGAGCTCTTGCAAACTAACATAGATCCTCAAACATCAGTTAACCATGCCTGTAAATATTTCAGTGAAGTTGGAAAAATCCTGGCACATAAGATAACCTCTTCCACCCCACAACAACCCATCTCACTTACTACCTCAGCATCCACCATACACAGCCCACCTAATTCAATAGCCCTCGCAAAGGTATCTGAATCCGATGTTGAGGCTATCATCCTGAAGCGCCGCTTCGACTGTGCTGTCCGGTGGGATGGTATTTCATCTGATATATTAAAGCTTTCTCGATAGACTCTGGTGCCTCCCATAACCCACATCAGTAAAATTACTGATGTGGGTTATGGGAGGCACCAGAGTATAATAGAAATAGCGCTCTCAAGCGGTGTTTTTCCTACAGCCTTCAAAAAAGCTATTATCCATCCAATCTACAAAAGCGGAGACAGGGACTGTGTCAGGAACTATAGACCTATAGCGATACTATCTGCTCTGTCTAAGATATTGGAAAAAATACTAAACAATACACTCAAGTCATTTCTTAGCAAATACAATATCTTAGCTAAAAATCAATATGGTTTTCGCTCGGGTCTTTCCACTGAAGATGCAGTGCTTGACCTAACAACTAAAATAGGTAAGAATCTAGATGCGAAAACCAAATGTCTAACCATATTTTTAGATCTTTCCAAAGCTTTCGACACAGTCTCTGTCCCTTTACTCCTAGCTAAGCTAAGTAAGTATGGAGTGCGGGGTACACCGTATATAATTTTTAAAGACTATCTCTCAGATAGAAAGCAAATGGTTAAAATAGAAAGCTATATGAGCGAAGAGCACGGGGTTTCCTACGGTGTCCCACAAGGAAGTATCCTGGGCCCCACTCTCTTCCTTCTATTTATAAATGACCTCTGCACACTATCTCTGCCATATACCGACATCTTTACGTACACAGATGACACAACAATTTTAATCTCGGGCCTGAATTGGCAATTAGTCAAAGAGAGAGCTGAATACTCCCTCGGTAAAATTATAAATTGGCTAAATAGTAATTTATTATCTCTGAACTTGTCCAAAACACACTACGTTCCCTTTTCAATTACAAAACTTAACATACCACCACAAGATTTTTCTATCAAAGCTCATAACTGCCTTACACCACTATCGTGTTCCTGCTACGAACTTTCAAAAATCGAATCGGTAAAATATTTAGGTATCCATCTGGATACCTAAATATACCTAAGACAGTGCATTAAAATGGGACAATCATATAAATTTGATGACGACACGCGTAAGACGTTTAATACACATATTCAGGTCTTTAAGAGATACAATGCCGCAAGAAAATCTTAAACCTGTTTACCAGGCACTGGGCCAAACAGTCATCCAGTACTGTATTACAACATGGGGAGGGGCAGCCAAAACGCACCTAATAAGTTTGGAGCGAGCACAGAGAGCAGTGCTAAAAGTCCTACTTAAAAGGCCATACAGATTTCCTACCGTACTTTTATACAAAGATTCCAACATCCTAACTGTTCGCCAGCTTTATGTGCTTCGACTTATTCAGAAAGCATATGTCCGTGCCCGTCCCAAACCCAAATAAACGCACCAAGAAACCCATCTTTTTTCTACCCCTTGCAAGACATCTTTTGGCAGACGACAATTCTATAGCGTAAGCCGTAAAATTTACAATTTTGCAAACAAAAAAATTAATATTGCCCGACTGAACAGGTATGAACTCAAAACCAAAGTGACTGCTTGGTTACAACAGCTCGATTATGAACAGACAGAAGAGCTACAAACATATGTTGACTAAGAGCGATTTTGAACACACAAGCACACATACACACACACCCACACACACCCACACACACCCACACACACACACCCAAACACAAACACACACATACACACACACACACACAAACACACACACGCACACACACACACACACACGAAAGGCACGCACACGCACTATTTGGATACGCACCTTCATTGTAAAATACCCCTTCATTTACCACAGGTTAACTCTGTATCAAAACCCCGCGTCTGAATACTGTATTCCAACATACAGGCCATGAGCCTAGTTTGGAAAACAGTTCTCAGTACCGTTAGATAAATACATCTGCAAAATGACCAAACAAAATGTGTCCCCTGTAAATGAAAGTGTATGTATTTATTTTGTGTCAAATAAACATTTTTTTATTTTTTTATTTCGCAGCTTGGTTATCAGTCAGTCAAATACCGCCCTATTGGCATCGTGTGAAAACAACCATAGCCTAGTAGAGAGACTAACAGACTGTTACGCAAAGGTTCTCGGGTTCTAATCCACGGCCAATGACGACTTTTAGAAATGAAGTGCATATTAAATTATTAATTATCGCTTGCTTAACAGTGAAGGAGAACTTCGTGAGGAAACCTGCATGTCCGAGAATTTTCCCTAGTGTTCCTGAAAGACATGTGAAGTCCACAAATCCGCACTTGGTCGGGTATCGTGTATAGTATATACATATACAGGACTATGGAATCGAGTCTTAAAGTTTATTCTGGTTATAATTTTTTATTTCTAACGAAACGCATCAGCCAAAATTTTGAGAAAATTAAACTTTCGCGGCTTGCACTCAATACTATTTATAGTCATTACAGAACTATATCGCGTAGTTATTTGAGATGAAGGTTAAGGTTTTTCACCCGATTAAAGCACACTTAAATAAAACTCCATACGCGTTCTCCACTCATCAGTCATAAACTGACTACTCTGCGTACACATGAAAAAACTCAAACCAAAATATAAATGGCCCGAACTAAAAGGAAAATCAAAAAGAAAATCTCTAAATATAATATACGGCATGTCAGGTATTACTTAAATTATTAGAGATTATCCGAGCTGACACCGCTAAGTGGCTATCAGACTATGGTCGGGCGTATAAGATGGTTGTTACTGAATGCGGCTGTATGAAATCCAAGCTTTAAAGAAAGTGTGGGTAAGTAGTGTTTCAGAGGACGGGTAAGTAGTAGTGAATAGAAATATTGCGGATTCCAACCCACACATAACAGAACAATATTATCAAACAAAGGTGTGCATTTCTCAATAGAATTTTATTTATGTTTTACGTAGCGACAAAATTTGGTGCAATTGGTTTGTAACTGGTCATTATAAATAATAAGTATTTTTATAAAAGCACAATTATATAGAACAATTAATGGATAAAGGTGAACTTACTGATATCATTTCAAATTAAAATTAATCATATTGAGACACTGTCGATCATATCAATTTCTTGTTCTGATTATCTTCACGAAGAATTTGATGGACAATGTATTGCAAGAAAGCTATTCAATTCTTCATTCTAAGTCCAGTCAGTCACAAAGTAAAGGCAATAACTTAAATGGTTTCCACTTTGGTGAATTGTTCTCATACACAGTCGACAACACAACTTTACTGCACTATGTATAAAAATCAAAGTTGACAACATGGATTGAATTAAGTTCGTCACAGACAAATATTTAATATATAAAATTCTTGCGTTACTGACTGACAGACAACGCACAGCCAAAATTGGGTGCAAGAAGCTGAAATGAAAAAGCCGGATTAGGTTATATGAACTGTGTAATGAAAAGTCTTATAATAATAGTCAGACCTTTATTAATTACGTAAGAAGATATTCCAAAATATTTAGACAAGCTTGTAACACGGCAAAATCTATTTATTTGAGAAATAAAATAAAATTATCAGAAAACACTATAAAGGCTACCTGGAATGTAATCAACAATGAAACTGGTAGAGCAAAAGCACGCAGCCGCGACTATCTTTTAAAAATCAATAATGTGAGTATTTCAGAGGACCTGGAATTTGCGACAGAATTTGAGAATTTCTTTGCTAATATACCTATAGTGACAACAGAGACGCTCAACTCATCTTCCTTGTCTGCTGAAGTGCTTCTTAGGGACTGCGTGCCAGAATGTGATGCAGCCTTTGAATTCACTGTTGTTACTACTGACGATATTCTTAAACAATTTAAAACTTTAAATATGAAAAAAACAATGGATTTGTGGGAAGACTGTCAGTGAAGACTACTTCATCTATTATTAGCATAATTGCTCCACATCTTGCAGCGGTATTCAATGGTTGCGTCGCTTCTGGAATATTTCCTGACTTAATGAAAGATAATAAACTTATACCTTTATTTAAATCTGGTGACACAACCGACCCTTCTAATTTTCGACCTATTTCTGTATTGCCGACACTTAGCAAAATTTTTGAAAAAATAATTCTTAGTCAGTTGCTTAGTTATTTTAATAGACTTAATCTACTCCACGAGAAACAGTTCAGATTTACGAGGGGTCGTTCGACTACTGACGCAGGAGTTGAGCTGCTCAAAAGTATATTTGCAGCTTTGGAGAAGTCGCAAGATGCATTAGGTATTTTTTGCGACTTGTCAAAAGCGTTTGATTGTGTACATCATGACACTCTGATCAGGAAATTGTATCATTACGGCGTTAGGAACAAAGCTCTCGATCTCTTGGTTTCTTACTTGGGCAACAGAATCCAGAAGGTCCAGATGGTCCGAGGTCCGAGGATTGGTCCCGCAGGGGTCAATCCTCGGACCATTTCTTTTTTTGATTTATATTAACGATCTACCTTATTATGTAAAAAATAATCATGAGATTGTGTTGTTCGCGGATGATACCTCCTTAATTTTTAATATTAGACGACAACAAATACATTTTGACGAAGTAAACAATGCACTCTCTAAAGATGTTAATTGGTTTAATTTTAATAATTTATTACTTAATAATAAGAAAACCAAACTATTAAAATTCTTAATGCCCAATGTTAAACAGATGGAAACCAATGTACAACTTAAGGTATCCAGAATTGAGCCCGTCGGGACAACTATGTTTCTAGATATTATGCTTGATACCAAACTCCAATGGGGCTCGCATATAGAGAGACTTTCGGGCAAACTTAGTTCTGCAGCTTATGCAGTTAGGACAATTAGACGCCTCACAGATATAGATACAGCTAGAATGGTTTATTTCAGTTACTTTCATAGTATTATGTCTTATGGGATCCTTCTCTGGGGGAATGCTGCAGACCTTAACACAATATTCGTTCTGCAGAAAAGAGCAATAACATTTATATTTACAATTATATTTACATTTATATTTACAACCTCAGTCCTCGTGTTTCTCTAAGAGGAAAGTTCAGTGAGATAAGCATTCTAACTGTTGTATCGCAATATACATACGATAATCTCTTATATGTCCACAAGAATATTGACAAATTTAGTAAAAAAAGTGATCTTAACACTGTAAATACTAGACATAAGTATAATCTTGCAGTTCATAGCACCCGCCTCCACAAAATAAGTAACTGTTTTATGGGGCAATGTATACGCTTTATAACAAGCTCCCTCTTAATATAAGAAATTTAACAATAAATAAATTTAAGAAAATTGTTAAAACTAAATTGTGTTTGAAAGCATATTATAAAATTTCCGATTATATAGACGACAAAAATGCTTTTGATTGAGCTGCTCTAATTCAACATAAAAATATAAACTTGTACAACTAATAAATTAAAAATTGACGTTTCGTAAGTACTTTATACAAAGTTTACACGAAATAAAGAATCATTTCATTTAATTTCATTTCAAATTTGGCATGTATGTTCTTTGCGGAACGTAGGGGTGCACTAAATGGCATTTCCCGAAATTGTCACGGAATCGTGAAGAAACGGTTAAAATAAAACATAATATGTGGGCGTCTTTACGGGTCTACCCTAGTATAATATAAACACTTCTACAACACAAAAATTTATTTGCAAAGGAAGTAAAAACCCAGTAATACATAATTATATTAAATTTAATTATTGGAGCTTGCCTATCACTAATTCAGCTTCTGGTCCAGCAAATCCGATGCATCTCAAGACAGCCACAATTGGCTGGTACACGTCTATGGCCAAGGCGTATTAATTAACATCCACATCGATCATCTGTCGGGGCTTTGTAAGTGTCAATAATTAGTCGACAACTGTGCTAGACCTGCGTCCCTGCGTCTAGCACAGTCGTCGACTAATTATTATATAATATAATAGCACAGTCGTCCCTATGTCAGAGCGATTATATGACAAAATACTGAGCCTTCTTTTTTTATTTTTTTTTATTTTTTTTATTTATCACATCCTTACATACCACTATCATTACAGGATAACCCATTGCAATAGTGTAGCAACAAAAAAGTAAAACAATATACAGTTACTATACCTATAACTAAAAACTTATATTAGAAAGGTAACAAAAAGCGGCCCGTGTGAGTTCACTCAGTGAGCACGAAAACAAATCTACTACATCGGACAGTGCACTGAGCGTCCGCATTGCCCTCGTAAGCGGTGCGCGCTGCAGCAGGTTGGTGCGCGCTCGCACCACCGACAACAGCAGTGGTCGTCGCCGCCGCTCCGCGTACCCATCCGGAACACACAGCCCGATTGTACGCAATACGCCTGGGTTGTGCACTTTGCCACGTATTATTTTGAATAGATAGGTAATAAGAGCTACCTCTCTTCTTACCTCCAGTTTGTAGTATCCTACCATGCCTAACACAAATAGTGTCGGGTACATAAGTGGATATGCTGGATACACCCCATACTTCTTAGAATATAAAAATCTAATAAATTTATACTGGATGCGTTCTAACATTAATGAATATTTTGCTTCGTGCGGTGACCATATTGCAGAATTATGTTCTAAATGGCTCTTAACCAGTGCCTCATACAATGCTCTCAGTGCCCTAGTGTTTGTTAACTGGTTAGCTTGGCGTAGTACTAAACCCAAATTACGATATGCTTTCTTGCAAATGTGCAACACATGCTTTTTGAAGCTAAGATCTGCAGAGAAGTACACGCCTAAGTCCCTAACCTCTGTGACGCGTTGTAGTGGCATACCTTCCATCTGATATTGATAGTGGCTTGGGGTGTGTGAGCGACTGAAAGTTATCACAGAGCATTTAGTGACGTTAAAGTATAAATTATTTGATAAGCTCCACTCTACTATCTTATCTATATCTTGCTGCAGATTATCATGATCCTCGTTTTGTTTAATTTCCCGTACTAATTTAAGGTCATCAGCAAATAACAAAGGTGTTGATCTAAGTACTACATCAGGTAAGTCATTTACAGTTAAAATAAACAGTAAAGGCCCCTAATTAGTGCCCTGACTCACGCCCGATCTGGTATAATATGGTTCCGAATGGCACCCACCACAGTCAACATATTGACGTCTGTCCCGTAAATAACTGGCAAAGAAATTTAATGTATGTGGTGTACAACCTACGCTAGCCAACTTCAATAGCAATACATCGTTGTCAACTGTGTCAAAAGCTTTCCTAAAATCAAAATAGGCAACATCCACTTGTTGGCCAGCATTCACCGTTGGTACAAGATGAGTCATTAGATCCAGCAAGTTTCCAGTAGTCCCACGCCCAGGACGAAAGCCGTGCTGCGCATCGGACAACTGAGCGCTTATTTGTGGATATAGACAACTGTAGATGACTGCCTCGAATACCTTTGCTGGGGTGCAAAGGACCGCCACTGGTTTATAATCGCTAGCAGCTGGACCACCACCACCTTTCGGTACGGGTACAACTCGAGTTAGCTTCCAGCGATCGGGAAACGTTGCGGTCTCAATGCATACATTAAATAAGTGCAGGAACGGTTCTACCAGTACTTCCGTACAATCCTTAAAAAAAAACGGTGGTATACCATCTGGCCCCACAGAGTGTTTGGACGGCAGACGAGCCAGTACGCGGCGCACGTCGGCGGCGGTGACGCGCGCAAGGTGCGCCCACGCGCCCGGCGGCTGCTCCGCGCGCGCCTGAGCTGCCGTTACATTAAGCTGTGCTGGCTCCGGGTTGTAAACAGACTCAAAAAACGTGCAAATTCCTTGGCACACTCATATTCCGACAAAACATGCCCTTCTTTCATTATTTTGCAACTGCTCGAGTTACCCTTTCTTCTAATGAAGTCCCAAAATGTGCGTGGATCTTTTTCTAAATTACTTTGCACGCGATCGCGGTATTGGTTATGTGCTTGTGCAGTTTCATACTTAACTCTCGCTCTGCAACGTTTAAATGCCTCATAATCAGTACACAATTTACTTAATTTAAATTTTTTGTGTAGCTGATGTTTCAGTTTCATACTTTGGATAAGGTCAGTCGTATACCATACCGGATAAATACGCTTTCTTTTAACCCTACCCAATCTCTTCGGGGAAACACATACTTCGAACGTTTCATAAAGTTTGTCATAAAAGAAATCTAAAACTAAGTCTGGGTTATCTAGATAATATATATCACTCCAATCTATTTCAGTCAACATATAATACAAGCGATGGAAGTCAGCTTTGTTAAAGTTCCATTGTTTATGAGAAACCGAGTATGGCAAGGGTCCCGGCGGCGGCGCCGGTTGCGCGGAAGTTGAGTCGGTCAAGCGCGCAGCGAGCGCGACGCGCACCGCGAGCGGTGAGTGATACACGTCAACGGGCTGCAGCGCCTCGTCCGCCGCGCGCACCGATACGGCGCCTCCGCGCGCGCTCAGCACCAGGTCCAACTATCTATGGTTGCAGTTATTAACTGCGTTGCACTGAGTGAACTCACAGAAAGCCCTAAAATACTCATAATAATTAGTGACATTTGTACAACAAGAATATAAATTAAAATCTCCTAATATTACTAAATTATTTCCGTATTTAACACTGAAATGTTTTAATATTCTAAATAATACCATATACTCATTCTCGTCTGTTCGCGGCGGTATATATACGGTGCAACAAGTAAATAAAATCCGAGTGTTCATGAAAACAGTCGCACAAATTAATTCAAATTTGTAATTGTCTATTATAATTCCACCCGGCATTGCTACTTGTCGCAATTCAAACCGCGATGTGGCCACTAAAAGCAAGCCTCCTTGCTTGCGCCCGTCCGCCCGGTCACATCTTAAAATCTGATATCCGGGTAACGCCACCTCTGTATTTTGAATTCCATCATTTAGGCCAGTCTCAGTGATAGCAAATAGATCGGATGCCGAGGATTCTAGTAATGACAAAAATTGTGTAGTCTTTGTACGAAGTCCTCTAACATACATACATACATATCGTCACGCCTTTTATCCCCGAAGGGGTAGGCAGAGGTGTATTTCTACACCCACTTTTCGCCAGATATACTTTAGTCCCACGTAATAAGGGGCGAGCCTATTGCCGTACCGGGCACATTTCCAGACTCCGTGCTGCTACTGAGAATTTCGTGACAGAAAAACCCAATAACACTGCCCGGCCCAGGAATCGAACCCGGGACCTCCCGATCCCACGCGCACAACTATGCCGCGAGACCAACGAGGCAGTCGTATAGGGTTTGATCTCGAGTTTTTCGTCTCTACGCAAAGATGGTATTTGCATCGTGCTATCCCTTAGTCGCCTTTTACGACACCCACGGGAAGATAGGGGGTGGTGACACTTGTATTCTATGCCGTCAACCACACGGCAAACTCTAACATTTTGATAAAAAATAGTGATACACCTGTTTGATTCATGATTGATTTCGGTTGGCTGGGCGACAAAACCAAACCCACTCGCTGAATTCAACATGTAGTGGCCATATAGCTGGTTCACAGAGTAATTCAAAGTTACTTACTGAAACTCCAATTTTGAATGAAGAGTAGTCTCACTCCGTTTTATGTGTCAATTTTTCAACATTAATTTCCGAATCATTTCCTAATACCTTCCTGACATGTTCAGTTATAATATCCACAGTAGTACCTTTGTCCAATCTCCATACATGTAAAAAACGTCGACGTTCAACCGCTTTCAGAGAAACTACAGAGGTACTACCCCCTCTCTTTATAGGATTGCTCCTTTTTCTATTTCTAACTTCAATCCAATTGTAAGTGTTCTTGTCTGCAACTCCCATATCCGCTGGTTTACTAGCCACCTCTGCAAAGCTGACATCAGATCTCAACGTATCAATTTTTCCGTCTGATGATGACATTTCAGCACTAGTGATCACAGGAGCAGTTCTGCCTGACGGTCCTTTTCTCACATTTTTTGCATTATTATCGTTCCTGCCATTTTCCTTTCTAGTTATTTGACTGTCTTTCTTTAAGGCCTCAATTTGTTGTTCATATGAACTGCATTTCCTATTTGCCTCCTGTAATTCCAGTCTGAGTTTACTATTTTTCAGCGCCAGTACCTGTACAGTAGTTTGAATTTCTTCTATAATTTTTGTTTCGAGAACACTCATTTTTGCCAAAATAATGCCATTAACTTTTTCCATTATACTCATAACACCGTTTTTCATCTCCTCCGTCATAAGATCAGCAGTATCCAGAGAGCTATCCTCTCCAATGGAATGCTCCTTTGCCATACACCCGAGAGAAATACCGCGTACAGGAGTGTCGTCGGTTACTCGTATACGCTGTGCTACATTCAAGCAGGAGACACACTTAAAAGTACGCTGTAATTGTGCCTGCCCCTCCTTAAACTTAGCCGGGGCAATATTCACACACTTAAAATGATATCCCCCTTTGCATCCAATGCATTTTATCATCTCCGCAACTTCAATTTTTCTAGTGCAAGCCAAACAGTTCATTTTGATGTTTAAAATTATAACAACACAGAGCGAGCGAGACAAAGCTAGCCAGTTCACACGTGTGCAAAAGAGCGCGATGCGCCGTTCACCGCTAGCGCCACCTGCAAGTTGTGAAATTGTCACTGCACTTTTCTTCACACAAATAATGTCCTATTATGTCCAAAATACTCAAATTTAACACTGTACTCCATATAATATCGATGTATTAACGTAATAGGTGCACATAAAACACATTTTTATCGACATATTTTCCAAATTTCCAATATTACTCGGGAGCTATCATGTTGACACATGCACAGATAAACAACAAGAATCTTAAAATTTAGGATCTGTCTTTATGATAGGTTTTTGGAGAAATGATTTTTCGGTATTGTGGATGTTGACTTTGTTGTAAGTGTGCGGGATTCACTGGACTTCGAGAAATAAAACGATCTTGGAAACTTTGGATGACGTGTAATCTTTGCAGCTTACAAAAGCAGAGTGAAGGATTATCCAAATCGTATACAGCAGGTACATTTTATAAAAAGGAGTCTATACAAATCTATAACTATGTTAGGCCGAACTTAATCTAATGCTACCGCGTAGCGAACTATAACGTACGATTGACGCCGCTGTGAAATAATGCGTAGGCGCTTTAACATGCCCCCGGGCTTTGGAAGCTCCAAGCTTTCAAACCAAATCCGTGGTTACTGGCAGCGGACATATTCTATTGAAGGCCCTCCGTATGATGCCAGTTGAAGTGCGAATGTCGGCAACTCTAACGATTCCATCCGACCCTGGGTGCACAGCTACAATTCTCCCCAATTTCCATTTGAGGGGTGGCAGGTGGTCCTCCTTGATGACCACTAAGGAATTCAGCTTCAACCCATCTTGGGATGTGTGCCACTTAGTTCGTTGTTGCAACTCAGCAACAAACTCCTTACTCCAACGTGCCCAAAAATGTTGACGGAGTTGCTCAATCCGTTGAAAACGTGATACATGAGTTGTGGAGCAGTCCTGGTAACTTGGTTGTGGAAGGGCAGTAAGAGGTCGTCCAACCAAAAAGTGTCCCGGCGTTAGCGGAGTATAATCGTCGGGGTCCGAAGACAGCGGTGTTAACGGACGTGAATTCAAAACCGCCTCAATTTGGATCAGTACGGTATTCAATTCCTCAAATGTAAGGTTACAATGTCCCAACACTCGTTGAAGATGGAATTTTGTCGACTTCACACCCGCTTCCCATAGTCCGCCGAAATGAGGAGTATACGCGGGAATAAAATGAAAATTAACTCCATGATTAGCAATATCCTCGCTTATTGAATTGCTCTGTGATTTTAAAAACTTTGACAGGTCGTTGTACGCACCAACAAATGAGGTACCGTTGTCCGAATATATGTTGACAGGTTTACCTCTGCGTGAAATAAATCTATAGAGTGCCAGTAAATATTTGTTGCTAGTCAAGTCACCTACCAACTCTAGATGGACAGCTTTGGTGGTGAAGCATATAAAAATCGCGATATAAACTTTTACGAGCCTACATCCACGTCCTTGACGACTAGCACAAAGTATAGGGCCGGCATAATCCACGCCTGTGCTGTCGAAAGGGTAGCCACCTGGAACAAGTCGCTGGTGGGGTAGATTCCCCATCAACGGCGTAATAGTTTTGCCCTTCATACGATGACAACGTACACACTGATGGTAGCACGCTTTAGCTAAGCGACGACCACCGATAGGCCAATATGATTCTCTAATCGTAGCCAACAATAATTATGGACCTGCATGCATTAACCTTTTATGTTCATAATGAAACAATAACTTCGTAAAATCATGAGTGGACTGTAAAATAATGGGATGTTTCTTACTGAACGAAAAGTCCGAATTATCGAGGCGTCCCCCAACACGCATTATATTAACATGATCTAAATAAACATTGAACTTAACGAGGGAGCTCTTCTTCGGCAATTTCTGTTTATTGACGAGTAACTTATACTCTGGAAACGAGTCCCGTTGACTATTAATAATTATTAAAGTTAATGCGCATTGTAACTCATCCTTTGTAAGAAATTTACTATTACAAGGTTTCTTTCGACAAGCTTTAATAAAACGCAAAACATATGCTACTGAGCGCACGAGCCTAAGATAATTTGAAAACCTTTTAAAATCTATTAATTTATCTTTGCTATTATCATTTGTAACGGCGCTCAATGAAATGTGTGGTCGTGTTTCGGGCAAAGATTCTAATGCTAAACCTTTCAGTTTCAATTGAGACGGCCAACTGGACTGCTCATTGTGTAAGAACTTGGGTCCAGACCACCACAAATCCAACCCTTGCAGGGTTCTGATATCCACGCCACGAGATATCAGATCTGCTGGGTTCAGATCGGTTGGTACGTGTTGCCATGTGCAGTTACTCGTCTTATCTAATATCTTAGCTACACGATTACGCACAAACGGTTGTAGTTTTGAGGGCAACATTTGAAACCAACCCAATACGATGGTTGAGTCAGTCCAACAATAAACATGATTTATGTTTATTCGAAAGGCTTGTGAAACTTTTTCATAAATACGCGCACCTACCAAGGCACCACATAACTCTAACCGAGGTATTGTAGTAGGCTTAATTGGGGCCACGCGACTTTTAGCCATCAGTAACCTGACCATACATTTATTAGTATCGCTGATGCTACGAACATATACACACGCACCATAGGCGCGCTCAGACGCATCTGTAAACACATGTAATTCAAGTGACCTATACGCATTACAAACTACAATGCGTGGAATACTTAAATCATTTACGAGAGGTAAAGATTTTACAATATTATGCCAAGTATTTTTAAGTTCTGGGTTTAGCGGCTCATCCCATGAAAGCTTGTCTAACCACATGCTTTGTAACAACATTTTCATGGTGATGGTGAAAGGAGAAAGAAGCCCTAAAGGATCAAAAATGCGTGCAATCGTTGAAAGTAGATCCCGTTTCGTATTATTAAGAGAAGGTACCGAGTTTACTATAAAACCTAACTCATCAGTATTTGCGAACCAGTTTAAACCAAATAACTTATTTGACACGCTAGTGCCCATACTTAGGTCTAATAATGGCTGATTGGACTCAGTTAATAGTAGCGGTTCATTAGATCTCCATTTTCTTAACGTCATACCAGCAGATGCCAGGGCATTTGTGACTTGAGTGCGTATAAACTCAACCTCACTCAAAACATCCCCACCAGTCAACAAATCATCGACGTAAAAATCATGTTGGATGATTTCAGCTACCCTTTCATGCTTACAATCAAGACCTATTTGTTTGAGACACCGAGTAGCAAGAAATGGCGCGCTTGCCGTGCCATAGGTTACCGTGTTTAATGTATAGGTCTTAATAGGGTCGTCTATATTGCTACGCCAAACTATTTGTTGCAAGTGCCTGTCAGATGGATGGATGGCTATCATTCTATACATCTTCTCAACGTCGGCCGACAGGACATATTTGTGATGTCGAAATCGAAGAAGTATTGACAACAAGTCATCCTGAACGGTAGGACCCACCATCTGTATGTCATTCAAGGAAACACCTGATGACGAAGGGCTGCTTGCATTAAATACGACACGTAGTTTAGTAGTCGTACTACTCTCGCGTAATATGCCGTGGTGAGGTATAAAATAGTCATTACGATTATCCTTTAAATTTGCTACTTTATTTTCACTCATGTGGTCTAACTTTTCGTATTCTGACATAAAATCAAGATATAATTCGCTAAATTCTCGTTTGTACTTCAGTCTACGTTCTAATGAATGTAAACAATGCTTAGCCCTATTGTACGAATTTCCTAAAACATCAGGACTTTGTTTAAGCGGTATACGAACACAGAACCTACCATCGCGTAGGCGAGTGGTATTTTTAATAAAATGTTCCTCACACAACTTTTCCTCTGGCATATAATTAGACGCTTCAGAGTTTATTTCCTCTAAATCCCAAAAAGTCTTTAAGTCGGCTCGTAGTTTCTCAATATCGCCACTAACCTGAGTAAGACTGCATCTAATGTCCTTTGACATTTTGGTACAATGAGAGGTAATGGGCCCGGAAACTATCCACCCTAACTTAGTCTCACATAAAACTGGCATATCAACGCCTAACTTTATTTGTTGTGATCCTAACAGATCCCAAAACAGGTCAGCACCGATTAAAATATTAATATCTGCGGGCTCATAAAACGTAGGATCAGCTAAACAGATGTGAGAAGGCATCTTAAGAGCAGAAATATCTATTTTTCGACATGGCACATCACTGGTTATAAATGGCAAAACAAAACAATAAAGCTTAACTTCATAGCATTGAGTGACGTCACTTTTACCTGACAAGTTTTGCCTACGCGAGAAATCACGTTATTTATGCCTAATATCGAACCGTCAACATTACTTGTTAATAAATTTAACTGCGTACACAAACGCTCGGTTATAAACGAAGATGTGCTGCCGCTATCCAAAATAGCACGAACAACATGCTCACGACCCGAATAATCGTATAACTTAACTAATGCAGTTGATAATAATACGTCGCTAAAAGTCTTACAAGAACGAGCGACGCTTGCGGCCAGAGCAACATTACCTGTCTCACTAGAAGCGGACGGTAAACATATCGGCGGAGAGGGGCTATCAGATGATGCGTTGTTATACGTATGTTTATTACGCGCATTGACATTAACACTCCTAGGCTCCGATGAATGAATTAATGCGTGATGTTTACGCTTACATGTTTTGCAACCTGATTTTCTACAATGATTGGCAAAATGACCCGTATGTAAACAGTTGTAGCAAACTTTATAATTAGGCAATATTTTAAGACGCTCATCAATACTCATAGCGAGAAATTGAGGACAATTATTCAGTGTATGATCCTCTTTGCACTTAGGACAAACCTTTAAAGTCAATGTTGTGTTTAAATTGTTAGAACCTTGCATCGTGACCATAGATTTTATCTTTGGACGCAAATTAGATAACGTGTGAGACGGATTATTATTGCGTGACAATTCTAAAGTTTCGACAAAGTCGGCACGGTTACGCATAAATTGAATGAAGGCATCAAAAGTAATCGCGTTATCTTTATCTACCCGGCTTTTATATTCCTCCCATTCACGATATGTTTTGTTATCTAATTTACGAGTGACCATGTAAATTAATAGTATATCCCAATGCTTAATTGGTTCGCCTAAAGTTTCTAAAGCTCGCAAATTCTTATTTAATGAATCTATCAAACCTTTGAGGGATACTGAAGATTCCTTTGTCAGTACGTCTAAATTAAATAAAGCTGATACGTGATTCTGAATGAGCAATCTTTTGTTATCAAATCGTTCGCATAATATCTTCCAAGCTACTGCGTAGTTGTCAGCAGAAAACTCAGTTGACTGGAGTACCACAGCCGCGGACCCCTCCAGTGACAAACGCAAATAGTGGAACTTATTAATGTTGTCTAGTTCATCATTAGAATGAACGAGGCTCGCAAAAGAATCGCGAAACTCTAACCAATCACTGTAAGAACCGTTAAATTTAGGTAACTGTATAGTAGGTAACTTAACTGGCTTGTATTTACTGGCACGCTTACTATTATCGCTATTAATTGATGGACTTACTTGATTATATTTACCTAATAGATGTTGTGCCCTAGATAAGAATTTGTAATATAACGATTCAAAATCTGAACGCTCAGTATACTGCAATTTAATATCTTCAACAATACATTCGAGACGCAGTTGAACCTCATCATATTGGTCGTACAAACACTCAATCTTGCCTATGCGCAGCTGCAATTCAGTGACATCACAGTTCGTCAAGGAGCTTTCATCAAGCGAGTCCAAGTAATTAATAAATGCAGTTAATCTGCCCTTATAACTGCCTCGCCTCTTCACTAACTCCTTTTCCTCGGACATTATGGGTAACGAGTGCTGTCGACCTGGAATTTATACAAAATAAAGTTAATTTTAGGTAACAAAAGCTCAAATTGCGCCGGTACAGGGTGTGGTTTAAATTTAGTTTCTTACTAGGTACCTACCCACGCATACAAGAAAATAACTACGAAATATAATTTCTAGATGTATAAATCTACAAATAATTACACAAATATTAGAAAAGCTGCTAAATCCTTTTTTAATTATGTAAATACAATTAATAATAGCCAAATAACTTTGCACAGAAAAGTAGAAAACTTTTCTATACGTGACAACCTACCTACTTAACAAATTAATGGTTGCAAAAAACACAATAATACAATATTTTAACAAAATTACACAATAAGTACGCTAATCTGGTTATAATTAACGATAATGAGCAATAAATAATATATCGTAATAAACCTAACACTCAAAATTGTGATACATGAGCTAACTAGGTAGTTAGGTACCTACCGCTGCATGAAAATTAATGTGAATAGTTGCCGTTAAATTGACGAAATAGTTAAAATGTAGCACTAATACTACTTATTAAATGATATTAACTAATTTACAGTCTAATATAAAGTATTTACTTTATTACGGACAACTAGCACTATGCAACGTTTGCCTAAATGAACACAATAAATTAACAATAATCCACTAACCTTATAATTATTCCCTTGATTATGGATAAATATTACCTTATCGAGTGTTGGGTACCGATTTAAACCAATTAACGGCGTACTTGATCCAAATATACGAATATCCAAGCCGGTTCAAAGTCCAATAATTTGGTGACGAATCCTCTCAAAACTCGTAGATAATTTTAATGCGATCAGCTGATTCCTCATCCGGCTCGAAGGACCATATGTGCGGGATTCACTGGACTTCGAGAAATAAAACGATCTTGGAAACTTTGGATGACGTGTAATCTTTGCAGCTTACAAAAGCAGAGTGAAGGATTATCCAAATCGTATACAGCAGGTACATTTTATAAAAAGGAGTCTATACAAATCTATAACGATGTTAGGCCGAACTTAATCTAATGCTACCGCGTAGCGAACTATAACGTACGATTGACGCTGCTGTGAAATAATGCGTAGGCGCTTTAACAGTAAGATTATTATTAAAATGTGGATTTTAACAGATTAACTAAAAATATCAATTTAAATAATTAGGTATAACAAACTAATATAGGAGGTGTAACAGTTGCAGCACCTTACAAAATGTAAATTGTGTATTATGCAAAACCTGGCGAAGAAAAAGAGTAACCGTGAGTTTTGTTGCCCGTTCTTTCTCATGGTTCTACCTATTGCTTTGCGAACGTGGCAGTATATGTTTTAAATTTGAATATAAGTAATTATTTTATAAATTTATTATTTTGACGTTCATAAGCGTCACATTGTGACCCAAATGAATAAAGGATTTTGAGTTTGAAAAATTTGAATTTAATTACTGTCGATTTCTACTTCGATTTGAAGTGGTTTGATCTATACTAATATTATAAAGCTGATGAGTTTGTTTGTTTGTTTGCTTGAACGCGGTAATCTCAGGAACACGGGTCTGATTTGAAAAAAAAATTCCGTGTTACATAGCCCATTTATCGAGGAAGTCTATAGGCTATATAATAGTTCGCTATGGGCCACGGGAGCGGAGCAGTAGCCTTAAATAACGCGGGTGTAACCATGAGCTCAGCTATATACTTATGGCTGCAAGGACAACGGGTGGCATTAACTTCACAAAATTCATTATTTATTCGTCTTGATCTAGTAGAGTTTTGTATCAATACATCCCTGCAATTTCATCTACATAAACTAAAATAAATAGAAAAAATATAGTTCTGAAAAGATTTCCTTTCGAAATTTTTGTGTCAGTATCAAAACACTTTTTCACAATTTCAGGACACTATTTATTATATTTTACATACATACACATACACATACATATCGTCACGCCTTTTATCCCCGAAGGGGTAGGCAGAGGTGTATTTCTACACCCACTTTTCGCCAGATATACTTTAGTCCCACGTAATAAGGGGCGAGCCTATTGCCGTACCGGGCACATTTCCAGACTCCGTGCTGCTACTGAGAATTTCGTGACAGAAAAACCCAATAACACTGCCCGGCCCAGGAATCGAACCCGGGACCTCCCGATCCCACGCGCACAACTATGCCGCGAGACCAACGAGGCAGTCGTATAGGGTTTGATCTCGAGTTTTTCGTCTCTACGCAAAGATGGTATTTGCATCGTGCTATCCCTTAGTCGCCTTTTACGACACCCACGGGAAGATAGGGGGTGGTGACACTTGTATTCTATGCCGTCAACCACACGGCTCTATGTTATTTTACTATGTTATTAAATACACGCTTGGTAGGTATAAATACATGACTACAAAAACATTATTTTATACAAGGGTTGGCAAATATTGATAATTTTGTACTTATTTTTAATAGGCCAATAATATCAGCATTTGCATTCATAACAAGGAACAAAATCATGGGATGAAAAAAGCCCATGAACTCGAAAGAAACTTTTTCACATGTTACAGTACTTAAAGGCGAGACGTCTGCTGAAACCACTATGGCGTCCATGCTGGGCAATATTTTGCTCCTAAATCAAGTCAACACTCGTCTGCAAAGCCATTTACAAACATGTAACAAACGACGACCTTCAAATGCCACTACAACAATTCCAACGCCATCTGTCATTTTTATTTGACAAAAACACCTTGGCTATAAAAATATATCATAGTAAATTGCAACCGCGCCACACAACAATGAGGATTGCTGAAATTACGGGCGTAGAAAATGTACTTCTTGTAATTGTAGAGTAACAAGTCCACCAAGAAAGTAGGAAAGTTAAGTTTCGTATCAACTTTGTAACTTGGGTTTTTTTCTAGGCCTTAGTCAAAACTTCAGACTATATGAAACAATTTTTAATAATTGTAAGTGCCTTGGTAAAGAAAATTAGGGCAACTTTTTACAGCTTTTTGAAGTCCCAAACCAAATTCTTTGGTACAATCTAAAGGATTTGGTTTCAAAACCAATTTATACATTTATAGTGGCGGGTATTTCAACATAGTGGCCCTCAGCACGATTACATCTATCAAATAATAATTTAATCAAAGACACTACATAACACTTGAAAGCCGAAGCCAAAAATAAAAATAAAGTCGTTAGTTTATTTTCTTTTAATTTTTAATTTATGATTACCAATATACTGAAGTATTGCAGGTGTTCGAACAAAAAACGGTATATTCGCTTTCTTACTCGTTTATTGCATACGAGAACAATACCTCTACCACTGATTTCATAATTTGAAATTTTATACACAATTTGATATATTCCACTATTTAAAATTAATGTTAGGATCCACTGAATGAAGTATATACCTATTCATTATTATGGCCACGACCAAAGGAGTATGGGTATATATGGTTTCAACTTGTGCCAAAATCAAATTGGTATCAAAAATTATGTTTTTATTTTTTACAAAATCCATTATATATATTAGTCAATCATAACTTCGCCGGGTTTAGGAAGCTACAATAATAAGCGATTGAAGTGATTTAAAAACTTTTCCAGTTAGATTTACTTCTGTCATTTTTTACCATAGTTGCCAGTAATTAAATACATATCGTCACGCCTTTTATCCCCGAAGGGGTAGGCAGAGGTGTATTTCTACACCCACTTTTCGCCAGATATACTTTAGTCCCACGTAATAAGGGGCGAGCCTATTGCCGTACCGGGCACATTTCCAGACTCCGTGCTGCTACTGAGAATTTCGTGACAGAAAAACCCAATAACACTGCCCGACCCAGGAATCGAACCCGGGACCTCCCGATCCCACGCGCACATTTATGCCGCGAGACCAACGAGGCAGTCGTATAGGGTTTGATGTCGAGTTTTCCGTCTCTACGCAAAGATGGTATTTGCATCGTGTTATCCCTTAGTCGCCTCTTACGACACCCACGGGAAGATAGGGGGTGGTGACACTTGTATTCTATGCCGTCAACCACACGGCTGTAATTAAAAAATTAAATACACAAATAAGGAAAATCGATTATCGATTTCCAGATATTTTTTTATCTTACATACTGATTACCCATATGATTCTTGATTAATTTGGTTGTGGCTGGTATACAAACTGATTACAACTTATGTTATTTTTAAGAACTGTATATTATTACAATTGTATTAGTAAAAAAATATTTTTAAATAAAAAGAAACCGACTTCAAAAAACACTAAGGAACTAAAAAACAAAAAATAATTGGTTTTGGAGGAACAATTTTAGTAGTCGGTGCCAAGCACTTACGCAAAAAGTTACTAAATTACAAACTACCTATTCTATCAACAACAAAAGTTGTATAAAAATGTGTAGAGGTTTTATAGTCAGATCAGAAATACTTGGCTTGGCACCGACTCCAAAAATTGTTCCTCCAAAACCAATTATTTTTTGTTTTTAGTTCCTTAGTGTTTATTGAAGTCGGTTTCTTTTTATTTAAAAATAATTTTTATCTATTAACACGTTCGCGGACACTCAACCATATTTTGCAAACCTACTTTGACACTTAACTTTTGTATGGAATGCTATAGACGCACCGTCACTGGTAAAAAGGACTAAGTACATACATAAAGTTACAATTGCTATAGCCTCCGCCTGCTTTAGCCGTTTCATCGCCGGTAAATAGTTTATAACCATATACATAGGACGCACCGTCTATAGCAGTGTTTCCCCAACATTGTTCTGCCATGGCCCAGTAAGGTTCCATGAAGGTTAAATAATACACATTGTAATAAAACAAATAATACACAGTAGAAATGTTTTTTATTAATACAAGGTACATATAATATTTTGGTATCACCTATTTAGTCACTAAACTATACGTAGATCGATACTAATCGATAGTAGGTATTATTTTCAAGACAAGCCGGGAATGTTGCGACCCGGTATTTTATTTTGACGGCCCGGTACCGGGTCGCGACCCGTCAAATGGGAAACGCTGGTCTATAGCATTCGACTGCATAGCATGTACTTATAGCAGAGTTGTCATTATTCTTGTACTACGCAACTGAATAGCATGACCAGGTTTAAAAATTCAAATTCACTACCATCAGACGAAACTTTGTATTTAACTTAGCTTGAACAACGATACTTTCGTAGGTCCAAACTATACACATATACCTATCCCATAATACATAAATTTAGACAAATTTGTAGTAAATATCGTATCGTTTGTTTGTTTATACTGTCGTTATCATATCATCATTAAAATATTAGTGATCTATCAGGCTTATTCAGTTAGAAAAATCAAATAAACTCACTACTGCAGCACAACAAAAAGTACGGTTACAGCAGTTCCACTCCTTGGGGCACTCGCCGACCAGCTGAACCAATCGCCATACAATTCTCGCTGTTATGACAGACGCGTCAGTATGCGAGCCAAGATGCGAGCGCACACAAATAGTGACGAGTAGCGCCACGTTTGACGGCGTAAAAAGAGGTAATATAGGACACCTAGCGATTTGAAACTTTTTGTATGGGCCCCCATTCACTTAATAACAAAATATAGGATAAAAGTATAGGAAATCGTCTGCTAAAGCCGTTGTGCCATTGGAGCGCGAAAGAAATCTACGGCTATAGCCGGTGCGTCACCCTGAGTAAATTACTGATGACAGTAATGACTGCTATAACCGTCGTGTCCGCGAACGTGTTAACTCTATAAGTTCGTCCAAAAAGTTTTCACAAACTTGTTGTAAAGAGCTCGCGCTTCGCTAATCTTTTTATTAAAATTTTCTCCTTGCCTTCTTGATGGGCCTAATTTGACAATGCTTTCTCTTAAAAGCTTTAATTGAATAAATATTGAGGTGCATTCTACTTCCATATCATAATATAAAATAAAATTATTTCATAAAATTACAAATAAATATTTAAAAGTATCACTTAGTCTCTACATAGTTTTCACAACACACAGCACGCATAGACGAAGTTAAACATAAAATTTTCTTACTCACTATACCCGTTCGCTGGTCACTCGCTTCACTTCCCGATTATTGATTTCTTGGTTGATCCATCCCTGATGGCACCGCTTGTATAGCTGTATCAAAACACCGATGATAGCTAGCGAGAGGGACACCGCGATGAATACTAGCACCGTGCTGATAGATGATAATTGCTGTGCAGTAGCATTATTACTTCCTCTTGATGCCGTCTGGGCAATAATCACCTCTTCCTTCGACGGCGAAACTCCCATGATAGTGCGTACTTTGTTAGAGCGAGTATATTACGAAGAGAGGAAGAGAGAAAAAAAATCACAAGGTTTGGGTTTCTTACTGATTGCGCCTTTATCTCCGCATGACGTCCCCTCGTACTAGCAGCTTCTGGTCTTGACGCCTGCAGATCCTGGCATGGTCGCCATGCGGTGTTGAAGGTGGTTCGAAATTAAAGAACGCACTCGCTATCGAGACACATACACTTTAATGTTCTTTTAATCTGCTCTTACAATAGTTGCCTTAGTTTATATACATAACTAACACGTGCTTATATGCTAAATAACTAATCATATACTTATCTATCATATATCTAATGATATGTGATGGACGTGACACACACCGCAGTGTCAAAGAGTGAAAAAAAACAACAAATCTCTAAGTTTGTTTCTTCTTTTGGCGGAAACGTGAGTACTTTGTAAAAGTAAGTAAATATGAGATCAGGTTTTATAACGAACACAATGATATGCAATTTATGTGATATACATAATTATAATAAGGTGACATAATTTATTTTTTCCGGTAACTTATGCCAATGAAAATTTGCAGTCACGTGATCTTTCAACACTTGTGGCACTTTGCCTTTAGACATATCCGACATTCTGAGGGTTTAACTTAGTCTTAGCAGATAGCAAACGACAGTCATTTATTACAAAAATGTGTAGTGAGCGCCATTAATTCGAACCCGTAATGTTTTGCGTGGCAGCATATTGTCGCTCAATGACCTATGCTGCTCTTCCATTGACAAAAAATATTTACTATAAAATTACGCGGCTTAAAACTTTAGCTACAAATTTTTTGCTTTCACAAAGATTTATCTTAACAACTTGTAGAACATTACTCTCAAAACTCAATATAACAGGATCGGCGATACACACATAACAAACGCAAACGAAGTAAAAGGGTCGTACAAGAACGTAGATACAAAGTGACATAATGAATACCGTCCCTTCTAACAGACCGGTGAAGACTTCAAGCGTAGCGACGGGCGAGGCAACATGCGACTGGCGATTTGACATGAAACGGGTGATGTGACATGCAAGAGGTGATGTGACATGCAACTGGCGATATAACATGCAATGGACGATGTAAAATACGATGGCCAATGCTACGAAAAATGTGAAGCGATGTGCATGACGGGCGATGCGGCATGCTACCGCGACAATGTGACGTGCGGTAGGCGAAAATATCACATGTGGCTGGCGATGTAAAATGCAGCGGTTAATGCGGTGGGCGATGCTTCATGCGGAGAGAGAGAGATGTGACATGAACTGAGGTGATAGACATGCATCGAGCGATTTGTCATGCAACAAGCTATATTTCAATTCGACGGGCGATACAAAACAAAGCAATAACAAGATTGCTCACTCTGTATCGCGTCGCTTATTACTAAAGTCGTGGTCGGGCTGTAAGTGGGAGGTGACGAGACAAGGGCCCCGAAGGTCCAAGTGACCTTCACACGTTTGAATACAAAGGTTCAAGTAAAGGCGCTGAGATAGATTTGTAATTGACATTTAGGTCACTCTGTGATTACGCCTGTTTCTTTGTGTAAAGACGATTTGTTTACAGGGGTACAGATGTGGCAAATACAATGTTTGATATAAGATTTACTTCAAAAGGCTTTATTGTTTTGATAGTTTTACTCTAAAATATGTAAATCTTAATCCTTAAAGGTCAAACGTCTCCGTTAGATTTTTGTATTGACAATTGACAGCTTAGTCAGTCTATTTAAGAAGCTTGTGAATGCTTTACTACGAACCTATACTGGTTAAGTTACCTAGTAGGAAATATTCGATTTCAAATATTCACGATTTGTATACATCAAACAATATTATTTAGCGGGTCTGAGTCGCGATAATTTACTTATTTAAATAATAAATTATCGCGACTAAGACCCACTACATAGTATTGTATGTAGTAGGAAATATGTATAATATTTCTTAAGAAATTATCTAACCAATAAAACGTATTCTAAAATCTCTTGAACCAAGAACTGATTGGTGGTTTCATAATGGATGAATAAAATGACTTTGTTTAAAACAGTTAATACTATTTTACTTATCATGTTACGTTTCTGGCGTTTCAAAGTTATGGATTTGCTCGTGCATGAGTTTCAGTTTAAGTTTGCGTCTGTTTCTGAGTCTACCTACAGACGGTGCGCCTCTACCGGGCTTATTTACTATGGACGGTTAATGAGAACTTTTTATAGAATCTGTTAGAATTACTGAAGCTTGAAATCGAAAACGCAACCTCACAAGAGTCCGCCAACATAACTGTAAATCTACTTTGAGATCAAAGAAATAAAATCTAGGTGCAGAAGTAACCTCAAAGCGTTCAAGCTTGGTAAAAGCAGAGAGTTTTTAGCTGGTTACAATTTAGACCTGCAAATTAATTGCTATATCTAAGCAATAAATTTTCAGGTCTCTTCAGTGTCATAATCTTTTCCGAAGATTAGAAAAAGAACTTGTTATCTGATATCATATTCGATAAGTCAAACGGAATATCAGACACGAGTTGATCAAAATGAACCGTGACCTATGAGAAGATTATCTTTCTGATGTTGTTCCGCCAACGAGCAAATAGGAAGTAAACAAGGGGGCCGTGAATAGAAACTTTGTTACAAACCACGTCATCATATTCAATGTTGTCCCAATTTGTGATTTCCATCTCTTGAAGATATGTCATGATGTCTTAGAAATATAGAAAAACAGTAAAATTTTAGTGCAAATAAAGAGCAGTTATACAAGGAAAACAAAATAGTTTATAAACGCTACGGTTGTTACAAATCCTATCAGTATTTATATAAAAAGCTTGTTACAGGAAAGGCTGCTTATATTATTTGTGCTGTTAAACTTTGTGCGAGATTCATTCTGAGGTTTTAATAGCCATCCCATTTTAAGTGAACGTAAAATAATACCTAGGCTTCATGAATACGAAACAGTCTTTGAAATTAACTCTGGCTTTATCCAGAGTAAATTATACTAAAACCGTAGAATAGTCTAGGTCTTCTATTTATTTTTAAGTGATTAGTTTTTCACTGCAGTGATCGAGATTTCATTTATGTTACGACGTTGTATAGAGTTATTTTTGTTTACTTAATAAACTTTTAAACAAATCACATTGTTTTAAAGTTTATAAAAATTAAGAAACAAAGAGCATATAATCTCGGTTTAACAAATATTAGGGCATAATCTTATTATGGAAATATATTATACCTATAAAATTAAATTGCACCCATAAGTGGCTCTAATAGCAAGGCAAATACGTCATATTTCCAGGCTGTCAAAATAAAGCTATGTAATATTTTAGCTGTTGCCTACGAAGTTGGTAGTTGGCCTAAGCAAAGAACACTTGCTTAGGTAAGGATCTATAGGCAATTCCAAGTATAGTACTGTAGCACACTATACCTGCATGTTATAGGACCTTATGGACACTAGTGAATATGCTTCTGCTTCTATAACTGATAAGATTTAAATTGTCATCGATATGCTAGGAAGATAGGTGCATAGGGTTCCCACCAAGAACTTAGGGTCCTAGGCCAACCTCAACTGCAAGTGGTACACCTGCCGATCAACGGACGAGGCTCTGACAAACAAAATATCCCGATAAGCGGCAATAGGCTCGCCACCTATTACGTGGGATCAAAACACTGGCTAAAAGTGGGCGTTTAATATGCCTCTGCCTACCCCTTCGGGGTAACTGGCATGAGTCTATGTATGTATGTATGTATGTATGCTAGGAAGAAGAAGCTGCCAGCGATTTCATGTGTTCCAAAATTTATTTTAGTGACCCGAATTTTCATGCCTTTTCAAAGATCCCATGGCCACCTTCCTGCTCCATCATCAGACCCTGCAAAACATCCCAGTACCAAAGTACGTGTAAAGACAAATCAAACAACCCTAAAATGGATGAGATTGGGTTATTGCATCACAAAGATCTCATGGTTACCTTCTAACTCTATCATCAGACCATGGAAACCATCCAGCATCAAAGTCTATGTAAAGACGACTCAAACGAGCCCAAACTCGACGGCATTGGGTTGTTATCGTCAAATCGCTTCAAGTGTGCTTATAAAATTTAAAGATTTCCTTCGATTTTTCAGGATTCCATGATCATATCCTGACCTGATGATCATGGGACCAACGAGGAGGTATATTCTTGCAATCAAAACAAGAATTTTTGAAATCGGTCCAGGCGTCTTAGAGAAATCGGGGAACATACATAAAAAAAAAGATTCCGACGAATTGTTAACCTCCTCCTTTTTTTGAAGTCGGTTAAAAAACAGGCATTGCTAGAGCTAAGATTTTTTAATTGATTTTATGCATTATTTTGCATTATTAAGATTTTCAATGTTATTGTTTCACAATATCAAGAAAAGCTGGTGCCTAACCATTTCTTTTGAATGATTTTATAGTCGCCAAACACAAAGTAAAGCAAAATCAGGGAGTGTAAAATATTTTTGGATCTGAAAATAAAACTGAGCTATTTATTTATTAAAATACCTACCTACTATTTGGCAGCAATAGCATGCTGGCGGTCGGATACAATTTATTTTTAATTAGGTCTGTTTACATAATACGAATATCGATTTACAAATAAAAAATATATTGTGGCAACACTGAGATTGACAAAACTAACCAATTATTATTTTATTGGTTGATTGACGTTTCCTGCGCTTACGCTAGCGTGCGCTTGAGCTCGTTTGTTGTTTTTTCTGTGATATTTATGGTTTCTTAGCTTACGTCAAGTGATCTTCGAGTTCCTCCGCAGCTCCGTAACTATAGAAATTGAAAAGTATTGGAGATAAGACTCGAGTCTTTTTTGTTCGTATTCGTTCATATTGGTCTCGGTTTTGTACACAAACGTGTACAAAACCGAGACTAATATGAACGACATTCGATCACGGCGTGTCAATTGTTTTATGAGACTGTCACACCAACGCCGGCGCAGGTTCGAAATACAACTGCGATAGCGTTATGATGATGATAATGTGTAAAAGACGAGGCAAAACGTCAATTGTTAGATAATATGATTTCCTTTTTCTCAAGAAAATTGAGGTGATAACTGTTGGTCGGTTGATAACAATCGCCGAATAATGGATTGTGCGCCCAGCAGTTGGTTTCGTGGCCGATAGGGGATTGCGGGCGTCGATATTTCGAAAAGTACTGTAGTTTTAGTCGTACAAGCAGCTTATCATCATCATCACCCTAGCGTTATGTCAGTTGCATCCAAGACTGGAACCGCTTACTAGTCTAGCCAGATATGACAGAATATTCGCTTATCCGCAGAGCGACTGCCCTCTGACCTCCGCAACCCGAAGGGCTGGCGATAATATCAAAAATATCTCGAAAATATCTAAAAATATGTAGGTAGGTACCGTTTACGTTTGTAGAACATAACCTAAATTGAAATTCGTTGGTAGCCTTTTATTAGGAAATCAGGCGAACTAGGGATAAATGGTTTTTAGTAATTTAATTACCACTATAAACACTACAAGTGAGGTAAGTTTCATGACGGCACAATAAAGTATACTGTGAAACCAAACTCCATACATTAGTGCCCATACTCCTTTTGCAACTGTTAATTAGTATCGAACTATCTTCGTTGCAAGTGGAAGTTTTCCTTAAAACGTAGACTACGTTTGGAATGTTCAACTACCAACCTGTCTCTTAGGAAGTGAATTTCTTTCTTTACACGAACAACTGCTAAGTTTAATAGAGTCATTATAGATTTTTGTGATGTCTTTTTTGTTCAAATAACTTCAAACCCTACTAGTACATTTGGATTGTGAGTTAATTTTAAACTTTAAAAAATTGCAAGTACTGGCTAATTCTGGGTAGATTTGTATACGTAGTACTATAGGGAGCCCGTCTGAACTTTCGCCAATCTTACCCACAAATAGAAAGCCGGTAACCTAGAAAACCTTATAGGAATTTAAAAATGTCGTACTCAACAAATAAGTAACAAATAAGTTAAACTGAATATTTGACACTTTATTGTTGGCCAATTGATTAACTTACACAAGGCAGTATAAACGTGTACAGGCCGCTTACAACAGTGCCAAATTAGCAGATAATTGGTCAAATGTGCCTACACAATATTTAAAAATTAGAAAATAATATAAAATTAGAAGAATATTAGCAAAATTTCACCACACAAAATAATCTAATAACTTACAGCTTATATGCTATCTACCCACAACAGAATTGGTTTTCAACCGCCTTTCTAAAACACAAAACCATTATATTATATAGCCATTTAAGAAAAATTCAGCTACAAAATCTCGTGCTATCGTCATTTATCGCAACGACGTGTAGCGCACGTTTTAGTAACGACTCTGCTTCAACAGAGAGGTGCTTTACTAAACACTGTCGCGACACACGATTGATCTTGTTAACAGTAAAACGATTTTTAGGCAATAGCTCGTAGTGTAAGTTTAGGAAGATTCGAGTACGACAGTGACCACTTTAAATATTTACGATGACATGTGAGATTATTGTGCCTTTTTAAAAACTGTTGGTACATAAATTGTTACATATAGATTTAACATAAAACAAAGTTTGTCTCAAACACAAGAATTGACCTTGTAGTCAAAACAGACCCGACTTTATTTTAGAATCAAAACAGTGGCTCACATATCACCTTCACTTATTGTAAATATACTGCCTCGTTGGTCTCGCGGCATAAATGTGCGTGTGGGATTGGGAGGTCTCGGGTTCGATTCCCGGGTCGGGCGGAGTGTTATTGGGTTTTTCCGTTAGGAAATTCTCAGTAACAGCACGGAGTCTGGTAATGTGCCCGGTACGGCAATAGGCTCGCCCCCTATTACGTGGGACCTAAAAATTCCTGGCGAAATGTGGGTGTAAAATTACACCTGCACTCTGCCTACCCCTTCGGGGATACAGGTTCACGTAAACCGCGTCGCGTTCACTCATATCATTTAGCAATAATTAACTCATACTGTATCAATTACGTAAAACTCAATACATCAGTTTTATGTCATAAATCGCGGTATTATTTATCATAACCCTATGTTCTGAGTGAACAGCTCAAACATCACTGGTCCTTCGAGGAAAAAGAACTAGCATATCAAAGCCACGCGTTAGTTTTTCGGTCTCGTGGTGCCACGCGGACAGCATTTATCGTACCACGTGCACAATTCCAACTAGTGCTGGTGAAGTGAATCAACTCTATCAAGGTTTTTCATCAAATATATCATAAAACTACTATCAGTGCATCAGTGATTGTGTAGACCAGGTACAAGTACCCAGGATTTCCTCGCACCAGGTTCCAGGGTGCGTATCGATCATAGTCAGTCGCTGAATATATCAAGTAAGATCTTTCCATATTTATATCATATTATAAACAATCACTATGGCGTCTCAGATCTTAGCAACCCAAGCTCAAATTACCGAAGCTATCAGCCAGCTCGGTATCAACTTTAAAAAGGACGGAGCCGAGCGAAAAACTCCTGACTATGTCAAGAGAAGGTTAGAAAATCTTACGGCTTATTGGAATGAATATCAAAGGAACCATAGCCATTTGAGTGAAAATCTCGAGCCTTCACACTCTTACTTTACAACTAATCAATTCGATCAAACGCGTCAATCATACGACGCCGTACGCTCTATGATTGAACGTTACCGAGTGGAATCTGGTATTCGAAGCCCTTTGCCGTCGGTAGGGAAGCAACAACTTTTGGTCTCGAATCCTGTAGAGAGCAGGCCGTCAACTCCGACTCAGGTCACCCCAACCCCTGACACGGAGTGTGCGGGGCCATCGGGCTTAGCCAATAGGTCTCGAGGCACTAGTAGCAAGGTGGAAGAAATGTTACGTAAACAATCGAGTAACTTCCGAGCCTTCAATCGCACTGTATCAGCGATTAATTTAGATAATTTATCAGAAAAATGGGCTCTAGAAGATGCCCTGAACAATCTTCAAACACGTTGGTCTACTATAGATAAGCTGCATTGGGACATCGATAGTGAACTATGCGGCGAAAATAACACCTATGAGCAAACTTATTCTAACCAGGAAGCTATTTATAACACTATAAAAAATGCTATAAATAGTAAACTTTGGTCAACGTCACATCGTGAAAAGTCCACCCCGAAGGTAGAACTGCCTATTTTCCATGGATCTTTTCAACAATTTGTATCGTTTAAAGACCTCTTCTACGAAACAATCCACAATAACCCGTCGTTGTCACCTGCTCAAAAAATGCAGTTCCTGAAGGGCAAGGTGAAAGGAGAGGCCGAAAAGCTTATTCAACACCTAAAAATAAGCTCAGAGAATTATGAAACTTGTTGGGAAATTCGTAACCATAGATATGACAACAAGAGGCGCATATTTTGCTCATATGCTGCCAGGATATTGAACCTTCCGTCGGTTCAACAAAGGTCCTTGACGCACATCAAAAGGATACACGATACGACCAATGAATGTTTGCATGCCATAGAAAATCTTGGCGTTGACATATCTAATTGGGATCCTATCATTGTATATTTTCTATCGTTGAAATTAGACCCAGAAACCCACGACGACTTCATAGAATCAGTGAAAAACCCTAGAGAAGTATACAAGTTGTCAGAGTTTTTAGAGTTTCTGGAAGCTAAGTTTACGTCCTTGGAATCATCGAGAAAGAAACCCGAACCGTCAACCAGTTCAAGCTATCCTCGACAAAATTATAACAAAGAGCCAGTCATTAACGTGAAAAAGCAGCAATATTCAAAGCCTAATGCCTATATTAATCAAACTCAATTAGTTAATAATAAATTATATAGTTCTAATAATAGTAAATGCGCAGTCTGCAACATGGGCAGTCATAAAATTTTCCATTGTAAAACATTTATTAATATGCCAATTGACGCAAAACTAAAGTTAATTGCGAAACTGAAACTCAAAATTGTCTATACAATCATTACGACAAGGCTTGCATTTCAAATTCAAGGTGCCGTGAATGTAACGAAAATCATAACACATTATTACATTCGGCTTATTCAACAGTATTATCAAGTAACACAGGGTCGGCTTTGGGTAGGAATGATTCTGAGCAAAATACATTCGCAACGGGAGAAAATAATCGTGCATCTCACGTGTCACAAAATTTCACGGGTGCGGTTATTTTAGCCACCGCGCTAGTTAATGTTAGAGGATCGGATGGTTCATATCATACGCTGAGGGCTTTGATAGACCAAGGCTCACAAATTTCTATCATAACCGAAAGTGCAGCTCAATTGTTGAGTTTGCCAAGAAAAAGAAACAAGGGTGTAGTATCAGGTATAGGAGCTAAGGAAAGTACTTGTAGGGGGACTCTTTACTTACATTGTAAATCATTGCATAGTGATTGCGAATTTCAGACAGAGGTCGTAATTATGCAAACTTTAATAAAAAATCTTCCCAATTATACTTTCAAATAACCATCTTGGGAAATTTTAAGCAATATTTGCCTGGCGGATCCCGAATTTAATATTAGTCGGCCCGTCGATCTACTTTTTGGTGCAGACATGTTTTCAACAATAATATTAGAAGGTATTATCAACTCCGGCCCTGCACAACCGATTGCGCAACAGACCCGACTCGGTTGGATATTGTGCGGTAATGTACAGACGTATCATTGTAATGTCATCCTAAATACAGATGACTTACGAAAATTTTGGGAAATCGAGGACGTACCTGAACTATCAAATTTATCTTCCGAAGATCAGCAATGCATAGACTTCTACTTAGCAACTACCAAAAGATTAGATGATGGCAGGTATGAAGTACGGTTACCTCTCAAACCTGACCATGAGGAAAAATTTGGATTATCACGGCCATTAGCTCTCGCACAGTTTCGCAGCCTAGAAAGGAAATTTGATAAAAATTTACAGTTTGCATCAGATTATAAATCTTTCATGGCTCAGTACGAACAACTTTATCATATGACAATATCAACTTGCGTTTCGCCAGATAAAGAGTACGTCATACCTCATCATGCGGTTTTACGAAAGGATGCTGTAACGACTAAACAGCGCGTTGTCTTCAACGCATCTGCGAAAACCAGTAGTGGGTACAGCTTGAATGATGTTATGTACAAGGGACCGAACTTGCAGCAAGACATTGCACGCTTGATTTTAAAATGGAGGCAGTATCCATATGCCTACGTAAGTGACATTGAAATGATGTTTTGAAAAATAAACATACATTCCGATGATCAAAAACTTCAAAAGGTACTGTGGCGTACATCAAGTAATCAATCTATCAATACCTATCAATTGACCACAGTCACCTACGGAACTACCGCTGCTCCCTTTCTAGCTCTAATGACTTTAAGACAGGTTGCATCAGATGAGAGGTCTCGGTATCCAGAAGCAGCAAAAGCGGTCGAAGAATGCTTTTATATGGACGATTTTTGTGGAGGACACTACTCCATAGAGAAGGCTAAGCAATTGAAATCAGATTTAGTTGAACTCTTAAAATCTGGCGGGTTCAATCTCAGAAAGTGTACGTCGAATGAGCCAGAGCTTTTATCAGACCTCCGTAAAGATCAATGCAATCCTCAGACCTACCAATTTAAGGAAGCGGATTCGACGAAAACTTTAGGCTTAGGTTGGAATCCTCATAAAGATGTATTCATTTTTAAATCCAAGATTGAAATATCTAACCGCATGCCCACCAAGAGATCCATGTTGTCCGACATTTCAAAATTGTTTGACCCACTTGGCTGGCTTGCACCCATCATTACAAGCATGAAAATATTATTTCAGACTGTCTGGCTGTCGCAATTAGCCTGGGATGATCATTTACCTGAAGAGATCAATAAGAAATGGATCACATTAAGAGATGAATTGAGAGATATTGAGTCTTTTGAAATCAACCGGTGGATAGGCATACAAGAGCAAGACACTGTTGAGTTGCACGGCTTTTGCGATGCGTCCAGGAAGGCGTATGCAGCCGTGGTGTATAGCAGGATCACACGAGCTAGTGGGACGAAGGTGTTTTTAGTAGCAGCCAAGACACGCGTAGCTCCCTGTAATAAAACAATTTCAATCCCAAGACTAGAACTATCAGGAGCACTTCTGTTATCAAAATTAATGCAAACTATCAAGCAATGCTATTGCGATCATAACATTAAAACATATGGCTGGACCGATTCAACTGCGGTGCTGGGTTGGATTCAAGGCGAACCAAGTCGTTGGCAAACGTTTGTTGCGAATAGGGTGAAATCCATCACGAAAATTATGCCTGCAGATAGTTGGCAATACGTTAACACTAACGAGAACCCCGCAGATTGCGCCAGTCGTGGGTTATCGGTTTCACAACTTAGAAACCATACGCTATGGTGGAATGGCCCGACTTGGCTGCCATCATATATGGAAAATCAACAAAACATTCCCAAATATACCACTGAACAAGAACTGAAAGCAAAATTCGTAAATATAGTTAGCAAGCAATCAAATATGGTTGAACAAATCATTATTAATTTATTACATAAATTCAGTACGTTAAATAAGATTATACGTATACTAGCATGGATACTACGTATATCTATTAAGAAAAGCGAGCGTCAGCCCTATCTCACATTACGAGAATTGAGACGCGCTAAACATATGATTATTAGATACGTACAACAAACGGAATTCCTTACAGAAATAACGTGTCTAGTGAAAGGTAATAGATTACCATCGAATAGTAAAATTACAAGTTTCAGCCCATTTATTGACAAGGAAGGACTTTTACGTGTAGGCGGGCGACTTAGGAACGCAAATATCACAGAGGACATGAAACACCCCATAATAATTCCTTACGATAGCCAGTTAACCATCTTACTTATAAATCAAGCTCTTCAACTCACATTGCATGGTGGTCCACGCGTGACTTTAGCAAATTTACGTCAAAAATATTGGATTATCAGTGGGAACAGGGCCGTCAAAAAACAATTGAGAACTTTTGTCACCTGTCGTAAATACGCCCCCACGAAGCAATCGCAACTTATGGGAGACTTGCCCATGGCGCGTGTCAATCCAGCACATCCTTTTTATCATACGGGTGTCGACTACACCGGCTTTGTAGATGTAAAAATTAACAAAGGTCGTGGTGTAGTCACTAGCAAAGGATACGTTGTAATATTTATATGTTTAGTGACTAAAGCCACACATATAGAAATCGTATCCGATAGTACTAGCGCTGCATTCATATCGGCACTCCGGCGTATGGCAGCAAGAAGAGGCACACCGTCTCACTTATACAGTGACAACGGAACCAATTTTGTTGGGGCGAATAGGATCTTGCAAAATAATTACTTTGAGCTAAAAGAAACTTTGGACGACCATTTTTTCAGAGTGATTACTGACATGAACATACAGTGGCATTTTAACGCCCTATCTTGGCCTAGTGCAGGCGGCTTATGGGAGCGAGCGGTAAGGAGCCTCAAACATCATATTAAACGGGTTGTAGGAGAACAAAAACTGACCTTTGAGGAATGGTCCACAACACTGCCACAAATTGAGGCTTGTTTAAACTCTAGGCCACTTTGCCCCCTGTCGGAGGATCCAGAAGACCTGGACTTTTTAACACCAGCCCATTTCCTCACCGGAAGATCAGGATTAAATGTCATAGCAACGGAGCATGACGCTCGAACTAGATGGCACCTTATCTCCAAAATTAAGCAAGATATCTGGAATCGCTGGAAAAGCGAATACCTAACGCAGTTGTCAGCAACAAGTAAATGGCTAGACAAGAAAAGTAACATTGAAGTCGGCGATCTAGTTGTTATCCACGAAGATAACATACCGCCGGGTAAATGGGCTATGGGTCGAGTAACACAGGTTCATCCCGGAAAAGATAATTTAGTTCGAGTGGTTACCTTAAAAACAAAAAATGGGTATATAAAAAGGCCAGTTATCAAGTTGTCTGTATTGCCCCTTTCAGCAACAAATCAAAACAATAAGATAAAGATAACAGCCAGTCTAGTCCGCAATCATATCCAACTGTCACACAAAAAAGGCAATATCCCAGGACAAGCTTTCTGTCTCTAGCGCTATCATTTATATTATTTTTTAATATCATAACAACTGTTTCATCTTCATTTAACATTAAAACTTTACCTTTGAACCAATCACTGTACTTTGAACCTATTTCGAAAATTCAACTCATTCGAGACAAGTGGACTCTCGTGACATATTTCGATATGGGACCCTACTGGGAAGGTAATCAGGCCTTCTTTAAGATATCAAATTATTTAGACAATTTATGCGCGAAGATAAACCACGAAACATATTGTAATATGACTTTACTACAATTGCGTCACGATTACAACGAAATGCAATACTATAATGAGTTACTGCAAGATCAGCACTTCTCGGCGCACACCAGACGGCGTCGGCGCCGTGGGCTTATCAATGTGGTCGGCAGCATTGCGAATGACTTGTTCGGTGTACTCGATCAACGGTTCGCAGAAAGATACGAACACGATATTTCGCAGTTACGAAACAATGAACAGTATATGATTCACTTATGGAAAAATCAGACCAGTATTGTAGAAGCTGAGTATAATTTACTTAAAAGAACTGAAACAACTATTTCCAAACAACACAAACTTGTGAATCAACATATAAACCAACTAGAACAAACAGCGAATTACGCCCAGCAACAAATAAATAACTTAACTCTTATACAAGATTTTACATTAGCAACCATCACGGCTACCTCTATGTTACAAAATCTTAAATCCATACAAAATACTCTTTTAGATACTCTGACCGACATTTATCAAAATCAATTTAGCTTTCATTTATTACATCCTAAACAACTTGAAAAAGAATTGCAAATAATCTCCAATCAACTGTCTAGGGATCTTACATTGCCCATTACTAACTTGCAAAATGTAAGAGATATTTATAAGTTCCTGAACGTCAAGGCGCGAATGACTTTATATTTGAAACCACTTTTCCGCTGATAAGTAGAGATAATTATCAGTTGTATAAAATAATACCCATTCCGCATCAGTTAGATCAGAATATGGTGCAAGTGTTGCCCGTCGCTGAGTGTATAGGTATCAATTTAAGCAGAGATTCTTATTTATCCATGTCTATAAATGACAAACAAAAGTGTAAGCACAACAACGACGCCTATTTGTGTGACTTGCTTAAACCAATAATGCATTTAACTAAGGATGAGAAGTTTTGCCAAATAGAAGGAAATCAGTGCAAACTTGAAACATCTAGTTGTAGGAATATATGGTTAGAATTGAATGAACCGTCAGAATACCTCTATTTTTGTTGCAATACGTATCAACTACGATTAATTTGCGATGATCAAATTGCAAAACGACAGCTTAGCAATGCAGACATTATTAATATAGGCTTAACGTGTATTGCTAAAGGCGACGACTTTTCACTGTATCCGCAGAAAAGGAACTCTAATATTCTGAATATTGCACCTGACGTAATGACACCGAAGGTCAATCGGTTAGATCACATATTTAACCTATCTATGCCCCACTTATCAATTGACAATAACGTCACAGACTATTCGGTAAATATAGCCTTGCAAAACCTTCACCAGCAAATCATAGGAATAAAAGAAAAGGCTAATGAATTGCCCGATGTGTTGTCAACCCATGACATCCATCACTACAGTATTAGCTATGCGTTGCTGGCCGCCGCTATTATCGCTGCGGTGATCTTCTTTTGGAGGCGAAGGCGACGAGTTGTCGCATCTCGGCGGCAGGCAGCTGCCTCATGCTCTTCACCGGCCAACAAGAACAGTCACAGTGATGTGTGTAGTGAAGTGCGTATTAGGGCTGAACCGCAGCCAAGTGTCTTTCATTTTAGTGCGCAAAGTGATCGGAAGGCCTCGGCTGGCCAAGTGTTCTTCACGAAGTCAAGCGCGAAACTATATCGTGATAGTTGTAATTCGCCTATACCGATCAAACATGACTTTGAAATAGAAAAGACACAGATGTGAACTTTACATTACTTTTTATAAAACTTTATACATATAGATATCAATTCTATTGTAAATCATAATCATAATTAATTGTTTTTCACTACCTTTAGTTATTTGGTTTATCATTTTTTATCATGAATTTTAATGTATCAAGATATACATACGATTTATATTGGTTATAATTATTAATTTTAATTTCTCATAATATCATCATCTCTTCTGCGGCTGGGGAGCATGTACGAGTTACATCGTACAGCAAAGGTGCAGCGTCAGCATTTTACGCCATGCATGAATTTATGCGATGTATTTCGATCAGTGCTCACGTAAACCGCGTCGCTTTCACTCATATCATTTAGCAATAATTAACTCATACTGTATCAATTACGTAAAACTCAATACATCAGTTTTATATCATAAATCGCGGTATTATTTATCATAACCCTATGTTCTGAGTGAACAGCTCAAACATCACTGTTTTTTTTTTATGATATAAAATAATAATAATAATAATAATACATCAGGTATTGAGTTTTACGTAATTGATACACTATGAGTTAATTATTGCTAAATGATATGAGTGAACGCGACGCGGTTTACGTGAGCACTGATCGAAATACATCGCATAAATTCATGCATGGCGTAAAATGCTGACGCTGCACCTTGCTGTACGATGTAACTCGTACACGTGAGTCTATAAATAAATAAATATAATAATATCAATCTTACAACATTCAGCACTTACAAGACTCTTCCCCAAATCTATTTATAAATTCTTACCCCAGCCAACAACGAACAAACACTTTTGTATTTATAACATTAGATAGCATAAAAAACAGCAGTCAACAATACGAAGTAGATATTCGCTGTAGCAAACTCAACTACAGAATAAATTTGAGGTTAAACTCAGAACATGGGTCGCTCGGGAACCTTTTGTTTCGAGAAAAATATATTCGTAGTTTAAGATAAGCGTCCTTAAGCGCATGGGGAAAGGTAAGCGGCGCCTTAGCATGTTCTCTGAGGTTATGGGTTAATATTCTGTTAAGTATGGGCCATCAACTTAAGGGCACTTCATGTACTACTATACTTTAGGGCTACTTTGCCCAAACGGGTTTAATACGTATACTAGGAAATTCTTTCGCTCGAATGCGCCGGCTGATTTTAATCAACGAAAATAAATGAAAAAGCATATACACTTGATGAGGAAGTGATTAGTAACTGTTGTATGTAATCATTTTGATCAATTATGTAACTTTTACTTTAGTTTTTAGTTTGTGTTGCTTTAGTGGCAGAAGTGACAAACAATTATTTTTACTTAATGAACGCAGTTTCCATAACTATGAATTACAATATGTTGAGATAGCATTTCCAATTACCTGCCTTTAACGTGGCTGCTGCAACTATGGCTGCATGTTACCTCAATGATGGCTGCTCTTAATAACAGATTTGCTTATCTTCAATCCCGTATATAACCAAAACAAATAAGACACAATTTGGGTCAAACAGATTGAATAATAAAATGAAAATCTTCCCCTTGCACGAATTACATCACTTGCGGAATCGATTTTATAAAATCCCTGCGATATTAAATATGTATTACAATTTCAAGATTAATTTGCAAACGTTTGGAATCCAGTCGTTTCCGGTATTTATTTAAATTATGACTTTGAAATATAGTATGATTATAATAATAAATGTCTTCATTAGGTGTAGAGATAAAGCTGAAGAACACAGACAGGTATTATGCTCTGGCTAAACATAGCTTTTAGTAGACTTTTTATGAAACTTTGTCTACATGGATGTGATTTTTCCTGCACATAGGTCGCCCACAACACTTTGCATTTCTTGCCGTGGGCTAGAATGTACGCTAATTATTATTCTTATATCTCTGACTTTTTATTACTATTAGATATGCTCGATATAAAAACTTCTAAGCACAAAATTTCTATACTAATTTTTTTTTTTAATAGACTTAGAATAGGGTTTAGTCCTAATGCGGGACATTAGGACTATCCGGGGGACTTTACAAACATTAACATTATTTTTATTGTTGTATATTTTGATATATATATATATATATATATATATATATATATAGCATAGGGTTCCCACCAAGAACTTAGGGTCCCAAGCCAACCTCACCTGCAAGTGGTGCACCTGCCGATAAACGGACGAGGCTCTGGCAAACAAAATGTCCCAATAAGCGGCAATAGGCTCGCCACCTATTACGTGGGATCAAAACACTGGCGAAAAGTGGGCGTTTAATATGCCTCTGCCTACCCCTTCGGGGAAACAGGCGTGAGTCTATGTATGTATGTATATATATATATATATAAGTACATTTTCCATGCCGTTCAGTGTCAAAATATCTTTCGCTTCATTTACACTCTCATCAAATTTCTCATACATAGTCTTCTTTTTAGGGTACTTCTGACCTGTCCTTTTTTGAGGATGTCTCCAATCTGGTCAGAAAACATCCGCCTAGGCCTTCTCCTTCTTCCTGGCCCATTCAAACAAATGGTATATATACTGAAAGACAGTATACGACTAATACGTATAAAAGCTTCCAGAATCTAAACATTAGAGTGTGGTGCCCTACTGATTGAAATACAACCCAGGAGGCCTGCCATGAACTTTTAACAAGCGATTCAGTATTGGAGCAATTCAGTGTAGGTTCTTAAATTGAATTGTTTTAAAACGTACATGACCTTGTTTAAACTAAATCGTGTTTGGATTGTTAGAATGAATGATAGCGCTGCATCGCAATGACGCAATATAATCGCATTGACAGAAAGAGACCAAGCTGTACAGTTCGTATATAATGTGGTCTCTTTCCCTCGTTTGCGTTCTGAAACTGATATTCAGTCGGCCATTTTCGGCAAGTTACAATATTGTATGTTGTCATAACTTGTACGCTACAACTAAATTAAGGTTCTTTTATAACAAAGCGAATATATTTTGTACTAAAGATAACTACACTAAATAATAGTTAATTAAATACGTTACGTTACGTTAATTTTTCTCACAAATATACCTAGGAAAACGTTAACGCTAATACTGACTCGGTAGAAGTTACGAACGTATGTTTTGTTTGTTAGCATTCCAAGGTTAACAAGTAATACAAAATCAAGGCCTATTTGATTCTTAGAAGTATTGCTTCCATATTTATTAATTATTGCTTTTAATGCTTAATTAAGTCTGAACCCAAGATTAAATCTTTCTTAAAATGGGATACGTAAATTAGAGAACTATATTGTGATCACTGTTATATTTATATCTCTTCTTTACTGTAAAATATTAATAGATTCACTCATACAAAGATTTCGCAGATAAATTAAATCGGCATTGGTATTTTAAGTGGTTTCTTTTTTGTATACAGTGAACCCATGCGTCGAAGAGTAACTAACAACCAACTTGTGCACTTGTGGGATTTTTAAGATAAGTGTAGGGATATAGTTCTGTGATTCAGTAAATCGTTATAAGCTAGGGAACTTTCACACAGGATTTGGAAAGAAATTCCCCTTATTTTAAATGCACATTGTAAGGCTACAATAAAATTGGAAAGGATGGTGCAAAGTATGTTCAGTAAATAAAAAAAAAAAACTTTATTATTTCACATAAATCTTACATTATCAAAACCATATAATATAAAAGTATTGTACCAATAAAATTGACATTGTGGAGTGATAGTGTTTCCTACAAATAAAAAATGTTCTTCAAGTTAGTAGGTAGTGCTAGTTTGGCAATAGCAGTATGAGTGCCACCCAAAACATCATGAAAACCTTGATAAAACCTGAAACAAGTACAAAAATAAGTATTAATTAAATACTATTGAATTCTGTTGATTACTTCAACTTTGAACAAAAGCATACTTTACCTCAGTTTAAGTAAGCTCTTCTTATATTTTCGACAATCAGATATAATTCTTTATCATTCGAAAATAATCTTTTTCCGCAGTCCCCTCTGCTATAACCGCTGCCGCTGTCTGTTGAGCCATAGAATAAGCTGCATGTCACCAGTCGGTCTTTAGTCTCCTGTGTTTTTACCCAGCAGCATATAGTATATAGTCAGTGCAGTCACTATCTACAACAAATAAAGTAACAATTAATGATATGTTATCAATAAGTCTCTAAGTCAAGTAACTATTGACTTGTAAGTTAAAGATACTATGTACTTAAAAAAGCATATTGTGTTTATACTGCAGCCACACTAAAATATTCTATGGTTTCATGAATTTATTAGCATATTTGGTACAGAATATTTCTTACCTTAAGCATAATAATGAGATCGGTGGACGTCGCAGGCTACATAGACAATGGTCTCAATGCTTCTCATAAATCTAGGGCCAATAGTTTAGCGAGGCGAAATCTTTTGATGAATTCTGTTTCATCGTGTGGTTTCATCAAATGCTCTTTGGTATGTATGGATACGGATCCGACTGTTCTCCAGCTTAGCGCCTTTGTTTACGACGTGAAGTGCTAGATAAATTATCACATTGAATAAACCGAATAAAACTAGAGTCCTTGGCACATAGATTCACAAATTTCACAATAGGAGTCAAAGTAAGATTTAACACAGTATTACCTATAAAAGTACTGACACAGAAACCGATCTATAATTAACTTAAACTGATTTAAATCCACATATAATATCTAAAAACCCAATTATAATTCTAACTATCCAGTTTATACACTACAAATTGTAACTTATATTGAATCGCTAAATCTGACAGATACGCGGTTCAGTTTAAGCTGACAAAGCACGTCATGGTACGGTAAACGGCTCCTACGGCAAATGAACGAATGGTTTCAAACGCTATCCAACTCGCAGCTGCGTCATATTGAAATGTAAAAACCATAACTGAGCCGCTATAATGAGGTCATAGTACGATATAGCGGTTCTATTCAGTTAAGGTCGTAAACTGAATCGCTATAAGAGGTCATGGTAAGCCTCCAGTTGCAGACGTGTTGAATGTTGGACGTAGGTGACTTGCTTCAACGAGTGATAAATCTAACGAGTGTTGCAACACGTTATACTGCTTGAGCGAGACAGCTGACTACAGTATTGAATTGTTTCCAGGATTTGGACTATAGGTTACTGACCTATAAAGAAATTGTCGAAAGAATGGGTCGTGTAAATATGTTGATTTTAGGATTTGGATTACTATAGGTAAGTAATATAGGTCTTGTAGAAGAATGCTTCTTGTAAATAGTTTTGAAGATTGCAAAAGGCAAAACGAATAATAATAGCAATTTATTTATTATCATTTGTCGCCAGCTGCTTCACCCACGTCAATTATACATATAAACCTTCCTCTTAAATCAATCAATCTTTTAAAAAAAACCGCATTAAAATCCGTTGCGTAGTTTTTAAGATTTAAGCATACATAGGGACAGACAGACAGAAGACAGACTTTTTTTAATACTATGTAGTGAAGTATTTATTTATTTAGGACAAACCAGTAGTTGTTATATTGTAATAAATAATAAAAAACAGAATTAATAAGATAAAAACTAAATGTACAACCTTCTAAGGTGTCACCGCAAGCACCAAAAGGTAACAATTACGTATAGATATAAAAGAAAAACAGACAATTAAATATTAAGTAACTAAAAACTAAATTGGAAAACACAATAAGAAAAGAAAAAAAAAGACACTTAGACAATTTTAGTAATAAACTTAAATTAATCTTAATAACCTTAGAAGTGTTGTTTTAAATGTGGATAGCTTGTCCACAAATCAACTTAAAATCAACGAAAAATAAAATATTTAGTAGATCACATTAATAAAATGCACCAATTAATTATTTATCTAGAAATAATGTCCGCTATGCTATTAAATTAAACATATTCAACAAGAGCAATTTAGAACTGATAATTTTCAATGCGAAGGTTCTGAATTCAAGTCTTTGTATGTACTTACATGCCATCTTCGGTAGAAACCTTCGTCTCTGCTACATGGAATGTAAGCAGCTCAAATAAAACAAAGCTTTTTCAAACCTAAACAATTTGTATATATGTACTGTACGTATCTAACTAGTAAATCATTATAAGTAAAATAAATCAAACTCATACCCGAGACATTCCTCTGTAAATAAGCAAAATTAGTCTGTTCATTCAAATAAACACAAACGAATAAACTACAACCGTGATATGAAAATAATTATGTCACTCTCATAACGTCAGTAGCTTCACAGAAATATTACGGAACAATACAAGTCACAATCGTTTCTAAGTCGATGATTTCTACTTTAATTTAATTCTGTACTCACATTTAGAGCGTTCCCATTATCAAGACCCTTTGTCCGGGATAGCGTGGCTAGGGCGGCTATAACTTTGCAGTTTTACAGACAGACCGACCTCTCGTATAGTAACTAATGGATATAAAGAATGTGTAAGCTGCACTTATTTAAGGCAACAAACACTCTAGGCCTAATATTGTATGAAACACCCTTCCCACCCCACTTCAATTTGTGAATCTGTGTGTGATTTACAAGTTGAAGTATTCATGCGGTATCGTGAGATCTAAAGCGCACGCCGTGTCGCAGGGATAAAAAAGGCACGATTTAATATGTATAAAAACATGGTGTGGGTGATGGTGTGGAGTTACGTTTCTAGACAGCAAATAACATTTAGCTGTCACTTAAACATTTCTAATGAATACCCGAGGCTTGTCCGATTTGAACTGAAGACACGGTCACCCTAAGCACGGCTTGTAATTAAATATCAAACGGAAAGCTTACTCTCTTCGATAATTCTAGTTTTTAATAACTTTATCTTAATCGAGGGTAGCAAGCCCTGACTATCGTAAGGTCAAAAGTTCTATTTCATTTTAATTTGTTTTGAGTCGCGTCAGTTATGACCTAGTTTGGAATGGTATTTTGAAGAGCACCTAATTACAATTTGTAATTATTGGTATTTGTATTTATTGGTAGTACTGGCTAGTTGACATTGTAATTTATATTAATCGATATATGTAATTATATTTATAAAGAAAATAGTCCTTTTAATACTATTATGGTTTTAATACTTTTGAACTTTTATAAATGTGTCGATCAACGTACTGACTAAAATTAACAGTGAAAAGCGCACATTGCTTAGAAAAGTAAATACCAACATTATATTGAGCCAGAGGAAATTCTAGTGGAAACAAGTTTCCCTCAAAAAAATTTGATGTAAAAAGAATAAAAATAATGATGTCACGCATAATAAAGCATTTTGAAAATAAGTAAGTTTTTTCTAAATTTCTCTTAACGTAACTTTCAAAAATTCAGAATGGCCGAACTTAAAAGATTACTTGAGATTATTTTCCGAGACAATTGTTTAATTCAACTAAGGCCAATGAACTTAATAAATCATATTTTAATATTTGAACAGTAGCTTTGTACTTGATTTTCTAATAGTCTAGACTTTTACTTAGACTAAAGTATTATCAAAACTTCAATTTAGGTATTTTATCCATCTTAAAATATACATGAAATTCATGTAATGGAAATATAATCATTGTCTGGTAAAATAGATTTAAGTAGTAAAATCTTCTATTGTTGCTTGTAATTAAATAGAAAGCACAGATTTACTTTTGTAATCTGGATTGGTTTGCAAAACAATTGAGTACATAAGGAAATTTTATGAACTGTAAAATCAAGTGATAGTTAGGTTTTCACAATAATTGTACTTAACTTTGATACTGACAATATAGGAATTTAAACTTTCGTGATCATTTTATTCAATTATTTATAAGACTGACTGCCTTCGTGGTCCAGTGGATAGCGTATGCGACTGCTCATCGGAGGTCCCGGGTTCGATTCCCGGGTCGGGCAAAAGTGTTACTGGGTTTTTCCGAATTCTTAGTAGCAGCACGAAGTCTGGGGATGTGCCCGGTAACGGCATCAGGCTCGTCCCCTATTACGTGGGAACTAAAAATTCATGGTGAAATGTCGGTGTAATATTATACCTCTGCCTCCGGGGATACAGGCGTGAGTCTATAAAAATATATAAGAACAGAAAGACTTTTTTTATGATTCGGAACGCCAGTGCACTGAATTTTAATTAGCGTTAAGCTATTGGACTATATGCTTTAGAACACAAAAGTTCTTAGCATTCCTGAGAGTAAGGCTGGTTTCATACGTACCACAACCGTAGTGATAAAAGGTGGTCAAGCTGTGGTTACGGTGGCTGTGATTTTTTGCGGTGGCATAGAGGTACCAACAACTTTTGGTTGTGTTTACGATGTAGCTGACAGTTAGTGAGTCGCAGTGTCTCTGGTTACGATGTGGTAGCGATGTAGTTTGTCTTACACTCGCAATAATGACGGCAAAATTTGGTCAATGTGAATTTAACTGTTAATTTTCATACAAATTAAATGTTGATGAAATCATTGTGAATTTACCGTGAAACCAAGTTGCCTAAAGTCTCTATATGCAAAATGCATAATATTACTTGCGAGAATAAGTTTCTTGCCATCAACTTTAAGTATTTATTTTCATTTAGAAACATACATACATGCATAGACTTACGCCTGTTTCCCGGAGGGGTAGGCAGAGACTACGGAACACCATTTGCAACGATCCTGACATACCTCTCTTGCTTCATTCACTCACATCAAGTTTCTCATGCATGCTCTTCTGTTTAGGGTACTTCTGTCCTGTCCTTTTTTTAGGATGGTCAATCTGGTCAGAGAACGTCCGCCTAGGTCTTCCCCTTCTTCCTGTCCCATTCACACTTGCCCTATATATCTTCTTTGTCAGTATTTCGTCATCCATCCTCTCCATGCGCCCAAATCATCTTAACATGCCTTTCTCGATGCTTGTCAATACATCCTCTTTTACTCCACACCACTCTCGTATCACACAATTTTTTACTCTGTCGGTCAAAGACACCACACATACTTCTCAGTGCTCTCATTTCTACAGCATGTAGAAAGTTTGTGTTTAATAAGATTACTAATGAATAGTATTTTAATATAAGTTCCTAATTAGTATTTGTTTAGGTATACTTATAAGTTTTATTCATCTCACGTAGGTTCTTATGTTTAATAATTTTAAAAGCCCATTAACTCTTAAGGCTCCAGTACACAATGGTCCATGATGGGCCACTGAAGGCCATTGCCGTTGTATACACACGCCTACACACCAAACTATGCTAAACCAGTATAAACTGATCGTTTAATGTGCGGAAAGATCACACAAATCGAGACCATGATAAACTGGTTTTGTTTAACTTTATGTGTAGCCGTGTGTACACGGGGTACGGCGATGGTCTGCAGTGGCCCATCATGGACCATTGTGTACACGGGGTGATGGTATACAGTGGCGGGCAATTGTCAATCGTGGCGCGCAATCGGGATGTAGTCGGTTTTTTGGCACACTTCAAAGGAATCGTGGCGTAGCGTGGCCTGTGGTGTTCACACAATGGCCCATTGTTTAGTTCGTCACCTACCGCAGACCGGGATAGTGCACTTTTTGTTTTATGTATATAGAAGGCAGTAAAAGAAACTGCATATGTATTGTATATATTTACAAAATAATTATACAGTTATGCTATGAATCAGTAATGGGGCAAAAATCTAAAAAAATAATTCTGTCTGTTTGTCTATTTGTACACACTAATCTCGGAAGTTACTGGACGGATTTGAATGGAACTTTTTTTAATTATATTGCTATTAGGTCAGGCGACATATAGGCTAAAATTGATTTTGGAAAGTGGAACATCTGATGCAGAACCACAACATTCCAGCGTAACTATAAGACATAAAAATTGCGGTGTGGCAAAAAACATTTCACATGTTGAGCATTTTTTGATAAGCGATTAAAATTTGAAGATCTCGAACATCTGATGTGAAACTTAAAGATCCCAGCTACAATATAACATACAGGCTTGCCTTTTTAGCAAAATTTGTACAGTCTGATGAGCATTATTTAATTGTATTGTTGACTTATCGAAGATCTGAAACATCTGATGATGAACTATATGAATCCATCTGCACTATTCCATACAGACTTGACGGCTTAGCAGTAGTTGTCCAGTATGACAAGGATTTTCTGTTGAAAGATCAATATTTATAACTAATTATTCGATCAATCAAAGACCAGAGGAAGGACACAGGATAGTTTTTATCGCGATAACTTACATCCACGCGGGCGGAGCCACGGGTGACAGCTAATATATCTATATTTTTATTTATTGTCTTATGCCTGTATCCCTGAAGGGGTAGGCAGAGGTGTAAATATTACACCCACATTTTCGCGCCTATTGCCGTTACCGGGCACATCACCAGACTCCGGGCTGCTACTGAGTATTCGGAAAAACCCAGTAACGCTTTTGCCCCATCCAGGAATCGAACCCGGGACCTCCGATCAGTAGTCACATACGCTATGCACTGGATCAAGGAGGCAGTATATAATATGTACAAATATACTAGATGAGCCCGCGGTTACACCCGCGTTATTTAAATTTTTGTCCGCTCTCGTGGCTTATAGCGTTTTAGTCTATTAGATAGCCTCCCTCGATAAATGGTCTATCTTCTAATAGAGAAAGATTTTTTTGAGATTAATCGCAAGATTAGATAGCCGTGGCTGCAATTACTTCCACGTCCATCGCAAGTGATTCGCCAGGCAGCAATGAGCCATGCGCCGTTGTGTGAACACCAAGTGATCGTGGCGATGGCCTGCAGTGGCCCATCACTGGCCACTGCAGGCCATCGCCATTGCGTACGGTAATGGCGATGCATGTTCACACAATGGCGGGCGATGGCCTGCAGTGGCCCATCATGGACCATTGTGTACTGGGCCCTTTAATTGTAAAATAATACAGGTATTAAAATGCCACGAAACTTATACTACTATGTATTGTAACTAACTAAAATACAATCAAGTTTATGTTTCCAAAGAAAGTTATGTGCAAACCAATAATAACAAAATATATATAGTTTTTAGACATGGCGACCCACCCGTGTCGGGCGCAGGGACCAAGCCACCGTTGGTTTGGGTCTTTGGGTCAGAAACTTCCTCACAAATCGTGCCGTTTCGAGAAGAACCGCCTTCTGTATCAAGGACGTTATCCAGCTGCCTTGTGCGAGCCTTTTTAGATGTTGGTCGAGGCTCTTGGTGATCAGTTCATTCACTGAGACGTCAATTGAAAAATTATTGCCAAATCCCACATGTATACACCTGACTGAAAAATCAGCTAACTTACAACTGGTTTTTTAAATCTTGAGGTGTAAAAACATGTCCAAGCAAAAATATTCCAATTAGTACGATCAGTGGATCAATTTTGATAATTATATTTGTTCAAAATGCAGTTTCGATCAATATCGTGTCGGTGTCATATTTATTTATTTTATACTTTATTGTACACTTATATAAAACATTTTATCATCATCAGCCTTTAACAGTCCATTGCTGGACTAGAGGCCTCTCCTTTGAAAGGAGGAATTGGCCTACTATACCACGCTGGCCAGACGGGTTGGTATAGGGTTTAGATCAAGTTTTCCTTCTCTTACAGTGCTGTTCACTGCATAATATGCTCCCTCTGTCGGCTCTTACGACACATGATATGGGGTGGTGACATTCCGTATTCTTAATCCGTCACCACACGGACAAAAAACAAAAAAAAAACAAAACATTTTAAGGAATTATATATTAAATACATTACAATGGGCGGCCTTATCGCTAAAAGCGATTTCTACCAGGCAACCTTTGGATGAAGATATTATTGGTAGGAAATAAATGGTAGTTGTAGAAGTGTACCAGTACCTATGTAAAAATATGCATACCTATAATATCCATACCTATACAATAATAATATACTTACATACATATATATACATAAATACTTATACACACATATAATAACTAACATATAGTAGTGAAACAGGAAATTTTATAATGTTAGATAGTAGTCCTTGACTAAAGTTTTGAACCTGCTTACCGTCTGAGCCTGTCTAATATTTAACGGTAACGCATTCCATAGGCGAACAGCAGTGACAGAAAAAGATTTATCGAGAAATGACGTGGAATGTACCGGCATTCTTAATTTCAAGTTTTCTGATGACCTCAAATAACGATTATGCGTATCATGAAGGAATTCGAATCTTCCTTTAAGATAGGAGGGAGTTGAAGGGTTGAACAGTAATTGTACAGCAAAGACAGAATATGAGCATTCCGGCGATGTCGTATGGGTAGCCACTTGAGCTGTGTTCGAAATTGTGAAACATGATAGTATTTGCGTAATCAAAATATGAATCGTATACAGAGATTTTGAAGGCACTCAAGTTTGTCTAGCTGGTTTTCGGTGAGATCTAGATAGCTGACATCTGCATAATCAATAATGGGTAGAAGAAGAGAGTTAGCAAGCGCAATTTTGGTGGCAGTGGGAAGAAATTTTCTTAATCTTCGTAGTGGTCCTGCTGAAGCAAACACCTTTCGACTCACTTCTTGTATTTGCGACTTCCAAGTAAAAGTAGAGTCCATAGTTATACCCAGGTTCTTTACTTTATCCTGTATAGGGATTACAGTGCCATCGAAAGTAACGTGAGGAAGCTGGAACCAGTCAATCTTCGATATCATTCGTGAACTACCAATAACAATGACCTGGGTTTTCTAGGGATTTATTTTAAGTCCAAAGGATTTGCTCCAACTGCTGATCTGTACCAAGTCACTGTCAATGGTACTCACAGAAGATGACATCTGTGCCAATGGCGACTGCGTATAAATTTGAAGATCATCTGCATATAGGTGATAGGAGGAGCGAAGATTATTTGACATAGAATTTATAAAAATTTCCAAGAGTAATGAAGACAGCATGCCACGCTGAGGCACACCGACAGTTGTATCACACCAGGAAAAAAGTGAGTCTTCAATGCGTATATGCTGTCGGCGGCTACACAGGTAACTTCGAAACCAATAAATCAACGTAGGAGATATGTTAAGAGAGCAAAGACGGCTAGGTAGAATATCAAAGTCCACTGTGTTGAAGGCGTTGCTAAAATCTAACAGAGCAAGAATTGTAAGCTGACCAGGAGGTCAGCTTACAATTCTTGCTCTGCTAGATTTTAGCAACGCCTTCAACACAGTGGACTTGGTACAGATCAGCAGTTGGAGCAAATCCTTTGGACTTAAAATAAATCCCTAGAAAACCCAGGTCATTGTTATTGATTATGCAGATATTATGATGACATCAGGACCGGCATGGAAGGATCCATGCCGGTCCTGATGTCATCATAATATTGACTAGGGATGTTACGGTGCCATGACCCGAACGGAAACCGGATTGATATGGATTAAGCAGATTATTTTTGGAGAGGAACAAGTTCATTTGGTTGAAGACAAGGCGTTCGAGGACTTTGGAGAGGAATGGTAGGATGGAAATTGGTCGATAATCAGAAAAGGATGTAGGATGAAGAAGTTTTCGGAATTGGGGTAATTAAGGCGTCCTTCCACGTTGATGGAAACACACCACTGGATAAGGAATAATTAAGGATGTGGGAAATGATGGGTAGGATTACGTCGAGGATAGGAAGGATCATATTACGGCTGACACAGTCACTACCAACTGCGTTGGATGTGATTGAAATTATGCTCTTCTTAACATCACTATCGGTAAAGTGATTAAAGACTAATCAGATACTTGATCATTCAAGTATCAGATAATTTAGGAGAATACTGAGTTAATTGAACAAAGTATCAATCTATGTATCAATGTCGAACTAATATATTATGTATGTGCCAAATAAGACTATAATAACATTGAGTGTAGCAGAATACCAATAGTAAGTAAATTCAAATCTAATCGCATTTCATTCAAAATACATTGTCAATGTCAGATAGAATACGAGAATTGGCCTTGAGATAGATAAAAGCTTATAAAAGTCGGTACATTTTGTAACACAATTCAGTGTCCATTCCCTCTGTAATATCCATCATTTTATTCCATCCACAAATCATTGCAGTTATGGCGACGTCCAATCTTAAGAGCATTCGTTTACTCCATGGGACATCAAAATTTAATGTCGCTATGTTACTTGCTCCTTTTATGGGACATAAAAAGTAAGTTTAAAAACTACAACCCGACTACGTAAAAAAGGGGGTCTAAAAAGGACGAAACAAGAAAAGTATAAGTACAGTAATGCTCAAGCTAGAGCCGTGTCGCACCTATGCCGAAACGTCTAAACCACGCGAATTGTACCTAAGTACAGCCGCGTTTAAAACTCATATTTTGACAGAAATAGTATAATATATGTACATATTTCTAATATACTCACCAATACCTTTTGTTTGATGCCAAACACGTAATGATTATTTAAGTTTAATTTTTTTTGAGGTTGGAGTCTGAGGTATTAATTCCGTAGCAGAAAATTTCAATAAAATTAATATACTCGTAGTCTATGTCACCCGCGCCATTATTACGAATCTTTTTACACCCCATTTATTAAAATCGGTTCAGTTGTTTAGGCGCTACGGTGGAACATACAAACATACATACATACATTGACTGCCAAAAATTATATATTACCGTCCCTTTTGGCTTCACCATAGTCTGGTAAAAATACTAGACGTCTGCATATAAGGATACGTTTATAGCGATTTACTGAGAAATATAAGGGACACATACTTAAAAAAAAGTGTTCATAAATTTGCCTAAAATCTTGGTCAAGCTGACTGAATTGCCTGTATTAGTAAAAAAACTCTTTTAAACATAAGATCAAAATCAGCTTCTATAACAATATGTTGTCATCACCTTTAAGTGCAATAATACACAGAGATAGAGAAGTTCATAGAAATACTATAAGCAGCTTATTATTCGTTTCAGATCAGGATTTATTACTAGTGCGAGAGACGTCTTTTAAAACGATAAGAAATGTCACGGGGGACTTTATAAACATACAACCAACGGACACAAAGTACACCCAGACTCCAAACAACAATTTCCGAATCGCACAAAGTGTTGTCTCGTATCGGGATCGAACCCACAACACTCTGCGCAGTGTTATGTAACGAAAAGACCACTTAAACTACTATGCCGACCCTCAATGGAATGGGACTGCACCTGTACTTACTGCACTTTCCTAATCCTTAGAAGAAGCTAGAACTCTTTATTTATTTAAAGATCCGTATTAGATCTATAATCTAGATTTCAATTTTAGTCGAGAACTCACAATAAAGTGCCAGTAGAGCATGTCACAAAAGTTTAAAAAACGAAAATTGTAGATTTTTTAAATAAAGAATTTCAGACAAATCTAGCAAGCTAGAACTCTTTAGTTATTTATAGATCCGTATCAGAACTATAATCAAGATTTCGATTCTGGTCGAGAACTTACAATAAAGTGCCAGCAGAGCATGTCACAAGGTCTCAAAATCTAAAAAATTACATATTCGTCAATTTAAAATTTCAGACAAATCTAGCTAGAACTCTTTAGTTCTTATTAGATCCGTATCAGATCTATAATCTTGAATTCGATTTTAGTCGAGAACTCACAGTAAAGTGCCAGCAGAGCATGTCACATGGTCTCAAAATCTAAAAAATTACATATTCGTCGATTTGAAATTTCAGATAAATCTACGAAGCTAGAATTCTTTAGTTCTTATTAGATCCTTAACAGATCTATAATCTTGAATTCGATTTTAGTCGAGAACTCACAGTAAAGTGCCAGCAGAGCATATCACAAGGTTTAAAAATCGAAAATTATAATTTTCTTAATTTAAAATTTCAGACAAATCTAAGAAGCTAGAACTCTTTAGTTCTGAACAGATCCTTGTTAGATCTATAATCTAAATTTCGATTTTAGTCGAGAACTCACAAAAAAGTGGCAGCAGGGCATGTCACAAGGTTTAAAAAACGAAAATTTTATTTTTTTTCAATTTAAAATTTCAGACAAATCTAGAAAGCTAGAACTCTTTAGTTCTGAACAGATCATTATTAGATCTATAATCTAGATCTCAATTTTAGTCGAAAACTCACAAAAAAAGCCAGCGGAGCATGCCACAAGGTTTAAAAAGCGAATTTTTTTTAATATAAAATTTCAGACAAATCTAGGAAGCTAGAACTCTTTAGTTCTTAATAGATCCTCATGAGAACTATAATCTTGATTTCGATTCTGGTCGAGAACTTACAATAAAGTTCCAGCAGAGCATGTTACAAGGTCCCAAGATCTAAAAAATTACATAATCGTCAATTTAAAATTTCATACAAATCTAGGAAGCTAGAACTCTTTAGTTCTTAAAGATCCCTATTATAACTGTAATCTGAATTTTGATTCTAGTCAAGGACTCACAACAAAGTACCAGCTGCGCATGCAAACTTCCGTGATTTGTGTGAAATTTTAAATGTACGAATTTTATTTTTGTATTTTTTTTTATATTTCTTATGTTATGCTTATAAAATAACATAGGTCAAGAACTTTTGCTGAAAAGTATCAGGAACTCTAGTACTCATTCATATGTAGGGAAAACTCACTTTTGTTTTTGATTTGCTGCTATTCCTCTGCTGCGTGAAGTGAGCAGATTATTTAGATTTTTTTTTAAGGTAAAACCGGCAGAACTATTTCTGGAAAGTATCAGGAACTATAGAACTCGGCTGCATGCGATAAGAACTCTGATTTATTATTGATCTGCTGGACAATGATCAGCTTAGTTCACTTACATTTTCACAAAACGATCACAAGGGAGACGTAACAGTTATTATTCTTATCTTTAACGGTCCTATTAAACCAATATCTCCTTCATATAAAAAATACCGAAATCTAAACAGCTTCTGATGTAATTTATTCCTCATCGTCATGAAGGTAAAATAAAAGGAAAATATCAAAATGGTTTTACTCCCAATATCGTAAAAGTTCGCCGAGGAAAGGTTTATTGTTATACAAGATAGGTGAAGTATTTTTAGGACGTGTTACAAACAGCATCTGTCTTCAGATAGAATATACCTGTATGTATGCCGGGACGCAAGTAGAGGACGTTCAAAGCATCTATTTCCTTTTAAAGACTTTCTTTTTAGTGTTTTCCGCGATAAAACCTCTTCTTTACTAGGTTAAAGACCTTCGCAATCCAAATAAAACAAAATCCTGGTTACTGTACGTATGTAACTAATTAGAAATTATATGTTTGATGAAGCACCATGATATGGGGAATTCTATAGGTATACGGTTGCAATCACTCCTATGCTACTTAACTGCCCACAGTTTCACACAACTGCGGTTACACACTTTCTATTAAATCACCATATCCATGGGTGACAACAGTATAAAAATCCGTTCGATACTTTTTGAGTTTCGCGTTCATACAGACAAGCAGGATAAAATGAGACATAATTATAAAATATGTGTAGATAACCATGATATTCTGACCGTTCCAATTTAATATTAATTTGTAGCTATAAGGCGTAGCCTGTCTTTCATGCTTTGAGATACACACAAAGAGCTTATGCCGGCGACATGCCATTTCATACTATCACAAAGACTCTTGAATAATTAACCAGTGAAAATATATCTAGTGTAACATATACGTAAATACGTAGTAATTACTTCGTCGCAAGACATCACAATTTGTTTGCGGCAGGGAATGCAACGACTGGTCGTTGTGCACCCACATTTGTCTCCTACTTTCATAGAAGAAACCAAAATTGTTAATACAAGTCGGCGGTTTATCATTACATTCACAGGCATAGTGTGCGTTTGAGGGATTTTACTTTATGCATGTTGGTTTTTGGTGTCTTATTTATACTGATAACCTCTTAATGAGACACAGAAGATTTTAAAATTCTGTATATTTACTTACAATTTTATTTAAGTAAATTAAAACACAAACGGGAGACGTAGTGATTTACCGGTTTACTTTACATTGTATACTGTGTTCGAATCCCGCACGTGACAACTTTAATCCACAAATTATTGTTTCACGTCTCGGTTTTGTTTGTGTTTATTATTTAAATATTTGCGACATGAGGGTCAAGGATCGTAGTGCAGTAGAAGTCTTAGAAATATTTTGCTGTTGGGAGTAGTGCCTTGCTGATTTCAGCATGAATAGGCCGCCTAGACCAGAGAAGTATTACCCTCTTACAGAATATCGAGTTAAAGTTACGATATCTTTACTTTTGTGTTTGTTTCATTGAATGCGAGATTGCTGGAGGCCTTATCGCTTTTTTCTATTCCCTGAGTTCGCAACTTCGTCTATTCCTATCCCAACCTCATGATTTGAAGCAAATTGCTGGGGTTACCCTTTTACCATCTAGTGGGCCACTGGGCCTCTGTCTATTACCAGTTATTGCTGGTAATAAAGAGAAAAGAAAAGGAAATCTGCATAATTACTTCACATAAATGCCTCTATAGCACAATGCTCTTCAGTAATACCTAAATATACCCGTAAAACTACACTCCATTTAAATCAGCATATTATTACGCTACTACTCCGCACATAATTTATGAAATGCAACGTTATAAAACCATAAAAACGAAATGCGCATGGTAAAATTAAAATTTTATTAGTTGGTTATGGTGTACGTGAAACGTGTATTACTATTGATACGTCACAATATTATATCAGTGGAGTGGTACGATACCTGCTTCCTAAATCTGAATGATTTTAGACTTTCTGGACGTGTATAAATTATATTATATTTGTTCGTCTGACCTCTGCAACCCAATGTGGTAGCTATATTCCATGATTTAGACCAGTAACAGTTTATTTGAGGGTACTGAACTACTGACTTCCCGTGACGACTATCAAAGATCTTCATGACAGCCGGAATCGACGGTTTAAAGTGCTCTCCGAGGCACAAGCAGGCAAGCGATAATTAACAATTTAATACGCACATAACTTCGAAAAGTCAGTGGTGCGCGCCGTGGTTTCGAACCCAATACCCTCTGCATGGCAGTCCGTTGGTATCTCTATTAGGCTATCGCTGCCTTGCTACTTCATACTACAGAATGATAACTAATAAATATGTTACTTAAAAGTTTTGCGATCTTTATATGTATTTATTTCTTTTGAATAGTCATGCAATTATGACGCGTTGTACAAATATTAGTACATGTAGATAACTTAAAGTAATTTGTTCACAGTACTGAAATATCGGGTACTCAAAACAAAGGTATGTGGTATATATAGATACTGAAAGACAAAATATTTATATAGGTAACATAGAACACAACGCAACCCTGGTATGTAACACTTAGCTATTGAAATCAATATTCCGCCAACACCCCGTAGAGTGAAAACAAAGCAAAATCCACTACAAATTAATATCGGGCTTCTATAGTCCGTGCCACGAGAACATAGACTTTTTGTAAACAAAGAATTTCTACTAAGTGACTTAGCGATAGTTCTGTCAAAAACAAATAATGTCAAATCCAATGAGCGCAACGGTACATAGCTACGTGTCATTGGAAACTTATATGTCAATGGATCGGGATTTTATCGATATTATGCGCTGTCAACAGGATCTTTTAATGTTTTGAGGTACTGACGCCTAGAATGTCAACATTTGGCGTTAGTTCATTGAAATGTTACATTATTGGGCTTAACATGTATTTATCAAAGGACAAAATTTATTTTAGTTATCAAGAAGGGGTAAATGTAAAGTTAAATACAAGTTTATAGGATCGCAACGCTCTTCCCGCTGCCGGCATGTCGAAAAAGCGGGTGCAGAATAGCAGATGGCAGAAATTTATTTTTAGCTAAAAATAAATTGCGTTTTCAGACTACCGTAATTTTTTATGGATTTTATTTAAGTTCATTCTGACGATAACATTCACAGTAAATCTCCATGCCTAAAAATTTTTATGCAATGTACTAGCTAGTTATCTGTAATATTATTCATTGTTGGTAAATAATTTAATATATTAGGATGGGTATACGTATGCTACTTTGAGCAAATGATTTATTGTCTATGATTTACAAAAAAAATCATGTCAATAATAGAGTAACATGTATGTACTCCATCATTAACATATCTATATGGTACTCTCTTTTTCCGTAATTTACAGAATAAATTACGTGTAAAACGACAAAAAAATCGGCAAATTTATGAATATTCGACAATAAAATTTAACACTTTAAATTTAATCACATAGTGGCTTAATTAGGCACTTAAAAAAAGACTGTTTGAAAAGTATAAAATCCAAAACACAACTGTTTCAAAAAAGGTTGTGAAGCCCTGAATGTTTGTTTACAAAAAGTCTATCTTCTCGTGGCACCAACTATAGAACCATCGCGGCGTCGCCGCATATGGCAGTTCGCGATACTTTTATCAAAGTCAGTCGAATCAACGGGGCTTATCTGTACTCTGAATAGCTGAACGTTCATTCGTATTCAATCTGCAGACTCGCAAGTTCGCGGCGGGCATCTATTAGCTATACCAGTGTACACTATTTATCCGCCGTCTATAAGTCGTAATCCTTTACTGCGAATTTAAAAGGTTTCAGTTCTGCAAAATGTCCTTCCGTTTAATCTGTCAGTATGCAGTAATATGAAAGAGTTTTGAATGAAAAGAAAACTTCTAATAGTAGATCAGTGTTTTAGAGGATATTGCATATTCGTACTTCGTAGAAATGGATAATATAGATTTAACAGTTACCTAGTATTAAAAAAGAGATTATATAACTGCTACATAGTGGTGACTAGCTACTTTCAGCATAAGCATAAATGAGACTACCTACTCGGTTTTTGCGGTGTATGCTAACTCATCATCTTATCAGCCGATAGACGTTCACTACTGGACATAGGCCTCAGAATAGAATAGAATAGAATAGAGTAGAGTAGAGTAGAGTAGAGTAGAGTAGAGTAGAGTAGAGTAGAGTAGAGTAGAGTAGAGTAGAATAGAGTAGAATAGAGTAGAATAGAGTAGAATAGAGTAGAATAGAGTAGAATAGAGTAGAATAGAGTAGAATAGAGTAGAATAGAGTAGAATAGAGTAGAATAGAGTAGAATAGAGTAGAATAGAGTAGAATAGAATAGAATAGAATAGAATAGAATAGAATAGAATAGAATAGAATAGAATAGAATAGAATAGAATAGAATAGAATAGAATAGAATAGAATAGAATAGAATAGAATAGAATAGAATAGAATAGAATAGAATAGAATAGAATAGAATAGAATAGAATAGAATAGAATAGAATAGAATAGAATAGAATAGAATAGAATAGAATAGAATAGAATAGAATAGAATAGAATAGAATAGAATAGAATAGAATAGAATAGAATAGAATAGAATAGAATAGAATAGAATAGAATAGAATAGAATAGAATAGAATAGAATAGAATAGAATAGAATAGAATAGAATAGAATAGAATAGAATAGAATAGAATAGAATAGAATAGAATAGAATAGAATAGAATAGAATAGAATAGAATAGAATAGAATAGAATAGAATAGAATAGAATAGAATAGAATAGAATAGAATAGAATTGAATAAAGTAATGTCAAAAAAATTAGTAAGTAATGTCAAAAAATTAATAAAAGTCAAGAAATAAAATTAGGTTAATTATATCATAATTCATTATTATTTATCTTTACATGTCATAAATTCGTTTATTGAGTAAAAACACTTATCAATTAACCACCTCTTAAACACATTGATAAATTTTGTTACAGGGAGCTCTCGTATAGATTTTGGTATTTTGTTATACACTTGTACACATATGCAATGGCTATTATTTTTATATAATGAGGTTAATTTTGCACACACATGTAGTTTAGTAGGATCTCTTGACAAATATTTACTGTTTTCATTCGCTCTTTCAAACAACTCATGGTGGTTTCTTACAAATTGGGCAATTTCTAGGATATACAAAGAGGTTAAAGTAAGCAGTTTGAGTCTTTTGAAAAGGGGCCTACAGGAATCAAGAGGAGCAGCGCCGCAAATTGCTCTGACACATATCTTTTGTGAAACAAATACCTTGCTGATGTCTGAACAGTTACCCCATAACAATATACCATATCTTAGTACTGAGCCCACATACCCGTGGTATGCCATTTTGGCAGTCTCTTCACTTGCCAGTTTCCTAATTTTACGAAGAGCATAAATAAATCTATTTATACGAGTACATACGGTTTGTATGTGAGCTTTCCAGTTGCAATGATAATCTAGTACTAAACCCAAGAAGCGTGTCTCATCAATAGTATCAATTACTTGATCACAATAATTTACCTTTAGATTTAGTGTTATGCTATTGTAGTTCCTGAATTCAATAATTTTTGTTTTATCTATGTTAGCGGTAAGATTATTTTCATCTAGCCATTTGGTGATGTCAACTATAGTGCTATTCAATATCTGCTCATAATTATTAATATCTTTGCGACTATGAGGTACAACTACTGATATATCATCTGCAAAAAGCGTTGATTTGTATTTCGTTATTTTTGGCATGTCATTTATGTAAAGTATAAATAGTAGAGGACCCAGGACACTACCTTGAGGGACCCCAAATTTATTTATTTTGAGGGATGATCTATAAGTAGTCATTGTGTTTTTGGCATCAGTTCGACTTATTTCTACGCATTGCTTTCGATTTCCTAAGTAACTATTTAACCATTCATGAGCCTTACCCCGGATGCCATAAAATTCACATTTACGCAGCAGAATCTGATGATGAACAAAGTTGAAAGCACTCGACATATCAAACAAAATTGCTGAAACACGCTTCTTTTTGTCCAGTGATTCTGTGACATTTTTTACCAAAGAATAGGCTGCGAGAGTAGTGGACTTTTTCTTTTGGAAGCCATTTTGCTCTTTGACGAGTATCTTATGTTTATTCAAGAAGCTTGTAATGCGAGCATGCATCAACTTTTCAAAAGTTTTTGAAAAATTGGTACTAATGTTATTGGTCTGTAATTTCCCGGGTTTTCGCTGTCACCTTTTTTAAGTAATGGCTTGACTATAGAAATTTTTAGTTTACTAGGAAATACTCCTCCCAGGAATGAAAGATTCACAAGATAGCATAATAAAGGTGTTAACACATTACTAGTTCGTTTTATAATTTTAGTAGATATTGTGTCGTAACCGACAGCATTTGTGTCTTTGAGAGACTTAATTGCTTTTTCAATTTCGTTTTCAGAGCAAGGTGTTAAAAATATAGTAGATTCTACGTTTTCTACGTGTTTATAGTTAGGAGTATTTTTATAAGGTTTGTTGTTCTTTGCAATATAAAAGTCATTAAAAATATTTGCAATTTCATTTGGATCTAATACTAGTTTGTCGTTATAATTTATTCGCCTAATACCTTGGTTACTTCTTGTATTATTAATCTTTTCACCGATCACATCCCATGCCGCCTTGCATTTATTTGATGCATTTGCAATATATTTAGTGTTTATGCATCGTTTAGAAACTGTGATACATTTTCTCAACAACCTGCTGTATTTTGTGTAATGTAATTTCGAGTCATTATTTTTATCCTTGTAACACTGATAACGCAATTTTCTTTTTGTAACTGAGGATACCTTAATGCCTTTTGACAACCACTTTGGACTAGTAACGCTTGTTTTGACTCTTACTCTATTATAAGGTAAACATAAATTGTAAAATAGCACAAAAGTATCCTGAAAAATATCATATGCATGATTGCAATCTGATTCAGTTAGCACATCAGACCAAGTCAGACTTGAAAGGCACCTTTTTAGTGTAGCTATATTTTTCTCGGAAAAATCACGTTTCATAATATACACATATGAGGGCTTACGATTTTTACATGTTTTTGGGAATGTTAGACTTTGCCCAGTATTGTGGTCCGACAAGTAAAAATTATGTACTTGGCCGACTGCATTTTTCATATTACTTAAAATGTGGTCTATACAAGTTTGTTGAAGGTACGTCTTTTCAATCATATAAAATTCTTAGCGAGTAGTACTCAAAGCTGTGGCAGATAATTTATGTGATGACATATGTAGATGTGGAAAGAGAACGTAGGGCATTGTCGGTAAGATGCAATATAGTGGCTCACAGGTTCGCACGTTGTATTGTACCAGTAAAATAACGTTGTCCAGGTCATTCTGCCAGACCTTTACTCGTGCAGCCTGTGGGTACTCGTAGGGCATTGTAGGTCTTTTGCGTATATGTAATACGCAAAAGACCTACAATGCCCTACGAGTCCAGTACAATAACGGTTTTAGGGTACTGTTGGGTCTGCTCCGGTTCTGTAGGGCGTCAGGGATGTTAGATGACTTCTATGCAATTATGCGCAAAAGAACTGCATCCCTGATGCGCCGGGTGCGGGATAGCACCAATAGTCTCTTAGCCGTTATAGCCGCAGACATGAGCGGCAACTTATGGAAACACTGGATCAACGTTCATAAGCCAGTTGCACGTTCTGTTTTTTAATTAATTTATGTTGTTGTACTTACTTACTTAATATGTTTTATAAAAACGAAATAAATGATTATTTAATTTAATTTAATTTGAAAGCAATATGCTTACCTCCTAATAGTGTTACCTGTTGACTTCATTTCGAAAATCGGGACTACAGTATTAATTCAATAATCCCTCACTTATACTAGCATTACAGACAGCTCCATATATTATTCATACGGCGCCTTTTTACATTACTATCTACATTAACACGTGTATTTCCCAGCTTGTATATGAAACTTAATCCTATTATTCGTTAAAAACCAATACAGCACCCTTTGATAATATCCCCCTCAATAATCCATCCTCCACTTAACGCCATCCATGGATGTAGAACAAAATCAAGTAAATTCTACGCCATATATTTGTACCGGCCCATAAAAGCGTCGCCCAATGGGACTTAGGGTTACCAAGTAGCCGAAAGATTTTCAGAGGACGATTATTTTATTGAAATCTATAGATTTATTTTTAAATTGGCGATGCGTTGTGATCGTATGATATTTTACAAAATTTGCTTTAGCATACTAATAATAATATTATTATGATCGTCATCGCCTTAGCGTTATATCTAAGACATTTGTCTTGGAACCCGAGATCGGCTTTCTTGTCTAAAGATATAATATGACAGAATATTATTTATTTTGATATCATATATTAAAGCAAGTAAATTATATCTACATAATAATATTTAAATTACAGATACAAATGTTGAAAGTCGCAGAAATTTCATTGCGTACTTTAATAAAACTATGCACCAAAGCTCATAAAATTACTTTTATTTCTAAATCAAGGACAATTCAAACAACTCCCGAAAATCCCGAGCAACGCCGTAATGTTGGCGACATGACAAACCCGGCCATAAATAATACATGGTCCTACATGCCCCTATAGACAATGACTGATGGCTTTTTTAGCCTTTTGGTGTCAGCCACCGGCGACTGCTGTTTTATTCTTACGGGGATTGGCTGAACGCCATCAATGTAGACCCTGGGGATTTTGATACAGGGTTATGAAATGAATCGTTAAGGTACTTGGTTTATATTTTATACTTATTTATGAGCAAATGGATTGGCGGTGATTAGCGTATAACAACGCCTGCTGTTTCGACTTTGTTGTAATATATTATTATGAAATATTTTATGAGATCTTGTATACTTATGCATTATAACAAAACAAAGACTAAATCCGTATGGTGGATTAAGAATACCAAGTTTGGCGTAATCATTGAAATGAGCGTCCATAGGCGTCGTAAAAGGCGACTAAGGAAAACACAGGAAACAAATAATATATTTGCAAAGAAACGAAAAACTCGACACTAAACCCTGCCAAGCAGTGCGGTCAGCATTTGAAGCACAAGCACAATAATTAGGCTCTATAATCAAAGGACTAGATATAGTTCGAGGTTAAAACTGCATACTCACGCCTTTTGCCTACCCCGGCAGAGAAAACAGAACGCCAATTGCTTCTATTCTTACAAACCTCATGCCCTTCCTCTACACTCATTCCTCTTTTCATACTTGCTCGCCGGTTTTGGCTACATCGGACCTTTCTGTTTCTTAGGACGTCCCCAATTTGGTCGGCGAATGTTCTATAAAGTCTGCCGCCACCAATTTGCCCACACACATTTTTCTTATATATCTGAGTCGTCATTCTTTCTACATACACATATATACATAATTTTGAGACGTATCTGCTGCTGGCTTTCGTTGGAACTTTAGTAGAACTAAAAGAAATTACGACTTTTTGATAAGTCTCTTTAAAGGTCTATATTTAACACTTTGTCTGGTGATCTACTCTTTTATTTTTATCCCATTTTGATCCCATAAAATAAAATAAAAATAAATAGAGTGACTCGGCCATCACATGGATCTCACAACTTGGTATTACATGGATCTCACAACTTTTTACGGTAGCGAGACTTGGTTTTTTGACAAGTATTGTTCTTAATGTGATCTCATTCCTTTTTGTAGATAGTCCTGCCTTTTCCCCTTCCGGTACCTTCTACTTCTTGTACACCAACAACGAATTTTCTTAATTAAAGCCTTAACTGCAAACGTAATTTTGTAATCTTTTATATTAATGTGGGATTACAAAGTTATTTATGCAGTTGATGTATGTCGAAAACTGGACTGAAATTGAAAAAAGTTTTAGTTTTTCCTTGATTCATACACTAAACACTAATTGTATTCTAAATTTGAAGCTTCTATGTCTGCTAGAAGTGCCTTAGACTTTTGATGATCGGTCAGTGAGTGACAAAATCACGAAAATAGACTCGTTATAATTCTTAAACTACTGGTTCAAATTAAATGAAATTTGAAACATACCATATTCATACAATGCCTGCTTGGGTACTCAAAAAACAGGCTTCTATTTTAAGCCACAGTGAAGTTATAGGGGGTCGAAAATGGCCTGAATTCCTTCGAGAAAAGGATGGTAAGGCCGTGCCGCTTTTTTGCTCGACTTGGCGGGGGCATTCCCGTGCCCCCAGATCTTACTACTTTTACAAGGGACTCGGTATAGATTTAAGTTAGGATGCCAGATCAAAATTAGAAGTGTTGCTAACAACAAAAAGTCTGATTTTGGTAAAATTTTACTTATTGTTATTTTACTTTAGTGATTTATACAGAAAACATAATTTATTTTTTATTTTATTTGGTTTACCAACAATTGTTTTCACTGGATACATTTTAAAGCACATATATCAAAATTATAATATCAGTGCACAATAATTAAAAGTTAAACAAGTTTACAAAGCAGATTGAGGTACATATCTATAACAATTTTGTACAGGCAGACGTATAAAATATTAATAGAAAACGTGAAAGAATACTCTCTAAGATTAGTTCCTCGATTATTTTAAGAACTTTCACGTTCTCCTATTCTCCACGGTGACAATAGATATGATACTTTTATTATTTAAACTTCACTTGCAAGTTAAAATGTTGCAGTATTTCGCGAAATATCTTTGTAACGTTCGAGCAGCCCATTACAAATATCCAATGTATATTTTGAATTCAGCCTTAATGACTGTCGGGAATTTCATAGTTGTTTGAAATAGAAATATTGTTTATGATCAGTTGAATCGATAATACTAATCAGGTCAGTGAACCTAGCTTGAAACCACAAAGTTGTTAGTAGGTAGGCTATGTGTAATGATAGTTCTGCAATGTCATCTCAGTCAGCGGTGATGAGTAACAGCTTCATTAATGCTAGCACCTCCTTCTCACATCTGAATACAAATATGAACACCAACAATTCAGTAATGTTTAGTGATGAGATAGGTAGGAACATGAGCCAATTGTTGGAACAAAGGACAGGTCTAACAGAGGTGATATATGTATAGCCTCCATGTGCACATTTTGAAAGTTTTATAGTAATTATGGAGGATGCCCTAAGCAAAGTTAATAATTGCCATAAAACGGTTGCTATTTGTGGTGACTTCAACATTAACATTTTAGAGAAATGTTCTTTATCAATTGACTTCTTAAATCTATTTAAATCTTACAATTTAAGTCATACTTTTTTAGAACCAACTAGAGTGACTGCCACAAGTGCTACGTGTATTGATAATATATTTATTAACACTAAACCTTTACAGAAATCCCTAATTAATATGTTACAGTCTGATCACTGTGGGCAGTTAGTCTGTTTTCCAAGAAAAAGCTCTAAGATTCCAACTAAAATTATTAATTTTATACCTATAAATTAAAACCGATTAGAAGTTTTTAAAAATAATTTATCAAATAAAATGCGTTGGTTGCCTATTCATGACCGTTCGGATCAGTTATATAATTCATTATTTAAATTGTTTAATGATGAATTTTCTACTGTACTTAAACCTAAAAAATTAAATGTAACTGACCGTCTGATGTTTAGTGATTGGGCAACTGAAGGCATTCGTAAAAGTCGAATTAGGTTATATGAACTATATAAAGAAAAAACTTTTAATAATAGTCCAGCCTTTATTAATTACGAGGGTCAAACTGAAAGTTCTTAGAAAATCAAAAACTGATTACATTAGCCAGTTATTAGTTTTATTTTATCTTTTCAAAATATTGTCCATTGACGTCACCACTGGGAAAAGCACTTTGCCCACTCGTCCTTAGGGGTCTCTTCAATGGCATCGCGATACGCAGCCACCGCTTCTTCAGCATTCATAAACCGCTTTCCTTTAAGTTTTTCTTTAATTTTTGGAAATAAATAAAAATCACAAGGCGCGAGGTCGGGGCTATACGGCGGGTGACCCAGTAATTCAACGTTTGATGTCGCCAAATAGTCGATCGTTCGCTTGGCGGTGTGCGACGAGGCGTTGTCGTGGTGAAGGAGGATCCTACTGCGAGGTCGCTTCTCTCGAACTTTTTCCAAGGCAAGTGGCAAACAATTGGTAGTGTACCATTCTGCAGAAACTGTTTTTTGATCCTCTAACACAATTGTTGCGAAATGACCTATCCTTCCAAAGAACGAGGCCACCATTTTTTTTCCCGCACTTCGATCTCTCTTCACTTTAGTTGGCAACTCCTCGAAAGGAAACACCCACTGAGCAGATTGTCTTTTGGTTTCAGGATCATAACAGTAAATCCAGCTTTCGTCACCTGTTAGTATGTCGAACACAGCATTTGAGTCACCTCCGTTAAATCTTTCAATCATTTTACGGCACCAATCCACACGATGGAGTTTTTGAGCCTTAGTCAAATTATGAGGTATCCACCGGGCGCAAAGCTTCCTGACCGCTAAATGTTCGTGGAGGATTTTGTGCACTTGACTCATACCGATGCCTAAGCTTGTCCAAATCTGCTGAAAGGTCACTCTTTTGTCAGTCTCTATCATACGCCGCACAACACAGATGTTATTTTCAGTCGTCGCCGTAGAAGGCCGTCCCTCACGTACATCATCAGTGAGATTAGTGCGACCACGTTTAAACTCATTAAACCAGTTGTAAACAGTCGCACGAGATGGGGCTTTATCGTGAAAGGCCAATCGTAGTCTATCATAACTTTCTTGTTGACTTAAATGACATCGAAAGTCATAAAAAATCATTGCACGAAAATTTTCTCGTGTTAAATTCATGTTGACGTGACACAGACAATTTTCAATTTGCCGCCAAATCGTAAAACAAATGACAAATGAATGAAATATATACTCAGTAATATTGGCAAAGAGTTCTATTTTCAAATTTTAGAATATTTTTTTTATTATATTGTTTATAAGTGGCCAGTTCTAAGAACTTTCAGTTTGACCCTCGTATGTAAAACATACTCAAAAACATTTAGACAAGCTTGTTATGCTGCAAAATCAATTTATTTGAAAAATAAAATAAAATGCGCTGAAAATACCATAAAAGCAACTTGGAATGTGATCAATAGCGAGACCGGTAGAGCCAAAGCACGTAGTCGCGACTACCTACTAAATATCAATAATGTGAGTATTGCAGAGGACTTGGAAGTAGCGACAGAATTTGAAAAGTTTTTTTGCTAATATACCCATTGTAACTACAGAGTCACTCAAATCGTCTTTCATGTCTGCTGAAATACTGCTTAAAGACTGCGTGCCGGAATGTGTTACAGCCTTTGAATTTGTTGCTGTTACTACTGATAATGTTCTTAAACAATTTAAAACTATTAATATGAAAAAGACAAAGGATTTGTGAGAATTGTCAGTCAAGCCTGTTTCGTCTATTATTACATTAATTGCTCCATATCTTGCAACAGTGTTCAATGGTTGTGTCACTTCTGGAACATTTCCTGATTTAATGAAGTATAGCAAAATAACACCTTTATTGAAATCTGGTGACACATCAAACCCCTCAAATTTTCGACCTATTTCTGTATTGCCAACACTTAGCAAAATTTTTGAGAAACTAGTTCTTAGTCACTTGCTTAGTCATTTCAATAGACAAAATCTTCTTCACAAGAAACAGTTCGGATTTACGAGAGGTTGTTCAACTACTGACGCAGCAGTTGAGTTACTGAAAAGTATTTTTCCAGCTTGGGAGAAGTCGCAAAATGCGTTAGGTATATTTTGCGACTTGTCTAAAGCCTTTGATTGTGTTCATCATGAAACTCTTATCAGGAAACTATATCATTACGCCATTAAGAATAAAGCTCTCGATCTCCTGACTTCTTATTTGGGCAACAGAATCCAGAAGGTCGAGGTTAATGGTAAGACATCTCCAGGTTCTGCTTTGAAAATGGGTGTCCCGCAGGGTTCAATTCTCGGACCATTTCTATTCTTGATATATATTAACGATTTACCTTATTACGTTAAGAATAATCATGAGATTGTATTGTTCGCTGATGATACCTCTTTGATTTTTAATATTAAACGACGACAGAGTAACTTTGACGAAGTAAACAATGCACTCTCTAAAGTTGTTAATTGGTTTAATGTAAATAATCTATTACTTAATAATAAGAAAACTAAACTTTTAAAATTTTCAATGCCCTATGTTAAACATATGACAACCAATGTACAACTTAATGAATATAGGATTGAGCCCGTCGAGACAAACATGTTTTTAGGTATTATGCTGGACACCAAACTACAATGGGGTACACATATAGAAACGCTATCGGGCAAACTCAGTTCTGCAGCTTTTGCAGTTAAGACAATTAGACGCCTCACAGATTTAGAAACAGCTAGAGTGGTTTATTTCAGTTACTTTCATAGCTTAATGTCGTATGGGATTCTTCTCTGGGGGAATGCTGCAGACCTAAATACAATATTCGTTCTGCAGAAAAGAGCTGTAAGGGGAATTCATAACCTCGGTCCAAGAGTTTCTCTAAGAGAAAAGTTCAAAGAAATAAACATTCTAACTGTTATATCACAATATATTTATGAAAATTTTCTATATGTACATAAAAATATTGACAATTTTTTAAAAAAATGTGATATATACTCTGTAAATACAAGGCACAGGAATAATCTCGTAGTTCATAGCACTCGTCTCCACAAAATAAGTAGCTGTTTTATGGGGTAATGTATACGCTTTTATAACAAGCTCCCTTATAGTATAAGATACCTAACTATAAATAAGTTCAAAATTATTGTAAAAGCGAAATTATGTTCAAAAGCATATTATAAAATATCTGAATATAAAGACGACCAAAACGCTTGGGACTGGGCTGTTCTAATTCGACACACAAAAATAATCGTATAAAATGTTTTTTTTAATGACGTTTCGTAAGTACTTCCAAAGTTTACACGAACTAAAGAAGTATTTCATTTCATTGCATTAGTTGGTATCATTATTTTGTCTATTGTTATATTCTGACTCTAGTCACATTGTAAGATGAAACTTCACTCTTTGTTCTTGCCTTGAAAGGTTAGGTAACACGTTTTGTCGTCTCGTAAAATATCGCCTTTTGAAAAGCACATGGTTAACCTGCTTCGCGAATTGTATTGTGTAATAGTCTTGTAAATACTTGCAATTACCGCCTTTGACTTCTCCGGCAATTTTGTGATAGAATTTGTTATAAGTACATATCGTGCCTCGTGCCCTGCCGTGCCATGTCCTGAAGACAGCGTTTGGAGGTTTGGTAAGGCTAAGTAGATAATTCACCAGCTAATATTGGCCAATTTTGTTCCTGTGTGTGTGTCTAACTTAGTTCCAGGCCTGACATCAGTGAAGATACCAGGTAATTGATTTGTTTTATTTCATCGCTGTAAATCTCAGCAATAGATGTTTAGAGTTCTTGGCTTGACCTAGAGAAGTAGACGTAATCCAAGCTTCCACTGCCGTCTGCAAACTTTTCCCACTATCTAGGCCAAGTTTTGAATAGTAGTACATACTGAATATTTCAATGTAAATTATTTCAGTTCAACTCTTGTCGAGTATATTATAGACTGCGATAAATCCACTTTAGCAGGTTCCAATATACGTTTTATTGCTATCCAAACCAAACTTATCTATAATAAATAATTTTGCTAAAGTATGCCATAGAACTATGTGAGGTCATTAATCCGATAAGTGAGAAATTCATCTGATGGGATCATCATGCCTGGTAGCAAGTGGCCCGAAGGATTTGGTCGAGAACTTGCATTTATTATAATGCTGTGTGTACATTTTCATAGCACGGTTGAGAATGTTCAATTGTGTTTTCGTAGATGTACCGATGTGTGTTAAATGTCGCCAGTGTAGTTATATGTTTTCGCTATTGTGCGTCGGAACAGTTGTAATACTTATTTGCCTGAATAAAAGTAATGGCGTCATAAATAATGTATAATTTAATAGATATACGAATGAATTCCAAGTTACTTATTAATCTGTGTATTATACTAATCACGGCGCAGGCGCAATTTAGGATTTTCAATTTATGCCTTCGTAGTTCAATCAATGTGCGCTAGATGGTGTCAGTGTTTGCGTGCTATATGTAGCTACTGCTACAGCAACGATAAAACAAGAAAAGTATTCCTACTTTCCCTAAACAACAGGTTGGTCCGTGCGTGTACTGCAAATAGAACCTCTTGTATTACGTGGAGTCGGTTTAATTTGTACCCGATGCCCATTAGGGACATTAGGGTAGCTGTGGTATTGAGAGAAATCGGTTTTGGTCATTTGAGGTGGAGCGATAACGACTCTGTACAACTACTTTTATAGAAACTAGCTTCTGTCCGCGGATTTATATGTGTGGTATATGACCTATAAAAACATTTACAATACCTATTAGTAAAACTAAGTAATAAATGCTTTTGCGTCAAATTGCATGGATACAAATTTGAAATGAAAAAAGAGATATTCATCACCAATCCCTATAGATCTTTTGAAAAATGCAGCCTATGTAATTATAATACAACTTATAAATACACATTTTATTTATGTTAAAGTAGTTCTTACTACAATTGTTACTGTATTGACAATAGTAATCTACTTATGTTTTAATTGTGTAGATATTCCTTTTTATAAGTAAGTCAATTTTAAGAGTAGGTATCAATAAAGAACTTCTTTTTATCCCGGAATTTCAACCAGATTACATCGATTATGGTTTCCTTTATTCGATACTTCAAACAAACAAACTGACTTGACGTCGTTAACATACTTTCCCAAATCTATTTCTCTAGCTGTAAACTAATATTGCCAAGGCCACAAGTAAGCTAATTAACGAAAACCTTCGTCACGTCTCTAAATATAATTGGTTTGCAACATGACAAGTATTACAGCTAATAGCTGGTGACATTTAATATTATGTTAAAATCAATTATTTAAACAGGGCTCGAATTGGGTAAGGGTCTGTGCTGAACGAATATAACAATATGGCGAGAAGTGTAGTAGGGCTATAGTTCGATAGTTCGCCAGAAGCAAATTAGTTAGCTTTACCAATGATTAAAAAATGTATCAATCTTTGAAACCTCTTTGAAAGGGGTGTACGTGCAATCCAACAAGTAATACTATGGATACTCTTTTAAAACATAGTGCAAAATAATTATAAAAATCTCTTTGAGATGTAGGTTATAGTTGATGTTCGTCATGTGTGATATTAGCTCCACTGCATGTAAACAATGCATATCTTTACTTTCCTTTTTAAACCATCTTCTTGCTCTTTGTCTATGCCTCTTCACTAGCAGATCAGACATGCTAATAAAAACTCTTTCATTACATACGGTTACATTTAGTCATTCTTTGCCTAACATACTTTAAGTAGCAATAATTTCCTAACTGTATATCAATCGAAACCTTCACTTAAGCACGTCGTCAATTTGCGTCAATTTCTGCAAATTTGACTTAAAGCCTAAGAGTATAAGGTATTGAATCAATCCCACTGGACTCTTTTTTTGTAAAAAATGGGTTGACATTTAGAATTTTAAGCGAGCACTTTTCACATTGTTACACAAGCTCTATACGCTAATAGGCGTTCAGTAATCCGTTACCCAGTCAACGCTGACAGTTATTTATGAAGGTCATACGCACAAAACACTTCCAGTTTAACTTTTCACGTTATTAGTCGATCAATCATTGGTGCGATCAATCGCCGTCGTCCAAAGGGACACCGGTGAAGGTCACTAAAGATAATTAATTGAAAAGATCCATTCCTTTTGTTGCCGATTCAATCGTCCATAATAACCGCTTTGTAAATGTGACGTATTTTTATGAGGGATTTTTCAAAGTCAGGAGGCCTTCTATTATGTGAAAGGAGGTTAAACATAATTAATTTTTTATTGTCTGCGTGATATTTGCGGATATGGCTCATGGGTCTTTTACGTACGAAATGTAACATTATTTAATGATTCATTAACAGTCGGTAATGTACTGTATGGTATACTAAAGTAGCTTTTAGGACACTTAACTCCGTATATAGCAAAAATATGCTGATATAATCCATCAAGCATGGTTGTAAAATATTATACATTTACGGAATACAAGAGAACTAGCACGATGACAATTAATAATTCAAATATATTTTTTTATAGACAACTGCCGCACTAGGCCTAAATCCTGTGTCGCAGGGGACTTTACAAACATACAATCAACGGATACAAGGAACACCCAGACTCGAGACAACAATTTGTGAATCACACAAAGTGTTGCCTCGTGTGGGGATTGAACCCACAACACTCGGCGCAGTGTCAAGCGGCGAGGCGCTTAAACCACTACGCCAATCGTGCAGTCAATATAAATATCTTAACAATACAAAGTCTATAACAACTCAAGCGAATTACAAAATGTGACTTCTTTATTCTTAGCTCGCGATTACACCCGCGTTTTAAGGATTATTACTTTTCACCCACCTTTCGCGATTTAAATGGTCTAACCAACACAAAAATAATTATTCAAAACAAACCAGTAGTCGCATCTCAGCGCGTTCAACCAAATAAATAAACTCTTCTGTTTATATTAGTATAGATCTGCCGAAAATTAGCATAGAACAATATCCAAATTCCCAATTACGTCAAAACACTCATTTTCGCGATAAGCCGCCGGTCCAATTAATCTAATTAGCAAATCAGCATCCATAATGTTATCTTAGCGCTCGTTCCGGCTACATAATCATTTATTGCTTAACCAGCACAGAAAACAACACTATTTGCTACCGGCCGTTTAATACCTATCTAAACAAAGCCACTTCCAACGCTAAAGACACCAGATTGTTTGATTATGGCGGATATAAGAGCACTGACAAATTTGTATCGAAGAAGTCATAAATGTAGAAGACGGCTTACTCTCTCATATATGATATCTACATGTAGATGGATGTATGGAAATTTTGAAAACTATTGTAGTCAGGAACTAAAATTTATAAAATTATTTTTTTCATGAGAATCAACAGTCATTGGCCCGAAATTAATTTAATTCCTATTTTATTTTCTTAACAGCACAGGCTGTCTCGTCTTCCAAGCACCACTTTGAAAATATCAACTTTGCAAACCCTATCAGGAGTATCATTGAAACTGTTTGTTAATATTCGGCACTTGGACCTAGCGTTGTTAACGGTCATACAATTTTAGTTAACCAAGAAAGACACCAACATTTTCTGACTACTATTGATCCTGTATTAACAAGTAACAATTTGGCATTGATATTAATAGTTTGCATGTTAATAGCATGCATTCCACTTAAAAGTGGAGTTGATTACACCACTAGGTAGGATAACTTGTAGATAAAGTTTAATTTCTCTTTTTGGTCTATTCTTGGCATTGTTTTCAAAATAACTTACCTGCGTATCTTTTCACTCCCATCGTCTATACCGTGGTTGTCAACGTCCTAAATCCCATCGTTATCATAAACATGCTTTTTACATTGTCAGTTCTAATTCTCTTAGTATAATTTTCAAGTTATTCGTTATAATACACATGTCAAACACAACAACTAAGTACATTTCGCTTCAAATTCTCTTGTCCGTATTCACAGCCACCCTAACCGAAGCCCAAGATTCTGTTTATAAACCTGCTCATAATTATCTTAAGTTAACCTTCTTGCTAATTTAATTTCCATATAGTTAGGGACCCATCGAATTACTAGCCTTAGTACCGTCACTTAACCCAATTCGGTCCAACCAACCATGGAGGACAGTTTTTAATATAATTGGAAACGTTATAGGGTTAGACTTGGTTAAATAGACCTTATGCGTCTCATAGGTAGCAAGAGAGCGAGGTAAGGGTTTATTTTCTGGGGATTAAGACATTATCATATGCGTTCTGTCATACCAACAACCAACTGATACCAACATTCAAGTTAATTTCCATGCCGTAGTTAAAAAGTTATACGTGCAGTGGCGGATTACGAATACAAAATATCACTTCCCCATTTCATTCCAGGGGGACTTACAGGCGACTAAGGAAAATACACGATAATTATATTTGCGAAGAGACGGAGAACTCGATATCAAACCAAACTCCTCCAAAGGCCAAATCCTCTTATTGACTACTGTGAAGCAAATTATAAGAAGTCCACCAGTCGACTCCGAAATTCTGCAAAGTAAGAAAATTTGTGGCGGTCTAGCAAAATCACTATCGTTTTTGGGGACAAGATATCTATGACTTTTATCTACAAAAAACTCTTTTATTCATCTCTGTATAGCTTACCTAGTTTATAGTGTCTAACGAATACAATAAGTTCTTTAATGGTCTAAGTTAACTCAAAGACCTCTACGTGGCAGAATAATACTTTTGTCACTAGAAATTGCCTTCGCTTGTTTCTTAATATACTAGTGTACTAAACTATGACGATACTAATTAAACCATGACGACTGACTGCACTCATGCATAGTTACGAATTCAAGAAAATATGGAAAATAGTAGTTACTTGAGCATTTATAACAAAATGATGCAGTTGAAGTAATTTATTGCAGTGTCCAAGAAAGGTAAAAAAATATTTTCTGTGTTATTTTCAAGTTCTGGATCAACTAGAATCACCTCTTTATATGCGAAAAATATTTAATAAAAAGAAATACGCTTCCAATGTAAATTTGTTCAATGCTAGTAAGAAAATCATTCAAAATATATTTTTAAATTGTCAAAATTTTTCTGCACCAAAGACATTGTGTTATTAAGACGTATGACTAGACTATTTCATTCTTCAGTTGAAATTTGCGAAGTTGGTACAGTCGATGACGTTTAATCGGAAAATATATAATTAACACTTTACACTTTTTTATATTTTATAATTTTTACTAAAAAAGTTAGGCGACATTGTGTAATTCAGTAATTCTTGCCAACGCCCAAACCCACCACTAACCGTAACACGCACATTAGATTGCAGCCGGCTGTTTAGGGCGGCGCCACACCGACTCATTATGCGATATAAATTCGCATCTAATTAGGGGCTGTGCGCTGACAAAGATTAATATCGTCGTGCGACCGACGAGCGACGAGCTTGTTGTGAAACGCTTTATAGTGACACTATGCGCCAAATTATTTACACCTACATCTATGTATGGTAAATAGAAAATGTTGCTATTGTGGAAAGCTTTAGAATTTTAGCTTTGGTGAACAGTTTTGAGGGAGTTAAGTTCCATTGGCTGCATTATATGTATCATGGGTCTAAATATGGGTCCTGAGGTTTAGTGACGGGTAGATTCAGATGGAACAAATATGTGAAGAAAGCCTTTTTTGTCTAGATAAACGTCTCAGTGGTAAATACGATTGGACTCATATCAGTTTTTCACTTACAATTGAACAGTTCCAATATACGTATGTAATTATTATTTTCCAGTATGCTGTATTCATTAAATTGACTTACTTTATACGAAATGATAATGAAGAAATTAAACAAGTTTACGAGATCTTTCCCGGACTATCAAAACTAACATATAATAAAAAACAGTTTTCGTAATATTACTTCATATTTGCTGAGAAGTGATTCTTTACCCCATATACAGTATTTATATAGATTCATCTCATAAAAAAGTCTTACTCAATCATATCCAACCACCGTAAGCCACCTAAGTACAAAACTTGAACACCATTAGCCACACCAGATATCAAGTCCTTAATACCGTCGTTTGGAATGGCCGCCGATTTCATTTAGAACGTTTTTCCTTGAACCTCTTAATTAAAAGCGAGCGGTGGCTGGTTCTCTCTAAATTGACTCTTTAGAACTTGTAATTTGCAAGGAAAAGGCATTCAGGTGCAAGGAAAAGGCTTTGGAAATAGGAATATTTTCCGTATGTTTAGGAAGTTTTTTTTTACTTTAATATAATTATGGTGTAGCAGATATTTGCTATGGTCTCAAAAAAGTAACATTAATGAGGCTGGGTAAGCCATGCCACCATCATCATCCTCTTAGCGTTATCCCAGTTTCAATCTGGGGTGCGCTTTCTAGTCTAATCGGATTTGATTGAATATTAGCTTTTCCACTGAGCGACTGCCTGTCTGACCTCCGCAACCCGAAGGGATAGCGATATTCCAGTTAATTGAGAAGGTAGTGAAGCCCTGTAACGACTGTCAAAGATCTTCGTGACAACCGGAACCGACGGCTTAACGTGCTCTCTGAGGCACGGGACAAGCGCTTATTTTTAACAATTCAATACGCACATAACTCTGAAAAGTCACTGGTGCGCGCCGTGGATTCGAACCCGATACCCTCTGCATGGCAGTCTTTTGGTATTATAGACTGAATAGAATGAATACTCTTTAGCAATCTAATCTATAATAAATAATTTTGCTAAAGTATGCCATGTCCACTCGGCTATCGCTGCCTCCTGATTAAGCCATGTATGTTGAGATAATACGAAAGCGTCAAAATAAATATTCAACTTACAAAATTGGTTAATATATATTTAACGTATATAACAATTGTTATACATAGTTATTGATTACTTCATGTCCTATACATATGTATACAAATTCATCTGCACATATGACTGCCTCGTTGGTCTCGCGGCATAAATGTGCGCGTGGGATTGGGAGGTCTCGGGTTCGATTCCCGGGTCGGGCAAAGTGTTATTGGGTTTTCTGTTAGGAAATTCCCAGTAACAGCAAGGAGTCTGGTAATGTGCCCGGTACGGCAATAGGCTCGCCCCCTATTACGTGGGACCTAAAAATTCATGGCGAAATGTGGGTGTAATATTACACCTCTGCCTACCCCTTCGGGGATACAGGCGTGAGTCTATAAAAAAAAATATGAATATATATATATATATATATATATATACTCACTCCTTTTTCCCGTTGGGGTAGGCACAAATGAACATATAGTCCTCCTTATGGATTTCGATTCAGATCAAGCGGCCTCGGGCTTCAAGGCGTAGATTTTGGATCGCAACTGGGACAGCGCTAGGACGATGATGATGATTGATTTCCACAACGGCGGCTAAAGACAATTCTTTTTAATTTCGAGTATTTGCTCTAATATTACGCACTAAAATAACGTCAACGCATTTTACCATTTAGCACTACATCACCTAGTGCAGTAATTTACTCTAACGCGACTACCGAGTCGTATAAAACAATGAGAACATACCTAATGCCGCCCGCCCGTGTTGCTAATGCATGATGTTGTTGTCTGTTTTGTTATTACTAGGTAAACATGTTTAGAATGTTGATATTTGGTTGTGTTTGGCTTGTGTAGGTAGCCACTGTTTTGTACCTTCGTGATTCACTAGTAGGGCCCCATTGAATATCATTGCCAGCAAGTCTGGTATTATGCTGAACGGGGTCCTATTACTGCCAAGACCTGGCCTTGTGTAGCTGTTAACGATGTTTTTATTTTTGTATGATTTTTTAATTTTTTTATTGTGTACTTGTTTCTGGTTGTGGCAGCAATAAATAATTTTTCATCATTTCATATAATATCCCACCTCAGCCAACTAAATCGTACCATTTGATTGATTGTATACTATGCCGAATAGTCTGCTCTATACTGAGGGTAAAACGAAAATTCCGGCTAATTAAGCTTTACCTACTAATTAGGCTGTCGTCCCTTTGAATACGATTTTGCATCGCACGTTGATATAATATTAGTAGTCCAATTCAAAGTCAAAGTCAAAATCGTTTATTCATCTAGGTCACAAGGTGACGCTTATGAACGTCAATTTTTTAAATCGAATTACTTAATGCTTCTACATTTACATTGACTGCCTCGTTCGCAAAGCAATAGGTAGAACCACGAGAAAGAACGGGCAATAAAACTCGTGGCCACTCTTTTGAATCGCCAATATTATGGTACATATGTATTTTATTTTTGTAAGGAGCTGCAACTGTTTCACATTGTACTAAATTACTTGTAAATAGTAATTAGTTACAGACATAATACTTAAGAAATTAATGCAGTTACTAAATTAAGTGCCTTGGTTAGCCTTCCGATGTGAATATTGTGTAACAGGAGCATCCACTTACGTCTTATAATGTAGGCAACTCGCGACCATGTTCAGAACTATGGTGGAAATGTATTTTACAGAAGTGCCTGTATATGAATACACAAAATTACAAAAACATTAGTTTACAGCCCATGATCACGAGTTATCTTCATCTTACAGTGCAGCAAAACTCTAATAAAATTAGTGGAACAAAAATGCAAATGTAAATGTAGTACCTAAATTTAATGACCTAATAATACATGAACAGTAATTTAAAAGAACTAGAAATATTATATAAAGATTAATTGAAAAATGCAAAGTATCTATATAATTCTAATTAGGTACAAAGATCATGAGTTGTCTAGCGTAAATGACCAGCTATCCTTATCACTGAAATAATCATTTATAGTATAATAACCTTTCTTAATAAGGCAGTCTTTTATTTTAGTTTTAAATGTACTAAATGGTAATTCTAAAATACTAATTGGTATTTTATTGTAAATACGGATACCTAGCCCTACAAAAGAATTATTAACTTAATGTAAACGATGATAAGGGGCATATAACCTGTGCCTGTTTCGAGTATTTATGTTATGTATATCGCTTTTTGTAGTAAATAAACCTATATTTTGCCTAATGTACAAAATATTAGCAAATAAAAATTGCGAGGCTACTGTAAGAATTCCTATAGACTTAAAGCGTTCTCTAAGAGTATCTTTTGCACCTAACATGTATGTCTAGAATTACCGTAGGCAGGTAGAAAATTGTTCAGAGTGCACAGTGGAAGCTGTAATACATCTGCCTGACTACGACAAGACAAGGAGCCAGACACAATGCACTGCGTTGCACAGCGACTATATTTCAACTTACCTGATATATTCACTGATGTCAGGCTAGAGCTAAATTAGACACATTCATACAAATATATTGGCCAAAATAAGTGAATGAAGTATCTTATACTTAGCTATTAGGCTGCAAACGCGACGTTTTCAAGACACGTTGGCACGTGGACGTCGATGCCGGGTTCACAATTTTCGCAAATGTTCATTAAGATACAACTTATCTTTTATCACAAATAAACCGATGCCAGCTGATCAATTAGTGGCAATACACTACGGGTTTTTGTTTTACAACCAAATACAAGATCAAAACGCGCTCACAAAAACGGAATCTTCCAGAGTTTTTTTCACTGACCGCGGGAAACGACGATGAAACAAAGTGCGTGAATGACAGTTCAGTGTGACCATAGTCAGAAATTTTCAATAGACTAAACTAAACGTTACTAAATCGATATAATCGACTTGACCTATCACAAATAATATTTCTATTTCAAATATCCACCCGCCCCGGACCGGCCTACCGGTCCGCTAATCGGTTGGTAGACGTGACAATGTTGCAACCGCTCTCAGAATCGAACCGTCCACCAAGACCTCAGCAAATCGGGGAACTCCATCAGCCCCAGTTACCAAACGAAGAATGCGCCCCCTGCGCCATCTGAGTGGCGGAAGGTTAGCCTCCTTAATCAAAACGAGGTCACCAATCTTGGGTGGATCGGTCTTGTCGGTCCACTTAACGCGTTGCTGGAGTATGTGCAATTATTCCAAATTCCGGCGTTTCCAAAAGCTCTGAGTAATCTGGCGTTCCAATTCAAAACGCGAGAGATGACCAGGTCTCGTATCAATATAGGGGTACTCAGGCAAGGCGACAAGTGGGCGACCAATCAAAAAATGGTCCGGCGTAAGGGCCTCCAAATCATTCCGATCTGAGGAGATCGGGCACAACGGCCTAGAGTTCAAAACGGCCTCAATCTTACAAAACACAGTTGCGAGTTCCTTAAATGTAAGGACAGACTCACCGATAGTCCTGCGCAAGTGTGTTTTGGCCGATTTTACAGCGGCCTCAAAAATACCACCCCAGTGTGGACAATTTGGTGGGGAAAACAACCAATTTATCCCACGTCGGGCAAGCCTATCACCTATATCAGCCTTGTTGGTTTCAAGGAAATTAACAACATTATTCAAATAATTGTACGTGCCCTTGAAGTTAGTGCCGCAATGAGAGCGGATCAAGGAAGGCAGCCCTCTGCGGGATACAAATCTGTCAAATGTGGCTACAAACGCCTCGGTCGTAAGCGAGGAGACCAGTTCCAAATGAACGGCCTTTGTGGAAAGACAAACAAAAACGCACAAGTAGGCCTTAACAGTCTTGCTGTGTCGAAGTGTCGACGTTTTCACCAAAAAGGGACCAGCGAAGTCCGTGCCAACACCGTCAAACGTCCTGCTCTCAGGTACGCGATCTGCCGGTAAGTCTCCCATCAAGGGCTGCATGGTAGAAGCCTTGATCTTATAGCAAGGGATGCAGCGAAAGACCACACTCCGAATAATTCTTCGGGCAGACAAAATCCAAAACTCGCGTTGCAGGATAGCCAACAAAGCATTACAACCAGCATGCGAGTTCTTAAGGTGACGGTCAGTTACCAACAAGCGTACCAAATGGCCGTCCTTGGGTAACAACAGGGGGTGACGAGCTCCGTAAGGGAGGTTGGCGTTCTTGAGACGCCCTCCAACGCGCAAGAGGGCGTCCAAAAAGGGGTTCAATTTAGAGACAGTTCCTGACAATTTCGATCTCCCTGATTTAAGGATAGCAATCTCCTTCTCAAAATGCGCCAATTGCACAGAACGAACCCAAAAGATGAGGGACTCCTGTCGTTCCTGTGGTGAGAGAAACGGTGTCAGACGATTCTTTTGTGGGTGCCTAAAATTAAAAACAAAACGCTTTATCCAAGCAGTAACACCTAACAACTTGTCAAGGGAGCTGTAGCGATTCAGCAAGAAATCGGGGTCGAAGGCGCATTCCACCTTCTCAACAGTGAGTGTTCGCAGACCCGGCAAATTAGAAGTATTCAAAACTGGCGTTCGAGACCAATCAATTTCTGGTCGACTGAACCATTCCGGACCCCACCACAGCGAATGATCTATCAAACTAGGCGTCAAGCATCCGCGCGAGGCACAATCAGCGGGGTTGAGCTCACCTGGCACGTGTCTCCAAACAAGTTTGACTACGGATTTCTGGAAAGGAAGTGAGGATACAAAAGAGGTCCATTCCTCAACAAGAGTGCCGTGTAGAGGTTCGTCCCAAGTCAATCCTGCTGTCAAAAGCTTCTGCAAGAAGCATTTTGCCCAAAATATGACAGGACAGATCCAACCGTTCGGATCAAAGGTTCTGGCGACAGTAGACAATACGAGACGTTTAGTCCAAGAACAAGGCAATTTCAGGTCTACGTTATATGTAAAGATGTCTTGGACTGGTCTGTACTGGACGCCGAGAACAGCCATCATGCGGGGTTGTCAACAATCTCAAATAGATGTGGATCTTGCTGATGATCCTCTGGCAAGCTTTCCAAGAGCGCTGGTGAGTTGGAAATCCTTTTGCGCAACTCATAAACAGCGGAGGCCAAAAGACCTATCAATTCGTCCCGCAGGAGGATCGCCTCGTCCGCTCTGGAGGCGCCCAAGCAAATGTCATCGACGTAAATATCGTCCTTCAAGATGGCGGAGGCTCGTGGGAAACGTAAGCCTTCGCGGTCTGCGAACTCCCAAAGAGAACGTATTGCCAAGTAGGGGCTCGACCTTAACCCGTACGTATTGGTATTGAGCTCGTAGACGACCATAGGATCGCGAGGATTCTCTCTCCAAAGGATCAGCTGGTAGCGACGGTCATCAGGGTGGATAATCGTCTGCCTAAACATCATTTTTATATCGGCCACAGACAGAAGACAACCTGATGTAGTCGGAAGCTGGTGACGACGTCACAAAGTTCCTTGACCAACTTGGGACAAGAATGCAAGCACTGGTTCAAGGATACGCCTGTTGAAGTCTGCGCAGAACCATCAAACACAGTGCGCAGCTTGCCTGATGGCGTCAATACCGCATGATGCGGAACAAAGTAGTGCTCCACCGAACGTCAATCCAAATTTGACACAGTCATGTGTCCCAATTGTTAATATTCTCTCATGAATTCAATATATTTCTGTCTGAGCTCCGGATCACGACCCATGCGACGCTCCATAGCCAACAATCTCTTTTCGGCTAAAGGTCGTGACGCACCAAGCGGAGGCCGAACAGACAGAAAAGGTAGCCTCGTAATAATCCGACCAGAACGGAGTCGACCAGTGTTGTTCTGGAAGAACAGCTCGCACTCCTCATGTTCTGGATTCAAACGGGCAACTTGAGGGGGCTCCTCTACTTCCCAAAAACTCTGAACCGCATCAGAGAGCAGAGCCTACAGCCAACAAATTATCAAGTTCAGGTGGAGGGGGGTCCCTAGATACAGGTCCCATCAAAGCAAATCCAAATATGGTCGGGATGGCAGTCAAACCATTTGGCACCAAGACCCGTTTCCCACCAATCAAAATTCCACCGAGGACATCAGAGCCAATCAACAAGTCGATTTGTGTGTCAAATTTGGGGTCTGCCAGTTCCAATCCCGATGTCAAATTCACCACAGCAACAGGTAGCTGTTTCTGTGGGTGCATACCCAAAATATTCTTCAGCACAATAGCTGAGGTTTTAATCCTCGGGTGTAAAGATTCAACAGGGGCAAACAAAACTTTAACTTGCCCTTCAACATTAGAGGCTACGTCACCTATGCCCCGTATACAATTCGGAAAAGAGCCCATATTTAATTTAACCTGCCCTACCAAATAAGTGGAAACAATGCAACCTTGTGAACCTGTGTCCAATAAAGCACGGACAACAACAGAGGTCCCCGTGGGTCCTCAGACCTTAACAGCAACCGTTGGTAGGATAACGGTCTCAATGGGGGAGGTTGGCGTTATAGGGCGGGGGTCAATGTCCTATTGTTGCCTGGGCGGCGACCGTTGGCCAGGACCAGGCAAGTCAAAACGAGGGTGCGGCTTCAAGTCCCCAAAGGCGCGATGACTTGATCCGCGCGCCATGTGTGGGGGTCATAATGACCCACCCGCCCAAAACGAGTTGGGCGCGAGTCAAGGCGGGGACGCTCCGCCAAAGGAGGGGAATACCTGGGGCAGCAGTCATGGTGCTGGTGACGTTGAACGGTCGCACATTCTGGTGCGCGAGAGAGAGGAGGCGTGCGCACGCTACGGTTCTCCAAGCGGGGTGAGTGGCGATCAATTGAGCGAGGTGACTCTCGGCTATGCGCCGGTGAGCCTCGGCTGCCACCTTCAAAACACCCGCCCGTGCGTGGCGTCGGCTGGTTGTACAAGCGGCCTACCTCTCTGGCATTCATGCAGAGAATATCCAAATGCTGTCCTCCACAGTGAGGACAGGGGCGAGAGTTTGGGCAGTCTCGCTGGTAGTGGGACCCCAAGCAAGAGTAGCAAAGGCGGCGGGCATTCGCGATGCGCCTACGAGAGGTCACATGCAGGTCCACGAATGCCCAACATCTGGCCGTTCTGTGTCCCGTGAACTTGAAGTAAGAGCACTCCGCTGGGCTCTGCGTGACTGCAAAGCGAGGAGGGCGCCGGTCAACATTGGCTCGGGTGTGAACGCGAGCCTGCTCCTTGACCTTGGGCGGCTGCGTCTTAGCCGGCGTGTCACCACCGGAGTTGTCCAAGACCCGGCACTCATCTTCCAGGAACCTCTCCAGGTCAGCAAAAGGGGGCAGATGGGTCGCGCTATCCCCACCAAAGCGCTGCTCAAAACGCGACCTCAAGTCGGCAGGCAGCTTTTTAAGTACAATGTGCACCAATAGATAGGACCATTGGTCCACGGGCAGATCAAGGCACTTAAGTGCGTTGATGGCCACCAAAAGACGAAGCTTTACTTCCTAGCCTAATAATACAATAATCATACATGTTATAATTAAGTAACTAATTGCTTACATTATTTAATAGGCGTTCAATTTCACAGTTTGGAAAGTTAAAGTGGCAGTAATTAAAATGATTGCCGAATATTTCTTCAATAACTTTGACTGATCAAGTGGTAACATTGTTAGCAAGGATACACAGTTTATGACTTTCTTGCACAATTGGATACACAGTACTGACGTCGTTGCCAGAAAAAATGTTCCCTACGTGTAAAATAACTTCATTTTGATTACCTGTTGACTGTTAGAACTGCTGTAGGTAAATTATTCGCTTGTTAAGTGACTCTATTTCGTTGCTCCAGATCTGTGATAGATTGCTGCATGGTTTGCAAAGTTACATTCGATATTTGTGTTTGATGAGCTGGAGTTAATCTGGGAGGCGTGTAAAATGTGCTTATTGTTGACGGCTGCGTGGTGCGTATATTTTTCCTTCCAGCCTTACCATTTGGGGAGCTTGTTAGAATTTTTTTCAATGTATTATTTTCTTTAATTAATTTTAACATTTGTGTGCGTAGATCATTATTTTCCAGTATGATGGTTACAAGTTCATTTTGCGTACTGCAAAGTTCTGATTGGAGTTGTTCAATGGATTCTTTCGACTCCTGGAGATAAAGTTGGTTCGCAAAAGTGTCGTCAGCGCTTCGCGATAGTATCTGGTCGTTGGGACTGGGAGAGCTAGACATTTCTAATGTTGTCACTATAATACTCTCGCGTAGTGTCGTGCAAGGAGTGGAGGAAATGACAATTTGTGGCGATACCACTCTATTCATTCGAGGGAGCTTGCTTCTTTCTCGTTGTAACATACAAAGTTTCAGTGGTGGTCTGTCTGGGCTTTTTCGCTTTTTGTTTGCATAACTTGCAAGTCCACTTTTCCGTTCAGTTTCATTCATTAGTTTGTCTCTGGTACAACTGCAGTTAAAGTTATGCTTGCATAAGGAACATGAAGTAGCATTCTTCGAGTTTATTTGTTTTTCGCATGTGAGACAAGTAACTACCCAGATAGCAGACAAACTTGTGACAAGTTTGATTTTTCTTTGATTCTAAATTGCTGCGTCAAATATGATGAGACAACTTTGTGACAATATAGCTGCAATATTGTTAAGTCAAATATGAAGTTTCAAGTTTGTGACAATATTGCTCAAATATTGTTATGACAAATATGAAATTTCAAGTTTGAGGCAAACTTGATGCAAACTTCACCGCTACTATGACGCGCGCGCGAGACTCGCGCCACCTAGTTGCTTGATCCGTTCGGTAAAGTTCGGTTAACTTCGGCTCGGATTTTGTTTGAGTGACCGTTTGCTTGTTGTTAAAATAATTTTCTTCTGCTGAAGCTTCTTACTAGTATATCTAATAATTACCTAGATCAATAGTTCATAAATATTTTTTTGTTCGTAATTAACAACTATATACAAAGGTACTCTGTGATTAGCAATCTGTGATTAGCAATCTGTGATTAGCAATCTGTGACTGTGCTGTGTGGCTGTGCAAAGTTCAACTTGCACCCGATCAGTTTGTGCTTGTGAATTATCCTTTTTGTTTTGGCGGAATTGAGGTAAGTCTCTTTTATATTTTTGTAGCTTCTAACTGTATTCACATATAATCTAAAATAAAAAGTCCATGTTTAATGTTATTTACAGTCTCACAGGGTTTTAGATGATGTTGGTTAACCTCAAAAAATTACTGTCTTAGTGATATTGCACACATGAGTACCTATTATTTTAGTCTAAAATTCAATTCAATTATTAACCACTCTGTCTTTTCTTCATATTTCATTAACACGATTTATGTTGGAGTGTAGGGGTGTGCAAGGTGCAAGGGGATTGGGACAAAAATTTCGGCGAAAAATTTCAAAATCTTAATATTGACTGTTTTTTGATTTCATTGCTTAGAATGGCTAAAAACAAAGATTTTTTGCTGTTGATAATTTGAATCTCCGATTAAGGATTCACCGTCAAAATCGTTTTGAAAATGGGCGCGTTACTATAGCGTTCGACACTTAGAAAAATTTGGATGAAAAATTTCGAAATCGACGGATTAGAGATTTTTTTGATTTTATTGTATAGAACAACTAAAAATAAAAGCTTTTTTGTCTTGCTATTTTTTCCACCGACCAAGGGTTCAGCCTCAAATTATTTAAGAATTATATAAACTTTTAGGTTTCACTACTTCTTTCAAACTTAATTTATTTTTTTAAACCAGTTAATAAATGCATTATAATTTCAGAAACTTATAATGAAGTACTTCTGCGCTTGAAAAAAACAGAAGAAATCTCCAATTAAGACTGATGATAAAGTCCTCATACGAAAAAGAAAGTTTAAGAGAGTATATTCTTTTTTTTCTTTTTTTTAAAAGACAACTCCCGCACTAGGACTAAATCCTGTGTCGCGGGGGACTTTACAAACATACAACCAATGCACACAATGAACACCCAGACTCGAAACAACAATTTATGAATCACACAAAGTGTTGTCTTGTGTGGGAATCGAACCCACAACACTCGGTGCAGTGTCAAGCGGCGAGGCGACCGCTTAAACCACTACGCCAACCGTGCAGTCGCCTAAAGATTCAGATTCTCCGGATGATTATCCCACTAATTGTCCTTCTGGTAAAGATTATAACGATTTTTTGTTGTATTTTCCTTTACATGGGCCATTCAGATGTAACTTGCTTTTTATTACAGGCAGTATTCTTGAAATGAAATAAAATTGTTTTTATTTGCATTTCCAATGCAGTAGTGACAAGAATATAGTGAGAAATGGAAAAAAGAAAAACAGTTATTGGATCTCAAATAAGGTACCTGCGTCAGTATAAGTTGCAGAATCAGGTGAGACTGCATCACTGATCTTCCCGCAGGACCTACTCACTTACATACATACAATCTCTTAAAACTAGTTATAATTAATTATAAATAGTACATACACTATGAATTAATATATAAATATCAAATAAATAAATAAAATTACATACATAGATTAAATAATCATAATAAAAATAATACAGAATAAAAATTTCTTAAAAATAATGCTCAGATATCACTATAAATAGATTACTTTTTTATGCGTTGCCGAACGTTTTACAATCACGTCTTGTCACACTTGGCAGATGGTGTGGTGTGTTCGGTCCACAGAACACCATATACCCTGACGGGTTCGGTCGGCCATTGCTCAAAGTTGTAATAATTGTTATCATTGTGCCAATATTAAAAACTAAAGATACATTCTGCTTACATATTGTACTACAGATGATGAAAATGTCATATACTACACGTGTTTAATATCGATTAAATGTAAGTTACCGCTTTACTGTACAATACCTATGATAATGTTTGTCGTTGTAATAATATTTGCTTTAATTTAGTTCGCGCCACAATAATGTACAAGAATTCCTAAAAAAAGGTAACATCATTGATAAAGTCAAGAACATGTTTGGTTTTGACGCCGGCAAAATATTGCCAGCTTCAAAATCTTGTTAAAATTATAATCGATAATCAATCGATTTAAATCGATTTATAAATAAATAAAATAACTTTAAGGACAATTTCACTGCGCTATACTGGTATAATGCAATATAAAAACAAATAAAAGATAACATAATTGAAAATAAAAATGTGTCTTATGGTAAAAAAGAAGATAAAATAAATCAAGTATCGATTATTATATGAAAGAGAAATCGATAAATCAATTTAATGTTAGAATTTTTTTCGTTATACTGACAACACTGAATTGCATCTGACACGGTCATGATTGTCATGAAATAAATTTAAAAAAAATCTGACACGTCACTTCATAGACTAATATTATAACTGGAGATAGACTGGCAACTGTCAATTTGATCAGATCTTAGCGTTGAGCGCCACCTGAATGCCACTCAAGGAACTAAACGAATTTTTTTTTTTTAGCAATCGCTACGTAACATACGTAATTGTACTAGTCGACCAAGCCAACTAGACGAATGTCAACGTGACAAAATTCAACATAATTCAATAATTATAATCCAGAAATTCCTAGTGCCGATTGCAGGCGCATTGTACGTTCACACGCCGCGTTCGCACGTTACGATAAATAATTTCTGGATTATAATTGTTGAATTATGTTGAATTTTGTCACGTTGACATTCGTCACAGAGCACCACCACTAGAGACCGCATTAGCTAATATTTGTTTTGATTCGAGTTCACTAAATTTGCGGACTGCGCGGGATGCGCGGGGCGCACGTAATGCGTTGTGATTGGCTATTGCATTAAAATATTGAAAGGAATGTGTGTACTGTGTTATTCTGAGTAAGCCGTTTTCAATACAACAAAGCCATCTTATCCAGGTGGTCACAGATTTATCTGTACAGATGAATGAAGATAATAGATAATTGGACTTACTATTAGCATGGGCATCTTTTCAATCAATAAATCATCGCGAATCAATAAAAAGGGATTTCGAGCCATGTTTACTCTTTCCTGAAGAAAATAAATTAAAAACCTACATAAATATTAATAAAAACTGAAGCTATGACATGATTGCATTCAGAATTGTTAGAAAATCATTAATAACAATATAATTCTCTGTTTTGGACTTAGAAAAAATTTGATCAAAAATCTCAAAAGTCAACATATTTAATTTTTTTTGTATGAATTGTATATATCCCCCCATATGAACCACACCTATAAAAACTGGCCCCTAGTCCCCGGCGGCCCCGCTAGTCCTGGTTATGGTAGCGGCCATGGTAGCGGCGGGGCAAGGGGTGCGAAGAATCTCCGGAAGAGATCGGGCTACCACCACCAACGGCAATTGGCCCTGGCAACACTGAACACGCGCACACTGCGGACCGACGAGAAGATTGTCGAGCTGGAAGAAGAATTGAGCAAGTTGCGATGGGATATCATAGGCCTATCCGAAGTCCGAAGACAGGGGGAGGACTCGATAGTTCTCAATTCCGGTAACTTGATCTTCTACCGGGAGGGCGACCAACAGTCCAAAGGTGGTGTCGGGTTCATCGTCCACAAATCTCTCGTGACCAACGTGGTAAATATCGGGAGTGTGTCGAGCAGGGTAGCGTACCTTATACTCAGAATATCCAAATGGTAGTCGCTGAAGGTCATACAGGTATACGCTCCGACCTCGTCACACCCCGATGAGGAGGTGGAAGCCATGTACGAGGATATATCTCGGGCTATACATGGCTACAAAACCCATTACACCGTGGTCATGGGAGATTTTAACGCGAAACTGGGCAAACGCGACGGTGATGAGCTGAGAGTGGGGCAATTTGGTTATGGGCATCGGCATTCCCGGGGTCACTTGCTGGCTAGCTTTATGGAGAAGGAAGGACTCTATATAATGAACTCCTTCTTCAAGAAGCGAGAATGCCGCAAGAGGACCTGGGTAAATCCAGACGGTGCAACCAAAAATGAGATCGACTTTATCATGTCGACGAAGAGGCAAATATTCAATGATGTCTCCGTGATCAATTCACTTAAAGTGGGGAGCGATCACCGAATGGTAAGAGGCACATTGAATATCTGTACAAGCCTCGAACGACGCACCGGGCACCAATTTTTGGATACAGGGTCACAATGAAACCTAACATAACCTAATAAGTTGACGAAACTGATGCCGGCCTTCATGTCGTATATTACGATCGGCTTATTTATGAATCTCGTCCGCTCGGGAAACTTAATAGGTTGTGTTAGGTCCCTTGTGACCCTGAAGTTGACGGAGCAGGGCCATAGAGCAGATGTAAATCTGTATTCATTGGCAGGACTCCGTCAAGTAAAAAGACACCGCTATCCTAGCTACTTAGTAACCAGTAACGCGACGACATAAAGACGATTTGAGGCTGAACCCTTGGTCGGTGGAAAAAATATCAAGACAAAAAAGCTTTTATTTTTAGTTGTTCTATACAATAAAATCAAAAAAATCTCTAATCTGTCGATTTCGAAATTTTTCATCCAAATTTTTCTAAATGTCGAACGCTATAGTAACACGCCCATTTTCAAAACGATTTTGACGGTGAATCCTTAATCGGAGATTCAAATTATCAAGAGCAAAAAATCTTTGTTTTTAGCCATTCTAAGCAATGAAATCAAAAAACAGTCAATATTATGATTTTGAAATTTTTCGCCGAAATTTTTCTGTCCCAATCCCCTTGCACCTTGCACACCCCTACACTCCAACATAAATCGTGTTAATGAAATATGAAGAAAAGACAGAGTGGCAATAATTGAATTGAATTTTAAACTAAAATAATAGGTACTCATGTGTGCAATATCACTAAGACAGTAATTTTTTGAGGTTAACCAACATCATCCAAAACCCTGTGAGACTGTAAATAACATTAAGCATGGACTTTTTATTTTAGATTGTGTGTGAATACAGCTAGAAGCTACAAAAATATAAAAGAGACTTACCTCAATTCCGCCAAAACAAAAAGGATAATTCACAAGCACAAAGTGATCGGGTGCAAGTTGAACTTTTCACAGCCACACAGCACAGCCACAGATTGCTAATCACAGAGTACCTTTGTATATAGTTGCTAATTACGAACAAAAAAATATTTATGAACTATTGAACTAGGTAATTATTAGATATACTAGTAAGAAGCTTTAGCAGAAGAAAATTATTTTAACAACAAGCAAACGGTCACTCAAACAAAATCCGAGCCGAAGTTAACCGAACTTTACCGAACGGATCAAACAAATAGGTGGCGCGAGTCTCGCGCGCGCGTCATAGTAGCAGTGAAGTTTGCATCAAATTTGCTTCAAACTTGAAATTTCATATTTGTCATAACAATATTTGAGCAATATTGTCGCAAACTTGAAACTTCATATTTGACTTAACAATATTGCAGCTATATTGTCACAAAGTTGTCTCATCATATTTGACGAAGCAATTTAGAATCGAAGAAAAATCAAACTTGTCACAAGTTTGTCTGCTATCTGGGTAGTTACTTGTCTCACATGCAAAAAACAAATAAACTCGAAGAATGCTACTTCATGTTCCGTATGCAAGCATAACTTTAACTGCAGTTGTACCAGAGACAAACTAATGAATGAAACTGAACGGAAAAGTGGACTTGCAAATTATGCAAACAAAACGCGAAAAAGCCCAGACAGACAACCACTGAAACTTCGTATGTTACAACGAGAAAGAAGCAAGCTCCCTCGAATGATAGAGTGGTATCGCCACAAATTGTCATTTCCTCCACTCCTTGCACGACACTACGCGAGAGTATTATAGTGACAACATTAGAAATGTCTAGCTCTCCCAGTCCCAACGACCAGATACTATCGCGAAGCGTTGACGACACTTTTGCGAACCAACTTTATCTCCAGGAGTCGAAAGAATCCATTGAACAACTCCAATCAGAACTTTGCAGTACGCAAAATGAACTTGAAACTATCATACTGGAAAATAATGATCTACGCACACAAATGTTAAAATTAATTAAAGAAAATAATGCATTGAAAAAAATTCTAACAAGCTCCCCAAACGGTGAGGCTGGAAGGAAAAATATACGCACCACGCAGCCGTCAACAAAAAGCACATTTTACACGCCTCCCAGATTAACTCCAGTTCATCAAACACAAATATTGAATGCAACCTTGCAATCCATGCAGCAATCTATCACAGATCTGGAGCAACGAAATAGAGTCACTTAACAAGCGAATAATTTACCTACAGCAGCTCTCACAGTCAACAGGTAATCAAAATGAAGTTATTTTACACGTAGGGAACATTTTTTCTGGCAACGACGTCAGTACTGTGTATCCAATTGTGCAAGAAAGACATAAACTGTGTATCCTTGCTAACAGTGTTACCACTTGATAAGTCAAAGTTATTGAAGAAATATTCGGCAATCATTTTAATTACTGCCACTTTAACTTTCCAAACTGTGAAATTGAACGCATATTAAATAATGTAAGCAATTAGTTACTTAATTATAACATGAATGATTATTGTATTATTATGCTAGGAAGTAAAGACTGTAAAACCTCATCCAACCTTATGGAGTTGGTAAATATAAATAGAAAATCTTCGGAGCACATAACTTATACAAATATTGTAATATGCGGCCCAACCTATATTTGTGGAGCACCCATATGTAATTATAAAATAGAGTTATTTAATAATCTTTTTTATCAGGACCCACTGAAAGACTATGGATATGTATACTACTTTGACTCTAATACATACTTATCTTTTGACATGTTTTCGAACAAAACTGGTCAGATTAATTTGAAAGGTAAAAAACATCTTTATCACAAACTAATGGAAATTATACAAACTAAAAGCTTAGATGGATCATCTTCAATGATATCAGAACAAACAAATAATAAAAGTCAGAACAAGTTTTTCTTGAATAAATTCGTTAATAATTGAAATCGTAATATTTCTAATTGTAAAATTCAAACAAATAAACTGAACAAAATGCATGCAAAAACAGTTATGATATACTACCAAAATATACGAGGACTGCGCTCAAAAACTCAAACATTTTACAGTAGTGGTTCGGCGATTCACCGAACCGTATGTACTAGGCGATTTGGAAAAATATTAATATTGTGGACTGTATAAGGATGGGTTCTGATCGCCTAGAATAGGAAAAGGGAGTGGGTTCATGGGAGGTATGGGAGCACACCTTACCTTGTAAGTCAGTCTTCTTCTTTACAAAATGGCGGCCTCCTGGTGGCTTCGAGAATCCTGAAGCTGCACTGATCACTCCACTACACCCACGGGTGGTTTAGTTCTCGTTTATAGTATAAAATAGCGGTAAAATATTGCGGTGCTGCACGTATTCGGCGCGGCGCGGGGCGGCGTAGGGACGCAACCGATCAGAGTGACCGTTGATTCTTGACTCGCTCGCAGCGTCGTTGAATTCTGCGACCAATTACAGCGAGGCGTGCCTTTTGGAGGGAATGGGATAGAAAGGGATAAAAGATCGCTCGTTCCGACACCGCGGTATGCAAAGGAATTTATTAGCTAGGTGTCGACATAATTAATTATCAATAGAATAGATAGATGGCGCTACCAAGTAGTGTTTGTGTATGTTCCTTTCATCTCATTGCTTTAACTGAAACGTTCCTAAATACCTCAGTATACGACGCTGAATTATTCCCATCTAACTTTATAGTATTACGGAAGGATCGTGCTGGTGATGTCGGTTGGGGTAGAGTGCTGTTAGCAGTGAAGGATTGTTACACTGTTAAAAGAATTACTGACATTGACAATCAAACCGACGATAAAGAGCTGCTGTTTGCTTTAGTGACGTGGAAAAATGTAAAATTGCTTGTGTGGTTTACCTGCACCAAGTTATAATACTAATTAGTATCTAGAAGTTTTAACTTGTATTGAAAATGCCGCGGTTATGTGTTCTAGCTGTTAGTAGATAATAGTTGGTGACTTTTCAATTTGAAATCTTGTAATACTGCAGTAAAAAATCAATTCAATGAGTTTTTGGATTACTGTAAACTGAAGCAGTGTAATACTATATTGAATGAATATGGATGTGTCCTGGACCTGGTTTTAACAACTTCTATTTCAAATGATATTGTCGTAGGTACTGCTGTTGAACTTCTAGTACTGCTGGATGCCTACCATCCTGCTTTGGAGATCATATTAAGTGTGCCAAGAAGTAAAATAATTAATGAATCTCAACTCCCAAGGCAAAGTAAGAGTGTTCCCTCTGAATGGAATCTTCGCAAGGCGGACTTCCATAGCTTGTATGCAGACATCACCAGTATAGACTGGACAGACTTAGTCCTACAACAAGACACAAATTTAGCTGTAGATATGTTTTACTAGAAGTTGAATGGTATCATCACAAGGCATGTACCCTTTAAAAGAATTGTTTCTAGTCATAAATATAACTACCCTGTTTCGTTCACTAGTGAAATAAGTTATTATATTAAACTTAAGTATTATAATTTGAAGAAATTTAAATCACAGGGATTGCAATTTAATGGGGAATTATTAAATACTTAGAGGACTAGTGTTGAGGCATGGACCTCTTTTGTATCCTCACTTCCTGCCGTCAACGAGATCTCCTTGCCTCGTCCCATCCTTCCTCCCGGGAAGTACAAGGCCACCCTTCACGGGTTTTGTGATGCCTCGGAACGTGGTCACGCGGCCGCGGTGTACTTGCGCACAGTCGGTGCCTCGGGTCATGTGAGAGTCTCCCTGATCATGGCGAAGAGCAAGGTTGCACCCCTTCGGACATCTCTGACCATTCCGAAATTGGAGCTCTCGGGAGCAGCCCTACTTGTACGCTTATTGAACCACGCTCTGCTACCAAAAATTTTATGTCTAGAGTTACCGCAGCCAGGTGGGAAACTGTTGAGAACAGAGTTGCAGTGGAAGCTGTAATACATCCACCTGACCACGATAGACAATTTATCTAAACACTTTCACTGTGGTAGCACAGCGATGAATTATAATGCTAATATTAATAAAATGTCTTACCAACTCTTACTGATGCTGTTCTTGAAGTGAACCTATAGGATTAACTCATAATTTTGGCCAAAATAACAAGAGAATCGAATACCAGGGTCCAGTTCAGCGTAGTCCTTCTCCAGGCACCAAACAGGAATTCACACACGTGTTTTACAAAGTTCATTAATTTATCACAAACTTTGCCGGAAGTCAAAAGCGGCAATTGTAAGTATTTACAAGTTAATTCAATTCGCGTTAATTGAAACGGCGATCAATTTATATCAATTGCAATCTCGCGAGACAGACCAAGACCGGCGTGTTAATTTTTCAAGGCGGGAACGGAAGTGACAGTTCAGTGTGACCATTGTCAGAAATTTTCAATAGACTAAACAAAATGTTACTTAATCGATATAATCGATTTGACTTATAATAAAAACTAATTCTATTTCAAACAACTAGAGTCAAAACTCTTATGCATATAGCTCTTAAAAAGTATATACCTAAACAAGGTAGAGAATAATATTATTCTGTACCTTGTTTAATCTTATCTAATTTTTAGCAATATGTGAAGGCAAAACGTAGGAATAGACAACATACTAAGCAATACACGTCCAATGGCACCACGGTCGAGGGGCAGAATACGGTTGACGCATTTGCACAGTATTTCGGTTCAGTTTTTCATGTAAATGCACTGCTATTGAATCCTGAAGCAGCTGAACGTGATGCTGCTGACTTAGGCTACTAGTCTGAAGTTACCTTAAATACCATTAACCCTTTAGATATATGGCGCCCAGTTCGCCATCTCAAAACTACGACTTCCCACGGCCCAGATAATATACGTGTATTTTTGGTTAAGGACTGCTTGGAAGCTTTAGTAAAACCTCTCTCGCACGTCTTTAATCTTTCACTTCAGCAAGGTATTTATCCTAGCACATGGAAAGTCTCCAGGGTAACGCCAATACCTAAAGGTGGATCATCAAATGATGTAACAAATTTTAAACCCATTGCATTACTCTCAGTTTTCGGCAAAATGTTAGAGTTAATTATCAATAACTGCATATCTAGTCAGATTAGCAAATCCTTAAGTGATTGCCAACACGGATTTCGGCCCGCGCGGTCTGCGTTAACAAATCATATAAAATATGTTGATTATCTAAGCACTAAAGTAACGGCAGGATGCAAAGTCGACGTGGCATACTTCGATTACAAAAAGGCATTCGATCTTGTGGATAATTATGTACTACTAGCAAAGTTTGTATCTATGGGTTTCCGTAGACCACTCCTTACTTTTATAATATATAATAATAAGTATTTATTCACGTTTTGTCTTACAATAATGAACATAAATGTTATACTCCTGCCAAACTGTATAACAGTTTATTGGCAGATGTAGCTCCCGTTTTATAATAGTTTAGCAATCCTTATTCTCATACTTATTACTAAAACTTAAAATATGATCAATACGATACATACATAAATAGTTTATATTCATACTGATTGTTTTATTTATTACTACAGGACACCAGCAGCTACGCATGCATTTTTTTTTAATTTACCTGTTTTGGCCGATCCCGTGGGAATTTCGGAAAATCCCTTCTTAGTGCACCCCTACGGTCCCCAAGGAACATACATGCCAAATTTCAGCTTCCTGCGCCCAATTGTTTCGGCTGTAGCGTGTCTGTCAGTCAGTCAGTAACGCAAGGATTTTAAATATTAAGATTTGTACTCATATCTGTATATTATCTACAATTTTGGTTTTTTGTAAAAGATATGTTTTTAATTGTTTTTTAAACAACCCTTTCGTATTTAGCATTTCTAAATTTTTACAAGACATAATAATTTCATTGTAAATGGTTGGCACTAGATATTTTCCACTTCTTTCACCAAAGTAATTGTTACAAGTAGGCACTTCCAGACGCGCATCCCTTCTCCTTACCCTATTGCTTTTCTTGTATGTTTTAAATTCATCAATGCCACAATGTTCTAAAGCTATACACATCAGTACCTTCTTATGGACGGCGAGCATTTTACATTCCATAAAGAGATCTTCGTAATTACTACTTTTACACTATTTTTTCGTCTTTTTATCGACTAAAAGTTTCATGAAACGTATTTGTAGTGATTTTAACTTATCCAAATAAGTTTTATATGTTCTACCGTAGCTTATAAGACCGTAAGAAAGTAGTGAGTCCACCAGCGCAAAGTACACATTACATTATGGCAAGCTACCTCAGAGATCGGAGGCAATTTGTAAAAATGGGACAACATCGATCTGACGAATATTACACTCGTTCCGGAGTAAGCCCGGGTAGTACATTAGGTCCAATTCTATTCCTGATCATGATTAATGATCTACCTAATATGGTGTGTAATGCTGAGTGTCTTATGTTTGCTGATGATCTGAAACTTTACCTTTCTGTCACCAGCAATAAAAATTGTGATATTGATGCGGTTGACACATGGAGTAAACAAAATAAACTTCAACACAAAACCCCTTAATATCACAAAATGTAGAACTATTACTTTTACCCGATCCCGTACTCCTATACTGTGTGACGTCAATCCTTGACGCATCACTCGGCCCGGTCGACCCCGCCGCCCGCGCCCTGCAACGGACAATAAATACGGCCGCGCGGCGATGGAAGCTCTCTTTTGGCGCCTTCAGACCGAGCTAAGCACACCAGCTGCTATTCCTGGATGACCATCGGGAGCGGACCCTCAACAAATTCCTTACCATCGCCGAATCACGCGACCCTGTACCCTTATACCTTTTCGAATAGCATTTTATTGTAATTTTTTCGTAAGTAAAACGCTTTGCTAAATGATGTTAGATTTACTTGACGAATTAAATTAATTTTTATTGTAACATTTATCCACGTTTCTCATTTAAACACACCCTAAGTAGGGACGACGTTACAGTGGCGCCCACGGGAATATATAGGTAGGGTTTTGTTGAGAATCCGCTGCCCGGTGAGTCCTTTTTTTATTTTTTTAACCGTGTATGTGTGAAATCGTTCCAAAGCAGTGTGTAATTATTTTAGTGGCATATATTGTTTTTTGTTCTGTTGTGCACGGAAGGTCGGTTGTGTTGCGCCGGTCACAACAGACAAATTTTTCTTACTACGCATGGTAAGCATTTTTATATTATAACTATTTCTGTTGCCACGTGTGATAATTAATTAAGTATCAACCGTATAATAAATAATTTATATACTTTAATAATTAAAGCAAATTAATTGATGTACAAGTTTAAGTAAATCCCATTTCGTATTTCACAATCAACTATTTTAAACCTAAAAGCTGAATAAAGTAATTGAATCTTATTCTATTACAGCATAAATGTGTTTATAAACGATCGGGTACAGTGTCATTAACAACAATGTAAGACGCATATGTATATAGTTATAGTTATAGTTATAGTTGGTCGTGGGTTTTCCGCACTTAGCCACTTATTTGGGCCAGTGTGCGTATGTGGCGACTTCATTGACGCCGACTACTCATACCACCTTAGTTCCTTCCAGAAAGCCATTAGTTGGCTGGTGTCGTTTAAAGTTTCACTCATGGTTCTGGGGTTGTTCAGCAGCTTTGCCCGTTGATCGCTCACACTTGCACAGTGCAGAATGACGTGAGCGGGTGTTTCTTCGGTTTCCATACAGCCCCTGCACAGTGGGCTGTCTGTAACGCCTATGTTGAATAGGTGCTTATTGAGTGGACAGTGGCTGGTTATTATGCCCGTCAGATGCTTTAGTGTTTTCCTATTAGAATGCAGCAGCTTGTGTGAGAGTCGCTTGTTCAAGCAGGGGATGGCATCTTTTGTTTGTCTGCATTCTTTTATGTTTGCCCACTGTTTTTCGTGTTCATGTGCGGTTCGCTCACGTAGCCACGTTTTGATTTGGCTTGCTGGTATCGGTACAATCGGCTCGGGTCCCATTATCATTGTGTCCGATCCTTGCCGTGCCAGTTGGTCTGCGGCGTCATTGCCTGCTGAGTTGCTGTGGCCTTTAATTCATTGCAGCGTAACCCGATTCTTCTCTGCAATCTTTTGCAGCTCTAGGTGGCATTCCATGATGAGGCCGCTGTTAAAGCAGTTGCTGCCGAGAGCTTGTAGTACAGAGGCACTGTCCGTGATAATGCGTATAGACAGGTCACTTACGTTCCTAGACGCGATTGCTGTTGCGGCTCTTGTTATCCCAACACACTCGGCTTGGAATATGGTGTTATGGGTGCCAAGGGATGTTGAGATGTTGATGTTTAAGTCATGGGAGAATACGCCCGCACCCGTCCCATACTTCGTTTTTGAGCCGTCTGTGTATACTCTGACTTCGTGTATACCAGAGCAGTCTTTGTGTGCCTCCTGCAATTGGATGCGATGTTTTTTGTCAAAGACAAAAGTTTTAGGGATGAGATCGCAAGCGGCCTCTAGCATCGGGATCTCTTTGGTTAAGGTCCCTTTTAGGCGTGCGTGAGTAATTCGATCATCCTTTCTCCATAGCCCGAGATTGTCTAGACGGATTGCTGCAGCGCCAGCTTCCTGCTGGATCATTAGATGCAGCGGTCTTAGGTCCAGTAGTATCTCCAAGGCGGCTGTTGGGGTGCTCTTCATGCAGCCTGTTGTGGCCAAGCAGGCTAGGCGTTGAAGGCTCTGTAGCTTTTTTGTGATTGTGCTTAGTTGCGTGCGTGGCCACCACACTACTGCACCATACGTAAGCATGGGGCGTATAATGGCAGTGTAGATCCACAGGGTAATTGATGGTTTGAGACCCCATTTTTTGCCTATGATTCTCCGACATTGCCAGAAGATTGTGCATGCTTTTGTTGTTTTTGTGCTGATGTGCTTGCCCCAGTTTAGCTTATGGTCATCGCATATGTATGCGAAGATATAATTACCTACATAATTATTTGTGAAGGCCAACAATAGTGCTATTGTTTCCGAGTTGGAGCTCACAAGATAACGCATTGTGTTTTGTTAACGATTCATATAAACATGCTAACGTAAAACATGAATAGTTATTACTGTTATAAATTGTCGCAGAAGTTTATTGAATGTAATATTGTTACACAAATCTGTTATTTATCTAACTAAATATCTAGTGCCGTGTGGTTGACGGCATAGAATACAAGTGTCACCACCCCCTATCTTCCTGTGGGTGTCGTAAGAGGCGACTAAGGGATAACACGATGCAAATACCATCTTTGCGTAGAGACGGAAAACTCGACATCAAACTCTATACGACTGCCTCGTTGGTCTCGCGGCATAAATGTGCGCGTGGGATCGGGAGGTCCCGGGTTCGATTCCTGGGTCGAGCAGTGTTATTGGGTTTTTCTGTCACGAAATTCTCAGTAGCAGCACGGAGTCTGGAAATGTGCCCGGTACGGCAATAGGCTCGCCCCTTATTACGTGGGACTAAAGTATATCTGGCGAAAAGTGGGTGTAGAAATACACCTCTGCCTACCCCTTCGGGGATAAAAGGCGTGACGATATGTATGTATGTATGTGTATGTATGTATGTGTATGTATGTATGTAAATATCTAACTATCAGATTTGTCTTGGCGATTTCCATATAAGAGATCTTAAATTAACTCACTACAAAGTTTAAGAATGTAATGATTAATGCTCATCACTAATGATCTAATCACTAAAATAACTTAACACTTTGTTACAAATAGTATAAAAATCTTTAATTCCTAATTACAGCTAAATCATGTACCCAATTATCTTGTTACATGTAGCTTTAGTAATGACTGATCGAAATATAATAATTTTATTTTCCCTTAGGGCTCAGTGGCTAAAAAATTGTTGTCGGATCGGTCTGTGGTTCGATTCTCGCTTGTGTTTTTTGTGTTTTTTAACTATGGTAGTGTATACTATATCATCGACCGTCTCCTTCGATGATGTATTATTCATTACATCTTACTCCGAATATTTTTTGTGTTTTTTTAACAATGGTAGTGTGTACTATATCATCGACTGTCTCCTACGATGATATACTATTCATTACATCTTACCACGAATTGTGCATTTGCCTTTAATTAATTTGTATCGTGTTCAAAAACTAGATAATGACTCGCGGCAATGGAATGCGGTCAGCGCCAAGCGCGCAGCGATGACTCACATGTTCACCGGCTCAAATTTCCATTGCCGTAATCATTGTTATTCCATTTTAAATGAATACAATTTGTCCTTGCAATATTGCATCGACCTTGTTAATAAGCAATTTGTTTGTGATATTGCCAACCGATTGTATGATTGTTAGTATCGTAATATAGTAAGATCGTAATATTGGTTTACGACTTATACATTTTCAATTAATTTCATTTATCGAGCCCGTATCACGTATAATACCTCTTTGCGCGTCGTGTAATATAATGAATGCGACTCGCATCGTGAATGAATGTTGGCTTGTTCATGCGTATGATTGTGTGTAGGCCTTTTGAATCTGATGAATGTCAGGTAATAGGAAAATTCAATGCTTGGTGACGTATGAAGGGCCGAGGGTTATACTTGGGTTTTTCTTTTCTTCCAGGGTTAGTAGTTGCCTGTGCTTAGCTTACTGAAACCACCACTCATCTGTTTCAGGGTCCTGGAATGCAGTCGCCACCTACCAGCCAAGGAATTTTTCCTCCGGGAAAATTCTGGCCTAAAGGGGGGAGTGTGTGACATCAATCCTTGACGCATCACTCGGCCCGGTCAACCCCGCCGCCCGCGCCCTGCAACGGACAATAAATACGGCCGCGCGGCGATGGGAGCTCTCTTTTGGTGCCTTCAGACCGAGCTAAGTACACCAGCTGCTATTCCTGGACGACCATCGGGAGCGGACCCTCAACAAATTCCTTACCATCGCCGAATCACGCGACCCTGTTTATACCTTTTCGAATAGCATTTTATTGTAATTTTTTCGTAAGTAAAACGCTTTGCTAAATGATGTTAGATTTACTTGACGAATTAAATTAATTTTTATTGTAACATTTAACCACGTTTCTCATTTAAACACCCCCTAAGTAGGGACGACGTTACAACTGGTAAACTACGGATTGGCAGGCACTCCACTAGAGCTTGTTACCGCAATACGTGACCTAGGCGTCATTATAGATAGCAAGGTAACTTTTCACGATCACATCAAACGGACGACGAAAGACGCAAATAGATCGCTTGGATTCATAATAAGAACTACCCTGCAGTTTAAAAATATCCAGGCTATCAAATTGCTTTATAACGCCTACGTACGTAGCAAGCTAGAGTATAATGCAATTGTGTGGAGTCCAAAAGAACAACTGTATGTACTCATGGTTGAAAAAGTTCAGCGTAAATTTGCCCGCTGTATATATAAACGTACTAACGGTTACTACCCATTTTGGTACCCGTCCTTGTTTGTCTCGAGTATGGTTGGACTCGATACATTAGAACTTAGGAGACAGTTTTCACCCCTAATGCATTATTACCAACTACTAATCAATAAGATTGACAATCCAGCAGTACGAGAGAGCATATATTTTTATGTACCTGATAGATATTTGCGTGCCTGTGGTCGGTGACAGCATCAACTGTTCACCTACCCAACATCAAAGCACTCTTCTCAAGCACATAATAGTCCTACGGCTAGAGCAATAACGCAAATCAATAATTTTCTACAAAATAGTCCAGACACAGACATATTTTTTGATAAACCAACTGTAATTGCTACTAATATTATGCAACATATCAATAACCTATGACATTAGAATAAAAGGTGTAGTGCAATAAATGAATAAAGAAAGCATATTAAATAGTATTTAATATCAATGTCCAAAATTAAATTTTAGGTATTATCTATAAAATTTTAATAAATGTTAATAATGTCCATAATGTTAGCTTAATTGTTATATTCCTTGTTTAATTCTATTTGAAATGTTTAATGTTGTGATTTAATTAATTATAGGTATAAATAATATAATTTTTGTAAACATAAATGCATGCAAACGATTTGGTGACACCGCTGTAAGTTTTTATTGCTTAGATCTCGCTGCAAGCGAGAAATAAATGAATATAGGTCTGTAACGAGTCATACTATGTTTATCATGTTTCTTAAAGAACCGTTTTATTATGGTTCTTTTCAATTCCGTGGGAAGTACTCCCTGCATAATAAAGAAAGAACATTGGCCAAATCGGACCTGAGCGTGTACACATATGTTATAACAGTTAAAATTATCTCATGAAAAGCCCAAGAAATAAAGATATTAATTTTTTTATCATCGTACATTTTGTTACAATCAGAATGTACCTTAATAACGTTTCATTTCGTATAAATTATTTTATCGATTATACTTAAATACATTATTTTCATATTTAATAGTTAAGTAGCGGTAAAATATTTCAATTAATAAGTAAATATCACAATAACTCAAAATCTGTTTGTATTATTTACTTTATAAAATAGAAAACTCAGCAAAAGTAAAAATTGCATCAACATTTTGCTAATAAGCGTATAACGAAACGTGATTTGTTATTGTTTGACGATTTCTTGAAATCGATTGACACTATTGACAGTTGCGATCCAGTGCGTTTTTTGTGAGGTTGTGATACGGTCGTTTATGCAATTTTAGAGCTTTACTACTTATATAAAAACAAGACCTACCTAACCCCATCATATTTGGTTACAGTAGGTAAATTATTTGCAAAATAGATATCAGTAGGTAGTATTTAATATCTTTGATATCAGGGAGGTACACGTTTAATGGTTGTTGTTGAATTTTTGTGATAAAATACATTAAGAGTTATATTTATTCACATACTAAATACCTAAAAACATATTTAAATCATTTTGATGAGCTTAAAGCTGTTAAAACCTATTTGATAACTTATTTGTTGATTCTAACCTTCATAGTATTTTTATAAATATTAAATTATTCTGGCTTCTTACGTGCCATTTTGTGACGGAATAGTGTTTAATACATAAATACAAACAAATCGCACTATAGTTTGTTAATGTACATGAACAATAAAGTTCAGGTACAGCTCCTATAGATATTTGGCCATTGTTCATTATGTGGTTCATTGGATTTGATATTTTATTAGACACGGTTTTCAGTATCCTAGTTGATACACCATCGTATCCAGTACTGTTTGTAGACCTTAGTTTAATATTGTGTATGTTCCGGTTAAATTATCTGTCACTATTGTAAGGTGAGGTACATTCATCATAAAATAATACTACTTGTATAATAAAGTCTGGCAATAACAGTTTTCTACACGAGTATACATGCGTGGTAATTCGCAAAGGCTTGCTTCAGACCCGCCATGATTCGTCGACCGTAGTGTACCTCGCCAATATGTTCTATAGACGCCCTATGACCTCATGAATAAGTAGGTATTTCGGGCATTGTAAGCGCGCGCTTTTAATTGCGGTTTAAGAAATGTGTAAACTTAAAAAAAACATCGTTTCCCAGGTATTATTTTTGATTAGTATGACTTGGCATAATGGCCACAACGAGTATACTTCGGCTTGGTGATGGGTCTTGTGACACCCTGTATAGGTAGTTTCACTTACCGCCGGTCCCAATATCCTATCTATTGATGGATCTGGCTACTAGAGGTACTTATCTTCTGTATATACAAAATTCTTGCGTTACTGACTGACCTATAGACAAGCAATAGCTAAAAGTGTTGAACCCAAGAAGCTGAAATTTGGCATGTAGGTTCCTTGGAGAGCATAGAAGTGCATTAAGAAGGGACTTCTCGAAATTCCAACGTGATCGGCAAGAAACTTGTCAAAATTCCTACGGGATCGGGAATAAAGGTATCGAATTTCCCACGAGATCGGGTAGAACAGAAACTTCTCCAATTTCCCACAGGATCGGGAAAAACTTCTCGAAATTGCCATGAGATCGGGAAGAAACTTCTCGGCATTCCCACGGGATTGGGAATAAACTTCTCGAAATTCCCACGGGATCGGGAAGAAACTTCTCGAAATTGCCAAGGAGCCGGGAATAAACTTCTCGAAATCCCCACGAGATCGGGAAGAAAGTTCTCAGAATTCCCACGGGATCGGGAATAAACTTCTCGAAATTCCCACGGGATCGGGAATAAACTTCTCGAAATTCCCACGGGATCGGGAATAAACTTCTCGGAATTCCCACGGGATCGGGAATAAACTTCTCGAAATTCCCACGGGATCGGGAAGAAACTTCTCGAAATTAAAACGAACCTTTATTTCCACAGTAAGGTAAGTTTGGTTTGTCGGCACATCCTTCATAATGACGCTTGTAATAGTGCCGAAATAGATATGGATACTTGAAACAAACTTGAATGTTACAGATATATATTATCTTAAAACACAATTTAAAAGTAATGTCAATTACCAAAACAGTCTAAATCCCTATTAATAAATGAGTATTTAATAAAACAACCAAATGCGAAGCTATACTTTTACAAAGGCAAACGCTAAACTGAACAACTCAGAAACGTAAATATTAATGATTAAATGATTTCAAAGCTAATATTAGAATTTATTTCACGCTTGCGAGTCGAAATTATCCGCCATGTTCGACTGGGGTTCCAAATGCCTCGCCGTCACAAATAAAATTACGAATTAGACGCCTACCGACTCAAATGATTCTAATTTAAGCGTTATGGTTCGAGTGTTGATTGTAAATAGCATTGACACAAATGAAAATGGTTTGATTTAAAATTGTAAAGATATTATCCTTATAGATTTGTCGGTTGGTGTACCTGATTACTAAGCAGTAGGCACACGATCTTCGGACTTGGTCCAGTCTAGTGCTGTCGGCATCAAAACGATGCCGCCCGCCGCTGCTGTTCTTGAACGGGCCGAAAGAATAACTAGACCCAGTACAATTCTATACGAATCAAATAAATTGTTGCAAGTCAGTTCCATAAAAATAAAGTTGAAAATAGAATAAGATGGTGACAGCTCACATACTACTCCACTATGTTTAAGAAAAACAGTATCAAAACAAAGGTATTTCATTGCGATGCTTCAGAAAAAATCCTGTATGTAATAACAAGCATCCCTTGTCATTCAACAATATATTTAAATACGGCCACATATAAACCTTTATACGAGCCGTGCTTTTAAGGCCCAGTAGAAATATCTGTGTCATTTATTTAATAGCTAGTAAATGTTACCTGTCCGTGTAAATGATAGGGCCTTTCGGGACGGGTGACACGCCGGACAATTTGTGGGACGCATTTTGGTACGTGTTGACATTCCACAAACATCAAATTGTTTCAAACGAAATGACCATGCTATTTCTACGGATTTATAATGGTTTATGTAATCAGAACAATACAATAAATTATAGTTTCTTTTTAGCTCGTTAGTAAGAACTACTTTATTATAACCATAAAAAATATTTACATTGCCTTCGATCGCTTTCCCTTTGTGTAGCGGCAGTCAGATGAAAGTCATCGAACATCTTGAATGCAGTCGATGTAAAGAAAGGACGATGACGACTTTGATAACCTGTCTACAAATATAATACATTTTATAAAGTATCTCTATAAATGACGTTGTCATCAATATATTTTACTGGAGGATGCCCGCGGTTACACCCGCGTTATTTAAGGCTTCTGCTCTGCTTCCGTCACTCATAGCGTGATGTTATATAGCCTTCCTCGATAAATAGGCTATCTAACACTGAGATAATTTTTCAAATCAGACCAGTAGTTCCTGAGATAAGCGTGTTCAACCAGACAAACAAACTCTTCAGCTTTATATATTAGTATAAGATAAGATTATCTCATTAAAAATAAACATAACAAGACTCTTTTTTAATATTATGTTGTTAATGTTACATGTTAATAATAACTTTTGCTTCTACTGTAATAAAGATTTCCTCGATAAAAAGGCAATGCAAACGAGTGAAACATTACCACTTCTTTCCATTAACGGGTAAGAAAACTTGGTACCCCAGTTATCAGTTAATCTAACAGCTGTCTCCAAAAGTCATTGAAGGCTTTATGCAAATTACATAACTCAAAAGTTATCCGCCAATCTAAATCTAAATCTAACTCAATAAATGATTGATTAGAAACGTTTGAAACTGTAACAAAAGACGATGGCAGTAGTTAGCGGTGCTTCCTGGCACAGGATATTGAAATACTTCTAAGTTGTAATAGCAAAGCGAGGCGGTGTCATGAATATGGAGCACAGGCCACAGGACTGAAACTGACGTTACAAGAAAGATGAGATCCCATACAAACTCACTTTAGATAAGCTTTGTGTACTTAAACGTTTAAGTTTAGATTTGTATAGACTCACACCTGTATCCTCGAAGGGTAAAGCTGAAGTGTTATATATGGTGATTTTTTATTGGTTTAGGAAAAATAAACCTCATGTGCGAAATAATATCCTCTATTCAGATTCAAAATCAAAATTCACCAAACACCTAAAACAAAAAAGTTATAAAAATCAGTAACTGTTAGAAATAAGTAGTAACACACGATTCTCTCGAGTTGTGTTCGAGCGCCGCGCGGTCGTGACCTCGCCGCGCGCGCCGCCGTTGGCGCCGTCAGCTGTTACCTACAGCGGTTGTAGGTAGTTAGTGCGGACCGATAGTGATACGTAATTTACTTAGAAAACACGATTTAGGTAATTACGATGCCAACAATTTTAAACATATTTTTTTCTTCTTTTGTTCTCTTTTTAAGAACCTCTCCCGCACCCTAGTGCTAAATCCTGTGTCACGAGGGACATTACAAACCTAACGGACACAGGAGTCGAAACAAGAACTGAATCACACAAAGTGTTGTGTCAAACATCGCTTAAACCACTACGCCAACCATAAAGTGCAGTAATAAATAATTAGAGCAATAAACGTCTGTAACTAAATACCTATACCTATTCAATAATTCCTTCGTACATTACTCGGACTTAGAATCCAAAATCGTCGAAGTGAGCTGTAGGTTCACGCAATCATAATGAACTAGTGGAAGAAAAACGATAAACTAAGAATTATTAGTTACGTAATTAGTACTATTACTAATTACGTAACTAATAATTCTTAGTTTATCGTTTAGTTACCTACATTATCTTTTGAATAACTAGACAAAGATTTTAACAATGGAAAAGTTTAGTAATTGCGTATTTCTAACGTATTTAATTTATAAGAATGTTATCACAGTAGGTATTCAATAATGAATAAACCAAATCATTTACGTTTGCTGTCTGCTGCCTACATCACAATCAATTTACACCTTTCACACATTGTCTTTTAGTTTCACTTATGTGTTTCTTTCACCTTATCACCTATGTATTTTACACTATACTTCGGACACGTCGCTTTCGTCACGTGACGTACGGGCGTCCCGTTGACCTAATTTCACAAGACTAAAGGCTATCGAAGTGACGAGCGACAAATTGCGACCAACCCCCGCCTCCACTCCTCTCGCCCCGCGTTGCGATGCGCGCACGCCGGGGTCGGGGTCTGTACCTATAGTGCAATGTTTATCTGTATGTGTCGTATGTTTAATATCTGTGTATGTGTGTGGCACAATCGAACATAGATCGGCGCGCGCGATTTCTTTCATAAGAGTGGTAACTACGAACTCTCGAACCAATAACTTATTATTTTTGTTACGATTTTTATAGCTTAGATTTCAAATTTTATTAGCTGGTTAGGTTCTATTAACAATTAGTATACAGATAGCTTTTGCTCTAAAACTAATTAAAAATCAGCGTGTATAACATCCATATTTCGATATGTTTTTTATTTGTAGGTACCACGCAATAGGGGGCAATCCTATTTCCGTTACCGAACACTTTGCCAGACTCTGTGCTGTTACTGAGAATTCGGAAAACTCAGTAGCACTTTTGCCCGAACCGTAAACTGAACCTGCGACCAGTCAGCAGACGGATATGCTATCCACTGGACCACGGCAGCACTGTAATTATGAACTACTTATAGAGTAGAAAAATTAAGTACAAAGATGAGATAATCTTGAACGCAAGTGTGACGTTGTGGTTTAAGCGGCCGCCTCACCTCTTAACACCGAGAGTCGAAGGTTCGATCCCCAAACGGGACAACACAGTGCGATACATACAATTATGTTTACCTGAATGTTTGTAAAGTCCCCTAGTGGCATATGATATACTCCTAGTAGAGCGCTGCTTTTAAAGAACGTGATTAGAAATAATAAGTAAAGCAAATTCAAATCTATTTATATATTTTTTTGTCTTATGAACGGAAAAACAAATTTGCATCCAGTTTCGCATAGATAATTATACTTATCTGGGAGAAACTTATACCTCATCCAATATTTTGGCTTTACCTTTTGGAGTGATGTTATTTCACAAACAATGACGATGACTAAAATAGTAACAGATGTGGTCTGACTTTTTAGTAAACACAAGAACTTAAATCAAAATTATCAAGTATAAGATATTAAGTTGACATTTCAAGTATTTGATGAGTGTTTAAGACTTCATTATTTCTATGACGACTACGAAACCAAACAGCTGACATTTGACGATGGAGTTTATCAACAGACAAACAACCGAAGCTTCGAGAAAAGCTAAAACAAATCTTGTTTAAAATCTTCTTTCTCTTTCTCTTAGCGTTATCTCAGTTTCAATCTGGGGTCCGCTTACTAGTCTAACCGGATTTGGCTGAATATTAGCTTTTCCACAGAGCGACTGCCTGTCTGACCTCCGCAACCCGAAGGGATAGCGATATTCCATGGTTTAGACTAGTGTCAGTTTATTTAGAAGGTACTGACGCCCTGTAACTACTGTCAAAGATCTTCATGACAACCGGGACAGACGGCTTAACGTGCTCTCAGAGGCACGGGACGAGCGATAATTAACGTTCAGACTGTAAAGTAAAAAAAGTGTTAAAGTGTTCAGACTGAGATGATTTTATATTTGAAGACAGGAAAATTATAATACATGCATACATAGAATCACGCCTATTTCCCGGAGGGGTAGGCAGAGAATACGGAACGCCATTTGCAACGATCCTGACATACCTCTCTTGCTTCATTCACTTCCTTCAAGTTTCTCACGCATGCTCTTCTGTTTTGGGTACTTCTGGCCTGTCCTTTTTTCAGGATGTCTCCAATCTGGTCAGAGAACGTCAACCTAGGTCTTCCCCTTCGTCCTATCCCATTCACATTTACCTCATATATCTGCTTTGTCAGTCTTTGAAAATTATAATAATACTAAATAAAAACATTATAAATTTAAGTTTCGTTTTAAATAAATTTAAAACGACAATAAACAACTTTCTCATTGGTTGACTATGTTTTGAATAAGTTATATTTAATATCTATCTACAGTTTTTGATGGTCTGCTTACAATGAAAATATTTTTTATTTGGAAGGTAGTCTGATCCTGCAACATATTCTTTCTGTCTTAAAAAATCTACTCCATCGTGTATTTTCTTTCCCTCTTGAAAAAAGCTGTTCCTAGTATGGCAGAAATTTATGAGGTGCGGTTGTTTCACTCTCTGGAGAGCGACTTGTCTGCTGATAAAGTTAATAAAAAGACTCCAGAAAATTGTTAGAAACTTACTACGTTTAGGGAACACAGGCATCCGAAGATTTAACATAGCTGGCGTAAAACAGCACTTTTTTATAAACAAATATTTGCTGCATAGTTTTATGAAGTTAGCAACTTACAGCAGATTTTAAAATTCGTTCTATCCATGAATTTGGCTACTTTAGATATTTATTTGACATATTTTGTATGGAAGTTACGTCAAATAATATGTATCTCTAGCATAAAGTAAAGTAATACTAAGATCTCTAATAGCCAAATTTATAGATATATCGGATACTGGAACCGGCTGTTAATCTGTTTACGTGTCTTTTCAATGCTAGTAAACGGCAACACTAATATTGTTACAGCGAAGGCATATCTCTCAGATATTTATGCTTAGAGAGTAGGATTTTGGGTTATAATAATTTTGGTTTCGAAAAATTTACGGCTAGAATTTTTCCCATATTAACAGTTTTCATGGCAAGATATTTTATAGTAGAAGCTATAGTTGTCAAAATGCCGGCCTTATATATCTTTCAAAGAACACAAGCGTAAGTTATGCGTACAGGAACTTTAATAAAAGAATATGAAAATATTTGGCGTTTCTCTCATTACTTGTAACTTTAACATTATGATATGTTACTAGGTGATATAGCCTCAGAATCACTAAGGACGGCGCCGCGACACGGCGTTACTTTAACAATTATTCCAACAAACGAATGTTTTTAACATTGGCGGTTGCTTGTAAAACTGTAGAAACCGTAAATAGAATATAGCGAACATAATTATAGTAGACTCGGATAATAAGATGCGTAGCCAACGGTGACTCTAACTGGTGACCACGATGAGTGATAGACGGTCCTTAGCAAACATATTCCTACGCGTAAGAAGAATATCCGATGACTTTGGTCCTTGGCACATTATATATGTAATTGGTGAAATGTATCGATACAATACCGATAGACTACCATGATGGATTAGGAATGTATGACTGCAATGCAAAATGGATTTGTAAGTCGATTCGAGTGGGTGCGGGAAGCTTTACAGTATGTAGTGCACACAACGCCATCTAGTCAGACCAGGACACGCATCTGTGTTCATGCACGCAAATGTTTGACTTCAGCGGGAATCGAACGTTTGCACTCCCGCTACGCTACCGGGTGCATTATTTTATAACTTTGTCTGTATGATCAGCTCGTTATAGACATTCGCGATAGGTGGATATCGTCTATAACTCTATCATACTATGTTGAAAATAAAAGGTAGTACAAATGAAATAAACCACTTCGTGCGATGCACCTAATCGTTCGATATCTCGACTTTTGGCTTTGGTATCTTTGTTTAATGCCTGAATGGCACATAAATAATTACGAGCAGGCCAGATACACTTTTTATGCATTTTTCGTTTGGTACCTACCATTTTTGTACCCACTAACTCTTTTATTTTATCTAGGATTTGTAGTTATACCAAATCTGTTTTGTATAAGTCAAAGCCATAGTGAGAAACAAACACTAACTTTAAACCTATAACTATACCACTATACAAAATCTCCAAAATCCTTGGCAAATTGTAGCATTAGGTAATCCTTTTTTCACGATTCAGGTGATTACTCGAAACCCTTCATTTAGGATAAGCTAAAATAATACAGCATCCAACTTTTCTACTCGACGTCTATCTGTACCAAACGAAACTCCAATAAAGCCTTTGAAACACTGAGCTAAACTAAAATGTATTTAACCTGTTCGATAAACAACATCAGAGTACTCAATAAAATGGCGGATGGCGTAGACGGGCATCTGATGTAGCGGGAATTTGGCTGGAAAATTAGATCAGTCCGAAATAGTCGGGGTCTAAATGTGGTTACAACTAACTTGCTTGCACCTAGACTAGGGCGCTAGAGGCTTATGCTAATGGCTTTCTAATTTCTTCTGGCGGCGGCTAGTTTGGAGGATGTTTAGGTCGATGGTTTTGGAGAGTTAGTTGGAAAGGGTAGAGAACTACACGCTGTGTTGAATGGGTGTCGAAATCAATGCTTTTGAACTAATAAAAATTTGTGCAAACAATGCATGGAGTTTGCTTGTTGAGCTTTTTGAATGAACAGGTTTACATAAATTATACCTGCATTAAGAATGATTATACATAAATCAATATTGTTTGTTTGTTCTTCGTGTGAGTGTGTGGCCAACTCAACACAGTTGAGCGGGATTTGCAAGAGCTCCAGGTTGCAGACTGGAAGAGGGCAGCACGAGATCGAAACAAATGGCGTTCTCTTGTATTGGAGGCCAAGGCCCACTTCGGGTCGCTGTGCCAGAGGAGTGTGGCTAACTCTGGTGTCGGAGTTTTCAGACCGCCTCAAGGCCTCCGACATGGCCTAACGATCCTTATCCTTAGACAAGAACCAGGACCGACAGCTTTACGTGCCCTAAATAAATCAATATTGTTCAAATTAATACCTAATCCCTATGCAGTAAGTGCAAGTAAAGTACAGCTGAGAATGTACTAAAATTACTAACAGGCATAAGTCACCACCATGACCATGGCTTGTATAACCCATGCCGAAACGACGTAGCACGTAGACTGTATTGCAGCTTTACTTTTTTTCTTTTTTCTTTTTATAGGCATACGATCAAACGGCTTGCCTAAGCAATTACCGCGGCCGTTGGACACAAGCAACACCACTGGAGTTACAAGTGCTTTGCCGTCCCTTGGGGTTGGGAAAAGTGATAGGAGTAGGAGTGAGATGAGGGAGAAGGAATAGGGATGGGGCCCCCAGCACTCTCATTCACCGAACGAAACGCAATAGTTAAGGTACTGTTACTTTACTTCGATTTTCGATGTGAGAGGGTAGTACTTCCCCTGTCGAGCCGGCCCATTCATGCTGAGATCAGCAAGGCTCTGCTACCTATAAAGATTCTAACCCGATAGAGACCAGTTAGATGATTATTAGTCCTATGTACAAGTAGCGAAATCTACATAATATGTCAACACAGTGACAAGTCACGCTATACAGTTGATGCACGATTTTAATACTTAATTCCTACACCATAAGAACGGTACAAAGGTCAACGAGTCTAGCTATACGTGTTGCCGTGTGTACATCTGCTTCAAGAATGATCGAAGTTGTAAATAATAACTAAACCAAGAAATCCATTTCTCGGATATGTACTAAATACGGAGTTGTAGATCTCTTGTTTTTAGCTTCCACTGAGAATTTGCCAAAGTCTTTTACCTTCTACCAAGTGTAGGTACATGAACACAAACTCGAGACAACTACCAAACTCACCGCTCACTTCGTTTATTAGTTTCTATAGTACGTACAGACAGAAGGATATATTGCTGCTATAGTTGGACTGTAAAACGTTTTCCGTTTGTGTACTAATTAGGCCCGAATATGTCTAGATGACTGCCTTATTTTGAGTTGGTATTACTGTCACATTTTGTTTCTCATATAGAAAGGAGTGTTATTTACCGTGTTGTAACGGATTAAGAATACAACATATGATTACTCCATTTAATTTCATGGGTTATTTATAGAAGCGACTAAGATACTACTCAAAGTAAAATAAATCTCTATAGTAGTTTTAAGTCACTTTATAAATGTACTTTATTATGGTTTATATCAGTAAAGAATATTATGTATTTATCTATATATATCTTTGCTGTAACACGTCTAGCTTACTGACTCAGAGTGCTACAATGGGAAGCAACCTAGGAGCGGTTAAATCCAGCAGTTGACTGCGTAAAGCTGTTAAGGAAGGAAAGGTAAGGTAAGTAACTTAGTACCAAAAATCGTGCATTATGTCTATGTCTGCCTATGTTTAGGGTATAGGCACCAAAGTTAATTGCGGTTTATATAAAAGTCACGTTGTTTTCGATGCCTGTATCTGTCTAAAGAACTGCTGAAACATACTTTGATAAATAAATAGTAAGGAGAAAAATGAGGCAACTACAGGTAATTAGTCCAGCCTAAGCAGACAAACAGAGAAACCAAGGAAACTGTAGGAAATGAAGGCACACTGTGTGTAGACACTACTAAACGTTAAATGAAATGCAATTTGCTGCCACTATAATAGGAGCCATATTACGCAATGATTAATTAGGTGCCAACGTACATTATGTATATATCTCTAAGCACAAACTAACGGCCTATCCTAATGTTTGTGGGAAGATGACTGACGTGGTCGATGTATTTCTTGCACCATTACACGTAAAGCCAGACTGACGTACACAGTCATGTGCCGTCAGTTCTGTCATCATAACAGTGTTATTACAAGATAATGGTTTTTGAAAAAGATACCAGCTTTAGTAGTTACTAGAGCTTATTTTATTTAACCATTTCTTCCCGATTCCGTGGGTATTTCCAAAAATCGGCTGTGCGTTGTCTATCAGGTAGACAATAACGCATTTTTTTATATACAGACCAAGTTATGAAACCCAAAAACTAAAACAATAATTCAAAAACCATACTTTGCGAAGTAACATTTCTTGGAAACAAACCCCAATATTTATTCAGCAGTAATAATATTTTGTTTATTAGACGGCAACGTGAACTGCAAGCTAAGTCCGCAGTATCACCGACACCAATATCTTTGAACCGAAACCAAATTTTCACTAATGTGTTGGCATTCTCAAATGGCTAAATCTCGTGTCTGATCGCAGTTAGCGAGTTGGCGGCGCTCTAATACTTGCGGCTGTATAAATCATATACACGTTACTAGGGACACTCGATTCTTCACTGTGGAGACGTCATGAAGTGTCGTAATTCAGTTTTTGTGGCGTAGATTTAGTCACCCGATAAAATAAAGTAAATAAGTGCCTCCCCGCGGATCTGTCTGCTTGACGGCTTTTGCGACAAAAGGCCTATCTAACTACTATTTTTATGTAAAGATTACACGTTCGACATACTCCCTTAAATCGTCTTTGCGTGAAAGAGTAACAAACACGTAAGCCTGTTCAGAAACTAATTGTTAAAGAAGAATTTAATAATACCAGCTCTATGTATAAACTATCCTATTGCTGTACTCTTCTCACTTTAAGGAGGGTTAGATCACAGTCCACGTCACTGGCCAGGTATTGGTCGACTTCGCATTCCGTCTTTCAAAAAATTTGGAAACCTTTCAGCCATAATGGTTTCCTTCACCGCTTAGCAACCGACAACTAGTAATTTAGTACGCACATAACTGAGTAAAAGTCTGTGGTGCCCCGTGTTTTTGAGCCCCCGAGACACTCTGGGTTGTAGTCTGTGGGTCTCTCCGCTAGGATATCATTATAACATAGGATTCTAATCTCTTAGTGATTTTTTTTCTTTTAAAAAGACAACTCCCACACTAGGAATAAATCTTGTGTCGCGGGAGACTTTACGTTTTTTTTTAACATACAACCAACGGACACAATGAACATCCAGACTAAAAACAACAATAATTTATGTATTACACAAAGTGTTGTATCGCATGGGAATCGAACTCACAAACTTGCCGCAGTGTCAAGCGGTGAGGTGGCCGCTTAAACCACCACACCAACCGTGCAGGCAGTGACTCTTATGTACATTCTGTCACTGCGCTCACTAGCCCTTTTAATCTTGACCACTATAGTTCATGTTGTATTATCGGTCCGTTCGTATGTTGTGCTCGTTGCTAACGAATGCAGTGAACTGTCGGGAGCCTTGGAGCCACTGAGGGAATGCCGCTGCAATTTCTTCGAGGTCAACTCATCGCAATTCCGATGCCTATAAATATGCAAACATGGGGCTGGAGTTGGGATGGGTTAAGATGCTGCAGTGAATACAATGAGAACTGGTTTTCTTCCCCTCTTCTGCAGCGTGTTTATTTTTCTTGCATTTGAAAATAATTGTTACAAATATTATGTATATTTTTTAAATATAAAGTCATTTCAAAAACTCTCACAGAGAAGTAGGCTCCGGTATTCAATATTGCCTGTATGGCGTATAGTTTGAGCGGTCGCCTCGACGCTGAACAATGCACCAAGTGTTGTGGGTTCGATCTCCACACGAGACAATACATTTTGTGATCCACAATTGCTTGTCTCAAGTCTGGGTGTATTTTATGTAGGTTAATTGAATGAAACCTTGTTAAGAATATTGATGATCTTATCTGTCACTCCTTTGATGTACGATAAGTATGCTGGGTGTTGTTCAACCTTGAAGTCCAGGTGTTTTTAAGTATGTCTGGGTGGTCTGATTCGCCCACTATATCCGTTTTTGTGTAGAACGTCGCTTATATGCGAAAGTTCCTTACCCAAATGTTCCTCGTCACATAAGCTATATGCCCGATCGGTAAGCGACGTTATAACGGAATTCGGTTGATGTGGGTGATGATGTGAGTCGGCATGTAGATAGCGAACTGTGTGTGTTGGCTTTCTGTATACAGAGTGGCTCAATGAACCGTCATCCCGTACGCCAATCATAACATCGAGGAACGCCATTCTTCTGTCCCTTTCGATTTCATAGGTAAAACCCGTTTTACTGTGGATGCTGTTTAAATGTGCCAAGTACTCTTAAACCATCTTTTCATCGCCTTCCATAACACAGAAAATGTCGTCTACGTACCGTTTCCAAATTTTTTACTCCAAACAAAGGTACGTGTTATATATCCCGAAAGACAATTTAAATCAAGTTTATTTATTTATTTTGCTTAAGGATTTCCAACAAAGGCTGTACACCTCTTATATAAAACAATTTTTCTAAATTACATTACAGGATTATAGCCTGTGTACTCCCTCAATTACAGGAAACCACATCATCATCTTCTTGCCCTGGTCCCAATCTATTTGGGGTCGGCGCAGTCCGTCCTTAGCTTCCATTCTTTTCTATCGCCCGTCATCTGATCATTTACCCCTTTCTCTTTCATATCCATCCTCACACAGTCCATCCATCTTTTCCTTGGCCTCCCTTTCTCTTTCCATCCCCCTACTTCTCCATCATCCTACATACATATCATTTCTTCGCATAATATGTCCATACCAAGCCAAACGACTTCCTTTCACTTTCTCGTCTATAGGCGCCACTTTCAGACTACCTCTCACGTATTCATGCCTAATCTTATCCATTCTCGTAACTCCACACATCCATCGCAACATTCTCATCTCTGCCACATGTAATCGTTTTTCATCCATCTTCTTAGTAGCCCAACACTCAGCTCCATACAAAACGACAGGCCTTATAACCGCCTTATATATGCGTCCCTTGAATTTCAAAGGCATTTTAGGATCGCATACTGTGCCCGAGACCTGTCGCCATTTCATCCATCCTGAGTTGATCCTTTGCCGAACATCTCGGTCAATTTCACCGTCGTGATGCAGGAGTGAACAGAGGTAGCGAAAGTCGGAGCATACTGGTAGGGGTCTACCGCTGAGTGTAACCGGGCTTGGACTAGAGAGGCCGCCAAAGTCATAGAACATGTATTCAGTTTTGGTTCTGCTTATCCTAAGGCCTACGTTCTCCAGTCTCTGCCGCCACTCCTCCAGCTTGCTCTGCACCTCCTGTCCACTTTCTGCTATCAGGACAATGTCGTCGGCAAACAACATGCACCAGGGTGCCTCTACCTGTATGTCCGATGGTATTGCATCCATAATCAACGAGAAGAGGTAAGGACTAAGAGCCGACCCTTAGTGCAAGCCTACAGCCACATCGAATCTGGCTGTGATTCCAGCTGCGGACCGGACTTGCGTATGCCACATTCAGCATACATAGCTTGGATCAACTTCAGGTACTTTTCAGGCACTCCTTTCTTCTTGAGATCCCACCACAAGACTTCACGCGGTACCCGGTCATATGCCTTTTCGAGGTCAACGAATACCATATGCAGATTTGTTTGCGCCTCCCTGTATTTTTTAACAAATTTGGCAAAGTGCAAAAATGGCATCCACCGTACCTTGACCAGGCATAAAACCGAATTGGTTACGTGAAATCTCACTCTTGCTCGCAAACGTCGCTCAAGGCCAGAGGCCCTATCCCCCATTCCATCTCCCTCATCCCACTCCTCATCCGATCCCCATTCCCAACCCTAAAGGGCGGCAACGCACTTGTGACTCCTGTGGTGTTGCTTGTGTCCATGGGCGGCGGTAATTGCTTACCATCAGGCAATCCGTCTGCTCGTTTGCCGCCTATTAAAATAAAAAAATAAAAATTACTCTCTCCCATACTTTCATACTATGAGGCATTAACTTTATTCCCCGATAATTGTTGCATGCTTGGACATCTCCCTTATTTTAAAAAATGAGCACTAGGTAACTGCTGCACCATTCCTTGGGTACTGTCAACTCATGCAACATCTTATTGAAGAATAAAGTCAGCCACACCCATCCATCCTCCCCTAACACCTTCCATGCTTCTACTGGTATTCCATCTGGTCCTAATGCTTTCCCATTCTTCATTCCACTCACAGCCCGTCTTACCTCATCCTTACTTATTACATTCACTAGTCCAATATTCTTCGCCTTGTTTTCAAGCCTTTTGCACCAATCATTCTCTTCATTCATTAATTTTTCAAAATATGTTCTCCATCTTTCTTTAATCCTATCATCATCCGTAAGAACCACTCCTGTTTCATCTTTCATACACTTGATATGGGATACATCCATCGCCTTTCTCTCTCTAGCCTTAGCCAGTCGGTATAAATACTTTTGGCCCTCCGGCTTCTCAATTAATCCGTATATATCGTTAAGGGCTTTTGCTGTAGCTAAGGCAACGGTTTTTTGGCTCTTTTCTTACATTCATCATACTTCTTTTTCTTACTCTCTTTCAATGAGTCATTACCTTCTTTCATTAGCTGCCATTCCTTAAACCTTGCTTTCTTTTCCTTGAGCACACTCTGTACTTCCTTTGTCCACCACCAGGTATCCTTATCTTTCATACGTTTTCCTTTCGATTCTCCTAAAACATCTTTTGCCACGCACTTCATACATTTACTCATCTCCTCCCAACTCTCATTCACGCTGCAATCCTTCATATCGCCCATCTCAATAATTTTATCTACCACTCTATCTCTGAACTCTACTGCACATTCATTCTTCTCTAATATATGCCATTTTACTTTTGGGGGTAGCTGCTCCTTGGTTCTTTTCGAGCTCAGCCGAATTTTTTATTCGACCACCAGGAGTCTGTGCTGTGAGACTAAATCTTCTCCCGGTACCACCTTACAGTCTTTGACCCAGTTGATACGTTTACGCCTTAGCAGAAAATAATCAATCTGGGTTATGACCCAGATTGATTATTTTCTGCTAAGGCATATGGTGGCCACTGTTGTAGGTTACCAGGTGTTGCTCTTTTTTTTGAAACCAAGTATAAGCCACTAAAAGATCAAAAGCGGCAGCAGCTTGGAGAATTGCTTCTCCCTCGCTATTTCGGCTGCCGAAACCCCAGTCTCCATGTACTCTTCCATACTCTTCACTTGTTCGTCCCACATGACCATTAAAATCTCCTCCCACAATTATCTCTTCATTCTCCGGAATATCCGTCATCATTGTATCGAAATCCATCCAAAACTTCTCTTTCTCATAATCATCACATCTTGCCTGAGGGGCACACACACTTAACCGCTCAAGGTAACCGCTCTAATTTGAAATTTTTCGCTAAAGCATCACGCGGTCGTTATCTGACCACCCGCGAAGCAAGGCCATTTCCCGTGCTACCTTAAACCTAACCTTACGACTCGTCACTCGGGTTTTGATATTTGAAATGATGTTTTTATAAAAGTAGATTAAATAAGCTTTGTAGTAATGTTTAAATGATTACTGAATGATGGAATGTTTAATTTATGCGACCCGCCAAACTTGATCCTATTGTAAAAATGTCGTCTATCGACGACCTACTCGCCATTTTTGTTTGTCGTGATAACAATTTAGGTTATAAATTGCTTACTTTTATTTTTTTGTATACCTGGTGGTATAAGCTTTACAATAATATAAAATTATAGCAATGTTTGCTTAGAAAATTATTTAAATGACAGCATTTGAAATTTTGTGTATTTCGCTGTCTTTGCATGTTGCGCGCGGGGCGTAATTATGGATTCAAAACATCATTGTAAACAAATTATATAATTATATTTGATATTTTTATGTTTTAATTGTGAATAAACTAATTAATTATAAAATAACAGCAAAAAATAAACAAATATTGTGTAATAATTTAATTCAAAAGGCTATATTCATTCAATTACCGAAAAAACGGCATTTATTTTTTATTGAATAAAAATATGTTACATTTCTGCTATGAATTATTATTTTATTATGAGTATATAAATAAACTTATCATATGATATATAATACTCCTATAATTCATAAGATATTGGCTTTCGAAAATTTTGGCGGGTATGGCGGCTATTTTTGGTGGGAAAAAGTAAACAATTGTGCAAAGACCAATAAGAATAATTCTTATCGGATTCTTATCAGATATGGTTTTTTTAATTGGAAATCTAGTTGAAAATAAACTTTATCTAGGTTTGAATCTGATATATAACAAGAAAATATGTTTGAAAAAATAAAATACGAAAATTGGCGGCAATTAACAATCATTTATATTTTACATTTTTTATGTTTAAAATTAAAATGTTTCTTTCCATTATATTTATTTCCTCTGAAAGTAAATTAAATTACCTTTCTAAACGTGTACAATACTTATATACCTCTCATAATAAAAAAGGACGAGAAATATGAATATGTTAGAAATATAATAGCGCGCTCGAAAATGGCGGGAAAATATTATACCGGGCGCGCTTTATACCACTCTTGCGTGGGTTTCAAGTACATTATTATGTGTTAATTAATATCATTCGAAAGCTTATTTAATTACGCGTCTATTGATATACAATATTACCTTAATGAATAGAAATATCACCATTCTTTCAACGAAAATATTACGCGCCCGTACTTAGCTCGAAAGCCTAGCCTCGAAAGTGGCCAAAATACATCTACCTGGTGTCCTGAGATGCCTCGATGGTGGCCAAAATGCTTCGAGGGGTTATCACATTCAGAATAATATCTTGCAATATCACTTTCACAGCAATCAATCTGTCATTAATTCTATTTACACATGTCACACCATCTTTCAGATTTTCGTCTAATACAATTCCCACACCATTTCTTTTCCCATCACTTCCACAATAATGAAACTTGTATCCTTCTCCGATCTCCCTAGCTTTCGTACCTTTCCATCTTGTTTCCTGCAGACATGCCACATTTATTCGTCTTCTTTTCAAAACATCAGCTAATTCTCTAGCCCTTCCAGTCATCGTACCTACATTCAAACTTGCATGCAACCCTTACGTCACAGGCTCACTTCTTACGTTGCACTCGCCCGGAGTAGTGCAACAATCCTTGCATACTTCTCGCAGGTGCCGGGTGCTGCCCCTGCGCGTCGCCTGCGGGGAATGCCCTAACCCTATCGCACTCCTTAACATATTTTAACATGTTTTATCATGGATTTTACTAGCCGGCCGCCTGCCTGACGCCAACCCTCCTTGGGAATGTTATCGTAATAAAGGAGGAGGGATAGGAGAAACGGGGTAAATGGATGGGATGTATGATAAGGAAGAAGGGGTTTGTAGGTGGGGGTACTGTAGTCACTGGAAGGATATAGGGAAGTGACTACAGTAGCTAGGAGAGCCGGGAGCGCCTACCCGAAGCCCTGTCTAATGGTCGGACAGACCAATCGACAGAAACACCCCCTGACTAATTACAGGAAACCACATCATGCATAAATTATAAATTCTAAAATAACAAAATAGTGCACATAAGCGCAGACAATTTACGAAAGTTTACAAAATGCATGTTTTAAAATTAAAGTTACAATTATTACAAACTTTACTTAGAATAAACAAAAAAAATCAACAATATTAACAGAGACTGAGTAAAATAAAAAGAAATAAGGAACACACCCATTACTATACCTCAGTAAAAAGCACAGCCATAGCATGTTTTTTGTACTCACGTATCCTATCGCTATTATCTGCATTACAGAGTTTGGTGACCAAGTTGTGCTGCCTACAAAGCAAAGACATGGCAGCGTACTACCCGAGATTTGTTCTTGAGTAAGGAACACTGAACAACTTATATATGTTACTTCTAGGCAATGAGTAGGGATGTTAATGAATAAAGAACTTAATAAATCACTGCAATCAATATGACCGTAAATAATTTGTGAGAAAATCAGCATCTGTCATTTTTCTACGGTTCGATAAGGTAACCATAATATTATAATGTTTTGATCTTGCCGCGTAATTTAAAAGTATCTTGGCTTTATGGTCGCGATAGCAGATATGATAAAGACAGCGTTTTTGAAAGCTTTCTAAGCGCTTATTGTAGATATCATAGTAAGGGTTCCAAACATCAGAATTATATTCTAGTATTGGTCGTACTAATGCATTAAAAAGTAGTACATTTGTTGACGATTTTTTGAATTCTCTCGTGTTGCGCAACACAAAGCCTAATACTCTAAAACCCTTTGATGTGATATTTAATATGTGTTTGAAATAGAATTAGTTTTAATTATAAGTCAAATCGATTATATCGATTAAGTAACATTTTGTTTAGTCTATTGAAAATTTCTGACAATGGTCACACTGAACTGTCACTTGAGTTCCCGCCTTGAAAAATTTCCACGTTGTCGTCTCGTACGTAAAATATCGCCTTTTGAATTAACGCGAATTGAATCAACTTGTAATTAACTTAATACGTAATTGGCGCCTTTGACTTCCGGCAAGGTTTCTGATAATTTGTGAAACATTGACATTTGCAAAACTGAATTGTGAATCCTGTGAATGTGCATCGTGCCCTCGTGCCAACGGAGAGGACATCAAGTTGGAAGGAACAGCTAAGTGGATAATTCATTCAATCTATCGTGGCCACCTTAGTTTTGTTTGTTTTTCCCTAACTTAGTTCCAGGCCTGACATCAGTGAAGATACAGGTAATTGTACATTGTTAAATTCTTAGCGCCAAGAAACTTGGTCCATGTGTTTAGATCCTTTGCCTTGGGCTAAGACTGGATGAATTAATCGCTTCCACTGATCTCTGTATAAAACTTACCAATTCATAGCCCGAACGCTAGACATTGTATCTTAGCCGTGTGTTTTTTGGTAGCAGAGCGTGGTTGTATCTTAGCCGTTGATTATTGTTGTATCTGAACTCAGATTGGTGTTGTATGAGCTATATATCTCACCTTGTAGACAGTATTGTAGTGTTTGTCAGGTCAGTTATTGTCTGAAATACATAATATTTAATTGTATAAGTTGACCTAGATAATTTGAAACACATTGTCACACATAACCTCAATCAGTAATTGTTGATTTGTATTGTTGAAAAATCTAACTTAAATTTGTTGTTGCATTAATAAGTCAGTTTGTTTGGATACATAACAGCTGTATGTATCAATAAATTTAGTAAATTTAGTTTATTGCATATATTCATAAACATTATAACAACCAACTTGACCTTGCCACTTGGGCGGGTCACATTAATAAACTTTGTTTTGTTATAATATATATAATATTGCTAGGTAACATAAATTCTGTGCTTACTTACTATTGTATATCTCAAATAACACAGCCAGTCTGTCTGTTGCAAATAATTCATTAATTAATTTGAAGTTCAACTTTTAATTTGTTATAAGTTACAACTTTTGATAACTTTTGTGTTTGTTTCAATATATTAAAACTATTAATTTTGTTGGACAGTAGATACCTGTCACTTGCCTGCACTTGCAGTAAACAGGCTAATACTTTGTTGGTTTCAAAGAATTGAGAAAAATTAAGTTTTGATTGTTAATATTATTTAACGCTTGTCCGGGCTCTTTTGAATTTTGATTATGTCAGCTATCAAGGACTTGCGTGCGGCTGCTGGTGCTGTTGCATCAGATTTGCGCTGGTTTGCCTCGGCCAGTGCTTTAGTGAACCGGCCTGATCGCCAGCAGGCCTTACTTCAAAGGTACGAGCGGATCGATGATCGCCTGGCAAGTGTGGAACAGCAGTTCCGCACTTTCAGCGCTTGCTGTCTCGAAGTGTCAGTCACTGATTTCACTGCTGACCAGCGAAATAAGGTCAGCGAAGACTATGCCCAGGTCTGAGATCTGTATGATGCTGTCTCCAATACTGCGAGACAACTAGTTGCCGATAGGGAAGGGCAACCCGGCCTGAAGCAGGAGCTTCCTAGGTCAGCACCGGGGCTGCTGAGTAGGCTCCCTACTTTGGACCTCCCGCATTTCGATGGCTGCCTAGGAAGCTACCTGGGCTTCGTTATTTTGTTTGACAGCCTGGTCGATGACAGGGCTGACCTTCAGCCAGCACAGAAATTGGCATATTTAATGTCGGTTCTGGATGGAGAGGCCAAAGGCCTCATCCAGCATCTGCCCGTGTCTGACGAGGCGTACCAGACGGCTCGGGACTTAATTACCCGTAGGTACCATAACAAGCGTGGCCTCGCCGACACGCACATAGAGCAGATTTTGAGTTTGCCCACGCTCACCCGGGTCTTTGCGTTGCGCATCCAACTATTGAACCCGCTTTTGGGGGCAATCAACGCACTTAAGTGCCTTGACCTACCCGTGGACCAATGGTCCTATCTATTGGTGCACATTGTACTTAAGACGCTGCCTGCCGACCTGAGGTCGCGTTTTGAACAGCGCTTTGGTGGGGATAGCGCGACCCATCTGCCCCCCTTTGCTGACCTGGAGAGGTTCCTGGAGGATGAGTGCCGGGTCTTGGACAACTCCGGTGGTGACACGCCGGCTAAGACGCAGCCGCCCAAGGTCAAGGAGCAGGCTCGCGGTCACACCCGAGCCAATGTTGACCGGCGCCCTCCTCGCTTTGCGGTCACGCAGAGCCCAGCGGAGTGCTCCTACTGCAAGGTCACGGGGCACAGAACGGCCAGTTGTAGGGCATTCTTGGACCTTCATGTCGCCTCTCGTAGGCGCATCGCGAATGCCCGCCGCCTTTGCTTCTCTTGCTTGGGGTCCCACTACCAGCGAGACTGCCCAAACTCTCGCCCCTGTCCTCACTGTGGAGGACAGCATTTGGACATTCTCTGTATGAATACCAGAGAGGTTGGCCGCTTGTCCAACCAGCCGACGCCGCGCACGGGCGGGTGTTTTGAAGGTGGCAGCCGAGGCTCACCGGCGCGTAGCCGAGAGTCGCCTCGCTCAATTGATCGCCACTCGCCCCGCTTGGAGAACCGTAGCGTGCGCACGCCTCCTCTCTCTCGTGCACCTGAATGTGCGACTGCGCAACCTCACCAGCACCATGACTGCTGCCCCAGGTATTCCCCTCCTTTGGCGGAGCGTCCCCGCCTTGACTCGCGCCCACCTCGTTTTGGGTGGGTGCGTCATTATGACGCCCCACAGATGGCGCGCGGTTCAAGTCATCGCGCCTTTGAGGACTTCAAGCCGCACCCTCGTTTTGACTTGCCTGGTCCTGGCCAACGGTCGCCTCCCAGGCAACAATAGGTCATTGACCCCTGCCCTATAACGCCAACCTCCCCCATTGAGACCGTTATCCTTCCAACGGTTGCTGTAAGGGTCTGGGGACCCACGGGGACCTCTGTTGTTGTCCGTGCTATATTGGACACAGGTTCACAAGGTTGCATTGTTTCCACTTATTTGGTAGGGCAGGTTAATCTTTTCCAAATTGTATACGGGGCATAGGTGACATAGCCTCTAATGTTGAAGGGCAAGTTAAGGTTTTGTTTGCCCCTGTTGAATCTTCACACCCGTGGATTAAAACCTCGGCTATTGTACTGAAGAATATTTTGGGTATGCATCCACAGAAACAGCTATCTGCTGCTGTGGTGAATTTGACATCGGGATTGGAACTGGCAGACCCCAAATTTGACACACCGGGTCAAATCGATTTGTTGATTGGTTCTGATGTCTTAGGTGGAATTTTGATTGGTGGGAAACGGGTCTTGGTGCCAAATGGTTTGACTGCCATCCCGACCATATTTGGATTTGCTTTGATGGGACCTGTACCTAGGTACCCCCCTCCACCTGAATTTGATAATTTGTTGGCTGTAGGCTCCACTCTCTCTGATGCGGTTCAGAGGTCTTGGGAGGTAGAGGAGCCCACTCAAGCTGCCCGTTTGAATCCAGAACATGAGGAGTGCGAGCTGTTCTTCCAGAATAACTCGGGTCGACTCCGTTCTGGTCGGATCATTACGAGGCTTGTCTGTTCGGCCTCCGCTTGGTGAGTCACGACCTTTAGCCGAAAAGAGATTGTTGGCTATGGAGCGCCGCATGGGTCGTGATCCGGAGCTCAGACAGAAGTACATTGAGTTCATGAGGGAATATGAACAGTTGGGACACATGTCTGTGTCAAATTTGAATTGGCGTTCGGTGGAGCACTACTTTCTCCCGCATCATGCGGTATTGAAGCCATCGACTGGCAAGCTGCGCACAGTGTTTGATGGTTCTGCGCAGACTTCAACAGGCGTATCCTTGAACCAGTGCTTGCATTCTGGTCCCAAGTTGGTCAAGGACCTTTGTGACGTCATCACCAGCTTCCGACGACATCAGGTTGTCTTTGTGGCCGACATAAAAATGATGTTCAGGCAGACTATTATCCACCCTGATGACCGTCGCTTCCAGCTGATCCTTTGGAGAGAGTCTCCTCGCGATCCCATGGTCGTTTACGAGCTCAATACCAATACGTACGGGTTAAGGTCGAGCCCCTATTTGGCAATACGTTCTCTTTGGGAGCTCGCAGACCGCGAAGGCATACGTTTCCCACGAGCCTGCGCCATCTTGAAAGACGATATTTACGTCGATGACATTTGTTCAGGCGCCTCCACAGCGGACGAGGCGATCCTCCTGCGGGACGAATTGATAGGTATTTTGGCCTCTGCTGGTTATGAGTTGCGCAAATGGATTTCCAACTCACCAGCGCTTTTGGAAGGCTTGCCAGAGGATCATCAGCAGGATCCACATTTGTTTGAGATTGTTGACAACCCCGCCATGATGGCTGTTCTCGGCGTCCAGTACAGACCAGTCCGAGACATCTTTACGTACAACGTAGACTTGAAATTGCCTTGTTCTTGGACTAAACGTCTCGTGTTGTCTACTGTCGCCAGAACCTTTGATCCGAACGAATGGATTTGTCCTATCATATTTTGGGCAAAATGCTTCTTGCAGAAGCTTTGGACAGCAGGATTGACTTGGGACGAACCTCTACACGGCACTCTTGTTGAGGAATGGACCTCTTTTGTATCCTCACTTCCTGCCGTCAATAAGATCTCCTTGCCTCGTCCCATCCTTCCTCCCGGGAAGTACAAGGCCACCCTTCACGGGTTTTGTGATGCCTCGGAACGTGGTCACGCAGCTGTGGTGTACTTGCGCACAGTCAGTGCCTCAGGTCAGGTGAGAGTTTCCCTGATCATGGCGAAGAGCAAGGTTGCACCCATTCGGACATCTCTGACCATCCCAAAATTGGAGCTTTCGGGAGCCGCACTACTTGTATGCTTATTGAACCACGTGTCTATCACTTTGGGTAAAAGCATTTGTATTACTGGAACCTACGCCTGGACAGACAGCCAAATTGTTCTGTGTTGGTTGAAGGCTTCTGTCCACACCTTGGAGGTATTTGTCGCTAATCGCGTTTCCCAAATCCAGAAATCCGAAGTCAAACTTGTTTGGAGACACGTGCCAGGTGAGCTCAACCCCGCTGATTGTGCCTCGCGCGGATGCTTGACGCCTAGTTTGATAGGTCATTCGCTGTGGTGGGGTCCGGAATGGTTGAGTTGACCAGAAACTGATTGGCCTCGAACGCCAGTTTTGAATACTTCTAATTTTCCGGGTCTACGAACACTCACTCTTGAAAAGGTGGAATGCGCCTTCGACCCCAATTTTTTGTTGAATCGTTACAGCTTCCTCGACAAGTTGTTAGGTGTCACTGCTTGGATAAAGCGTTTTGTTTTTAATTTTAGGCACCCACATCAGAAACGACTGACACCGTTTCTCTCACCACAGGAACGACAGGAGTCCCTCACCTTTTAGGTTCGTTCTGTGCAATTAGCGCACTTTGAGAAGGAGATTGCTATCCTCAAGTAAGGGAAATTGAAATTATTGGGCGCTGTATCTAAATTGAACCCCTTTTTGGACGATACGGGTCTCTTGCGCGTTGGAGGGCGTCTCAAGAACGCCAACCTCCCTTACGGAGCACGTCACCCCCTGTTGTTACCTAAAGACGGTCATTTGGTACGCTTGTTGGTAACTGACCGTCACCTTAAAAATTCGCATGCTGGTTGTAATGCTTTGTTGGCCATTTTGCAACGCGAATTTTGGATCTTGTCTGCCCGAAGAGTTATTCGGAGTGTAGTCTTTCGCTGCATCCCTTGCTATAAGCTCAAGGCTTCTACCATGCAGCCGTTGATGGGGGACTTACCGGCAGATCGTGTAACTGAGAGCAGGACGTTTGACGGTGTTGGCACGGACTTCGCTGGTCCCCTTTTGGTGAAAACGTCGACACTTCGAAACAGCAAGACTGTTAAGGCCTACTTGTGTGTTTTTGTTTGTCTCTCCACAAAGGCCGTACACTTAGAACTGGTCTCCTCGCTTACGACCGAGGCGTTTGTAGCCACATTTGACAGATTTGTATCCCGCAGAGGGCTGCCTTCCTTGATCCGTTCTGACTGCGGCACTAACTTCAAGGGCACCTATAATTATTTGAATGATGTTGCTAATTTCCTTGAAACCAACAAAGCTGATATAGGTGATAGGCTTGCCCGACGTGGGATAAATTGGTTGTTTTTCCCACCAAATTGTCCACACTGGGGTGGTATATTTGAGGCCGCCGTAAAATCGGCCAAAACACACTTGCACAGGACAATCGCTGAATCTGTCCTTACATTTGAGGAACTCGCAACTGTGTTTTGTAAGATTGAGGCCGTTTTGAACTCTTGGCCATTGTGCCCGATCTCCTCAGATCCGAATGGTTTGGAGGCCCTTACGCCGGGCCATTTTTTGATTGGTCGCCCTCTTGTCGCCTTGCCTGAGTACCCCTATATTGATACGAGACCTGGTCGTCTCTCGCGTTTTGAATTGGTACGCCAGATTACTCAGAGCTTTTGGAAACGCTGGAATTTGGAATATTTGCACATACTCCAGCAACGCGTTAAGTGGACCGACAAAACCGATCCACCCAAGATTGGTGACCTCGTTTTGATCAAGGAGGCAAACCTTCCGCCACTCAGATGGCGCAAAGGGCGCATCCTTCGTTTGGTAACTGGGGCTGATGGAGTTCCCCGATTTGCTGAGGTCTTGGTGGACGGTTCGATTCTGAGGAGAGCGGTTGCAACATTGTCACGTCTACCAACCGATTAGCGGACCGGTAGGCCGGTCCGGGGCGGGTGGATGTTTGAAATAGAATTAGTTTTTATTATAAGTCAAATCGATTAGATCGATTGAGTAACATTTTGTTTAGTCTATTGAAAATTTCTGACAATGGTCACGCTAAACTGTCACTTGAGTTCCTGCCTTGAAAAATTTCCACGTTGTCGTCTCGTACGTAAAATATCGCCTTTTGAAGTAACACGAATTGAATCAACTTGTAATTAACTTAATACGTAATTGCCGCCTTTGACTTCCGGCAAAGTTTGTGATAATTTGTGAAACATTGACATTTGCAAAACTGAATTGTGAATCCTGTGAACGTGCATCGTGCCCTCGTGCCAACGGAGAGGACATCAAGTTGGAAGGAACAGCTAAGTGGATAATTCATTCAATCTATCGTGGCACCTTAGTTTTGTTTGTTTTTCCCTAACTTAGTTCCAGGCCTGACATCAGTGAAGATACAGGTAATTGTACATTGTTAAATTCTTAGCGCCAAGAAACTTGGTCCATGTGTTTAGATCCTTTGCCTTGGGCTAAGACTGGATGAATTAATCGCTTCCACTGATCTCTGTATAAAACTTACCCATTCATAGCCCGAACGCTAGACAATATGTGTGTATCGAATTTCAATTGTGTATCTATCCAAACGCCTAAATCACGAATTTTATATACGAAGCTGATCTTAACTCCACCAATGTAATACTCATTGAGGCTTGTAATTTTTTTGCGAGTAAAGTGGATATGATGTCATTTGTTAAGATTTAAGTGCATATTATTTATTTGACACCAATCGTGTAGTCTGTCAAGATCTTTTTGTGGTTTGGTTGAGTCTGAGGGTTTGCGAATTGGCATGATTAATTTAAGGTCATCTGCAAAAAGATAAAACTTCGAGTAACGGAAGCATTTATTAATGTATGTCGTTGATAAACACATTAAAGAGAATGGGCCCTAAATGAGAATCCTGTGGGTCTCCAGAGGTCACTTCATAAGCATCAGAGAGGTATCCATTAATGTTGATGTGTAGGACAATAAGTTAGTAGCCGTAGATCGTGATTTTATGAACCCATGTTGGTTGTTGCCAAGTAATGCGCTCTGTCACGAGTTTTTCTAATATTTTGCCGAAAATCGCTAATATAGATATTGATCGGTAGTTTATAATAAGATGTTTCTCATCGGATTTATGTATGGGTACAACGAGTGCCTCTTTCCAGAGGTCCGGAAAAACACCTTCTGAGAGTGACCTATTAAAAATTAAGACTAGATGGTGTAATTAGTGCCTTTGCGCAATGCTTGATGAAAACTGGTGGAATGCCATCTATACTTGCTCCTTTTTCTTCGTTTAAATGTTTGAGTGCGTTTTGAATTTCAGAGTTAGTGAAGGTTAATGTGCTTAGACTAGATGTATTGGCAAAAGTTTCATTAAAGGAACAGTTCTAAATCAGTGAAAATGGAGCGTTGAAAGTCTGAGAGAAATTATCATTAGAATTTATTATTAATTATAATTATAATTAGAAGCAGTCTTAGTTTTGTATTGCATTGTAGCGGGATACACACTACTTCTTTTCTTTTTATTCTTAATGTGAGTCCAAAATTTTTTGGGACATTTGATAACTTTGTCCTCAATATCACAGAGGTATTTTTTATAACAAATAGTTTGAAGCTCCCTGCACCTGGTACGCAATCTTTTGAATTCAAATAGATCCAGAGGGTTTCTATATTTTTAATCCTTAAGTGACACTTATATTTCTGTTTAAGTAGGCATATTAATTCACGAGAATACCAAATTATGTATGTAAATACCCAATTTGGTATTCTCGTGAATTTATGTTATTTGTTAGTTAGTTTTTAGGGTTCCGTACCTCAAGGTAAAAAAAGGAACCCTTATAAGATCACTTTCTTGTCCGTCTGTCTGTCTGTCTGTCTGTCTGTCTGTCTGTCTGTCTGTCTGTCTGTCCGTGTGTCACCACCGATTTTCTCAGGAACGGGTGGACCTAGCAAATTGAAATTTATACCAGATACTAAGGTCTATGGTTGCTATTAGGTGTATGAAAATCAGGGTCCTGGGTCAACCCACTAAAAAGATATGGTCAAAATTAGATTTTTGCGAAAACTTGTAAGTACCAAAATTAACCTTAATTTTTAACTTTTTTTAATTTTCGAAATTTTTCCTTTACTTGTGCTGTAAGACCTTGGTTTTGACCAAAATTGACAATTCTAGGTCAACCGTAAGTACCCTATAGGTTTTGGGTGGAAAATCTATATGGTAGTTCCCGTTGAACTAGAATCACGAAATTTTGCCAAAAGCAGGGTCTTACAGCACAAGTAAAGGAAAAATTACACAAAATAAAAAAGTGGAAAATTTAAGGGTGTCCCCATACATACATAGTGACTGATAGACTCCATTTAAGATAGTCCTCTAAGTTGTATGGGCGCTCATACAGATTTCTAGGACTAGCGTAATTCAACCTCAAATAAGGTAAAATGCGTACGGAACCCTCGGTGCGCGAGTCAGACTCGCACTTGCCCGATTTTTTTAAAGTTATTAATGTAATAATGGCATTATTCAACTTTTCATATAGTAGGCTTAACATATCGTTGACTGAAAAACTGTCTTGAAATTCTTTTTCCCATGCAATGGCCATCAGAGATTCTGAAACCATGTCATAGTCTGCCTTAAAAAGTTGGGCCTTAGGACTGAATTTGTTTTTAAATTAGAGTCAGTCAGGAGTGGTAAGCGGAATTCCAAAGGAGGATGTAGCAAATCTTCTACAGACTACTATTACTACGGTGGACATCAGTGACTGTTGTGTTACTAAGTATTAGGTCAAGAGATTTTGATTTATTGTTTAGAATACAGTTAAATTGATTAAGGTTGTTGAGAATTATGAAGTCTACGAAACTAATTTTAACGTCTGAATTAGGATATTTAGGTTGTAGTTGCTGAGAGTCTTCCTCGAGTGTCCAAAGAATGCTACTGAGGATAAAATCGCCTACGATCAATGTAATTGCGCAGTTGTCAATGCTTTTCTGAGCACTAGTCACGTATTGGTGTAACGTTTCACACTGTAAAGGTGGTGGTAAATATACCGCACAAATATAGAGTTTAATAATGTTGTGCTTTGAGCTTTTCACATCGATGCATATCCAAAGATCTTCGATTTCACTTTCAAACTGAGATAGTCTAGTAGATTTAATGTGATTTGCAACCGCGATTAAAACACCACCACCATCTTTTCGTGCGCTATATTTAGTTGACTCTCTGTCACGTCTGTAAATTACGTACCAACCATCAAATAATTCGGAATCGTAAACACCGCCATTCAGCCAAGTCTCTGTTAGCACCACTATGTCATAATTTTGAAGCAACATATTATTATAAAACAAATCAGTCTTAGTTTTCAAGCCTCTTACATTTTGGTAATACATTTTAAGTGATTGATTGAATGTTGTATGGTGTTTGCAAATATATCTATCAAAATTTAGAGAACAATAATAATAAGCAAAAGAGAGAGCAAAAACAGTTAAACTAGAGACTTCAAGACATCTAAGCTATTAATTACGAAGCTATCAGATGAGTCGTTCCGTTTCATAAAGATTCTTCCGTTGCTGACCCATACAAATTTAAAACCCAATTCCTTGCCACGAGCTCTGGCTGCCGCATGAAGCGCCTTGTTGTCTGGGGAAAGATGTTCCACAACATATATCGGCCTAGGTTTTTCTGTGGTAATACCAATATTGCTTGTGTTCAATTTCTCCTTAGCGTTAGTCCTGTTGTACTTTTTAGCAGCTGCTAAGAAAGTGTCGCGGAGTCTCGGTCTGATAAATTTCACAAGGATGGTGCGTGGCCTTTCGGTTTGAGTATCCTTCTTTGCAATTCTTGTACAGTGCATTATATCGTTTTCTGAGATATTACATACAGTTACTCAGCTGCAGTACAGTAGTCAATAGGTTTTCAGACCTATTTTCGGGTACACATTGCAACTCGATTTAAATGACCACGAAAGTTAAAATGCCCGGTATTTTTTAATTTCCAAAAAGCGTCATTTTATTGTCTCTCACCTTCGATAGTACGCCTGTTCTCGCTTATTTAAATATACTCAACTATCTCGAAGCGCAGCTCGGTCCGCGCCTTCGTTACATATGAACAGGTCCATTCAATGCCCACTCTATGTAAACCCAATATACATACTACTTCCGTCCGACTCGAGCATCAAGGATTTCGTACATTTTTTACGTGAACTTTCTCATACTAGGCCTACAAAGTTTCTGAAGATATAGTTACTATAACTAACATAGGCCATAACTTCGAATAGCAACATTGGATTTTGTCCTTTACTTGTACTGTACAACTTGTCTCTAAACACATTTCACGATTATAATGTGAAAATTTAGTGTTATTGCTATTTCCGTTCATGAAAGTTAACTTTAACGTTTATAATGTCATTGCACAGAAAAATAGGACTATTGAATTTAAATAAAAAAATGGCGTTACTGCCTCACTGACAGACAACGCATAGCCAAAACTATTGAACGTAAGAAGCTGAAATATATCATGTATGTTCCTTGGGGACCGTGCGCGTGCACTAAGAAGGGAATTCCCTAAATTCCCTTGGGATCGGGGGAAAACGGTTCTATAATAAAAACAGGGGGGCGTAGCTGCGGGTTTCCCCTAGTTTATAATGTGACTGGTCACATAGACAAAGCAAAGCAAAGGTCTGGACCTTTGCTGTCTATGCAAACAGGTAGATTGTATATATAATATCTTTCTGGGTTTACGCGAATGTTACGCTTTGAAATTAAACTACAGTGTGCAATATAACGCGATAAAATCCGTAAGCTGTAGTTTAATTTCAAAAGATTTTTTAAATTTATTTATAGACTCACGCCTGTATCCCCGAAGGGGTTGTAACGTATGTCCGGTACCTACCGAGTGTGCGTCATAATACCGTCCATAAGCTCGGCCAATCAGAGAAGGCCATCGTCCGTGCTCGTGAAGTCTGGCCATATAATTATGGTAATGTACGGACACCAACTCTGATGGAGGGCTCCGGTATATAAAGGGGCCGACAGAGAGGCCGGCACCGCTACTCTATCTACCTACGATTGCTCCTACTACCTACCTACGATTTACGTACTGACCCTACGTCGTACGTGTATCCTGGTCCCAGCTGTGGGTAAGTTACTACATTTACTGCGTTAGCGTACTGCCATCTCTCTACCTGCTAGCTGAGGCCGGCTGGCGCCACCTGCCTGACCCTATTGGTTGTGGCTTTCCTTATGCTGCTTCCCTTCAGGTGCCAGGTCCACCTTGAAGCTCCGGGCTACGCTACCCTATTCATCTCTACACTTCCCTGCACCGTCTTCGACGACACCTCTGCCGACGAGTCTGGCCCTGCCCTGCTCATCGCACACACACCGTCGGCGCCTGCCAGCTGAAGCCAACGTCTGCGAGGATCTGCCCTACTACGCGCAGCCCTTCGAGCAGCCTGCCCTGCACACTACCGGAAGGAACAGCGTGGGAGACTGTAGCCTTAGTGTTCAGGCCAGTGTCATGTTGTTGGTCGGTCATACTCGAGACTACTACGGGAAGTGAGACAATATATTTCATTTCATTTCATTTATTTCAGAAACAATTTACATTGTATGCGAATGTTTTACACTTACAATTACAATTCCTCATTATATTCTAAGAACAATTGTATAAAATTATAATAAATTTGAATTTTTTATTTACAATAAACATTGATGACACCACAATTAGAACATAAAAAAGAGATAAAGAGTCAATTAATTCTATTAATAATGTGTATAAAATATTAAAATCAATAAAATGTCAAACATCAAGAAAAATAATAAAATACTTAAAATGTCAAGTGCAAATTTAAAACAATAAAAATCGTGAAATGTCAATAAATTAACTAATATATAATAAAAAAGAAACTTAAACAAGCAAAAAAAAAATGCATATAAAAAAAATGTCTATGTGGTTCACATGTCATCAATTGAATAATAGCAATAAACGCATAGAACCTGATCTACTGCGTTTTTATTCTACAACCCGTTAAAGTGGCGCCTACGTGGGTTATTATCTTGCTTTCCGTGCTCAAGTTCTCGTCTAGCAGGTCTCCATCATTGTAAGCGAGGAGGTGCGGCTACAGCGAACCGGTACGTATTGTTATACTAATTGTCTACCTTTTAGTGTAACTACCTACTTGTAATAGTTCGCAAATTTGAATCCTAACGTTGTTCTAATTAGTCCTAACGGTCGAACTTTAACGCCTAATCGTAAAGTAGGCCATTTGTAAGGGCGGAACGCTTACGCATTAAGTGTAGTGTATACTTACGCGGTATTCTTTCATACACAATGGGCTCACACCCCATAAAATACTTTCTCCTAAATATAAATGAATTGGCATACGAGGTTGCGATCAGAGGTGAGGAGCTGGCTACCTCTGTCCTAGGTCTGCGGAAGCAGCTCCCTGAATTACTGGAAATCATTCCAAATGATGATATTTCAGAGTCGGGCCTAGCCATCGCGGTGGACTTCGAGGGCGCTAGCGAGGCCGCTTCTGAGCTGGCCAAACGAGTGGATTCGTTATCTACTTCTTACGACGCAAATCTAGCTAGGAGGCCACCGCACTGCACAACCACTTATTCCACAGACTCCGTAGGATGGAACGTCCTACGGCGTATTCCAAACGTATAACCGAATTGTGCAGCCGGTTCGACAAGCTCTCGGCGGAGTTGTCCGCCATTGAACAATCAGGTGTTTGCTCAGCTGATGCTGTGGCAGAAGTCCAACCTGTGCCGTCTACCACGACGCAGGCAGGGTTAGCCCCAGTATTGCATTGCGAGCATTTGAGAGTTAGCGAACTGTCTAAGCTAAAATACAACGGTACGGGATGCGTCCGAGCGTTCTCAAAACGCGTAACCGAATCCCAAACCGCGCGTAATCTACCTTCCACTAAAATTTTATCATATGCCTCCGAAATATTTACCGGCAACGCACTCCACTGGTACCGCGGCCTAAAAGAATACTTTACTATATGGGAAGAACTCACCACCAAATTAATAGACGATTTCACACCGTATGATTATGACTACCGTTTATTAAATGAAATCCGCCGACGAACTCAAGGTGCTACCGAAACTATAATTATTTATCTCTCCATAATGAATCAGCTGTTCGCTAGGCTGTCACCGTCAAAGCGATGGTCCGAACGCGAAAAATTAGATATCCTATTGCATAACATACGTCCATGCTATTCGCTAGTGCTAGCTCCGTCAATATCTTCAGTAGACAGTATAGCAACACTGCAGACGTTATGTTTAAATTACGAACGGATGAAGTGTTTGAACTCTCAGTTCCGCGAACCGTATTATAGTAACGACACGTTGGCACCAGACCTAGCTTACAGTCACAAACCTAATAACCGAGCGCGTAATAATTCATACAATAATTATTCCGCTGTCACTATATAGGGCACGCCCAATAACCCCGAATGCACTGAGAACAACGAACCTAGCAACCCTAAGTCTAAACCTAGCTCTATCGCTCTAGTCACGTCCAAGTATTGTCCGCGCTGTCATGTCACTGATCACAGTTTGAAGGAGTGTAAACGCGATCGATTTGCAATTTGCTTCAAGTGCGGCCGTAGGGATGTGACATTCCTTAACTGTCCGAACTGTAAATCGACTAAACCAAAAAAATTAGTTGGTCAGGGTCGGGGCGTGTCAAAATCTAAATTAGGTTCTACGACCTATTCAAATAATTTTGACAAAGATGATTGGAGAAATTGGCTAAACACTCTAAAAGTGTATTTCTCTAGTTATTCCGTCGCCTCGATCCTGGATAATAAATCTAAAAATGACCTACGGCCCTATGTTAACGTAACGGTTAACAGTTAACCTATTTGTGGATTGCTCGATTCCGGTTCAGCCATTACAATTTTAGGTAACAACTCCCATCTGGAGGTAATTACTAAAACCGGGCTAGAAATACAGCAGTGTCACAACACTAATTCTATTCGGTCCGCGGGTGGAAATATATTGTTGCCGCGGGGTTTTATCGACTTACCCACTACTTTTAATAATCAAACCTACTTAATGAAAGCTTATATTATTCCAGAAGTTACAAGTTATTTAATTTTAGGCATCGATTTCTGGAAAATATTTAAATTACTGCCTAACCATATCGCATCCGTATGCATGTCTAAAACATTGCCGTGTAATGTGATAAGTGAAAATAAGCCAAGTAACACGAACGTATTGCAATCTTTTAGTGAGTTGAGTGAGTCACAACAAAGAACGGCTAAGTTAATTATAAAGAAATACGAGTCGATTTCTACTGAAAAAACCGGGTTAGGACGAACTCACCTAATAGAATATGCTATAGACACTGGCGATTCTGCGCCGATACGCCAAAGATATTATAGGCTACCACCGGCAAAATTAAAAGTACTTATTGACGAATTAGACGAAATGCTTGCATTGGAAGTGGTAGAAAAATGCGAAAGTCCTTGGTCGTCACCTATTTTACTAACGTCTAAGAAGGACGGTAAACTAAGGTTTTGTTTAGATAGTCGGAAACTTAATTCAATTACTAAAAAAGACGCGTACAAACTGCCGTGCGTATCCGAAATTTTAGACAATCTTAGGGATGCTAGGTATCTAAGTAGTATAGACTTATCTAAGTCATTTTGGCAGACGCCTCTTCGCGAATGTGATCGTGATAAGACTGCGTTCTATGTGCCTACTAGAGGAACATTTAGATTTGTGACTATGCCGTTTGGTTTAACGAATGCGCCTGCGATACAACAGCTATTGGTGGATCAGTTGTTTACGAATAGTCCTGAGTTCGAAAACTCAGTATTCGTTTTCTTCGATGATATCGTGCTTATATTGCCATCTTTTAATGCTCATGTGTCACTATTAAATAAAATATACGCAAAATTAAAATCGGTCAACCTTACAATTAACTTAGAAGAATCTAAATTCTTTCGTGACGAATTGAAGTACTTGGGCTACGTAGTAAACTCTAAAGGATTACAAGTAGACCCATGTAAGGTGGAAGCCATTCTTTAATATGCTACGCCTAAGAATAAAAAAGAAGTCAAAAGGTTCTTAGGCACTGCATCATAGTATCGGTGATTTATCCGTAATTTTAGTAGTATTTCCGGGCCTTTGAACAAACTTACCTCTACCGGTAAGAAAACTGCACCATTCTAGTGGTCAGTGGAAGCTGATGACTCCTTTTGTAAACTAAAACAATTGTTAAGCTCCGCACCAATATTATCGTGCCCCGATTACGAGAAACCGTTTCAAGTTCACACGGATGCAAGCGCGTGTGGCATCGGTGGGTTACTTACACAAGAAATAGATGGCGTGGAACTACCTATCGCTTACATGAGTAGGTCACTAAATGCACAGGAACAAAACTATAGTATAACAGACCGGGAGACATTTGCAGTTCTAACAGCCCTCGAATATTGGCGCTGTTATTTAGATAACGGGTTAAAGTTTGTTGTGTATACTGACCATTCCGCACTGAAATGGTTCTTAAACTTGAGCAACCCGACTGGTAGATTAGCTCGGTGGTCGGTTCGTCTGTCAGCCTTTAACTTCGAAATAAAACATCGGCGCGGCGCAGATAATATTATAGCAGATGCATTATCACGATCCCTACCTGTAAATATAATTAACGCGAATAATAATAACGTGAATGACCCTAATGTTGACACTAATCAATGGTATTCAGCCACCTACAATGCTTGTTTATCTTCGCCTAATGACTATCCAGACTATTCTATTAAAAATAACATATTGTATCGTTTGATAAAATCTTGGTGTATGCTACGTAAGGAGTTCGAATGGAAAGAAGTGCTACCTTCTTCTGATCGAATTAATGCCATATAAAAGAACCATGCCGAACCCACTTCGGGGCATTTCGGCTATTGGCCCAAAATGCACGCTGACGTGGTAAAGTTCATAAATTCTTGTGACACTTATATCGCGCACAAACATCAGAACCATGCACCATTGGGAACCATGGGACGACCAAGTGTGTTCACGACCCTTCCAAACCATTAGTGTAGATTTGGTGGGGCTATTACCCGTCACAAAAAACAAAACGCCTACATCTTAGAAGTAACGTGTTGTTTTAGTAAATACTGTCTTCTTTTTCCTATCAGGCCCGCAACCGCTGAAATAATAGCTAATATTTTGGAAGAAAAAATATTTTTAGTTCATGGTATACCAACTACAATTATATTGGACAATGATAAACAGTTTGTAAGTGCTACTTTAAAAGCTGTGTTGAACAAAATGCCTAATCAGCACTATACTCCTAAATATTCTCCTTATGTGAATACGGTCGAACACTATAATAAAACCATTGGTTCTACCTTAGCGGCATTTATAGGAAATGAGCAGAGATTATGATTGGGACACTCTCCTACCTAAAGTGCAGTTTGCATTAAATACCGCAGTTAATGAAGTCACGGGCTATACACCTAGTTTTTTGTCTATGGACGTGAATTAATTCCATGCGGCTCACTCTATGTCGACACGTACGCTGATGATATAGTATACACCACCTAGGGACGATTACGCAGAAAATACAGGTCACTTATCAGGCATATTTGACAAAGTTCAGGCACTCCTCATTCAAGCTCATGCTAGGAATTCCCAAACTTATAATTTACGCCGTAAACCAGCTGAGTTCAATGTGGGAGAAACTGTTTGGAAAAGGACTTTTATCAGAGTGACAAGGATAAGTCCCTCTGTAAGAAACTAGCCCCTAAATACGTGAAGTGCACAGTGATTAATAAAAAGTCGCCTCTCGTTTACGAGTTGTCGGACGCGTCTGGAAAATCTATAAAGACTTAAAACTTATACACTATGGCACCTAACTACTTGTTACAAACCGTATAAGACTTTCCCTTCTTTTCCTTCTTTCTTTCTATATGCGGTCTTAGCTTGGACAGTAGCGGACTCATAGACCTAACGCAGCTAGTTGGATTTTTCTTGTTAGCCACGTAAAATCCTCTCCTAAGGCGGGCGGTATTGTAACGTATGTCCGGTACCTACCGAGTGTGCGTCATAATACCGTCCATAAGCTCGGCCAATCAGAGAAGGCCATCGTCCGTGCTCGTGAAGTCTGGCCATATAATTATGGTAATGTACGGACACCAACTCTGATGGAGGGCTCCGGTATATAAAGGGGCCGACAGAGAGGCCGGCACCGCTACTCTATCTACCTACGATTGCTCCTACTACCTACCTACGATTTGCGTACTGACCCTACGTCGTACGTGTATCCTGGTCCCAGTTGTGGGTAAGTTACTACATTTACTGCGTTAGCGTACTGCCATCTCTCTACCTGCTAGCTGAGGCCGGCTTGCGCCGCCTGCCTGGCCCTATTGGTTGTGGCTTTCCTAATACTGCTTCCCTTCAGGTGCCAGGTCCACCTTGAGGCTCCGGGCTACGCTACCCTATTCATCTCTACACTTCCCTGCACCGTCTTCGACGACACCTCTGCCGACGAGTCTGGCCCTGCCCTGCTCATCGCACCCACACTGCCGGCGCCTGCCAGCTGAAGCCAACGTATGCGAGGATCTGCCCTACTACGCGCAGCCCTTTGAGCAGCCTGCCCTGCACACTACCGGAGGGAACAGCGTGGGAGACTGCAGCCTTAGTGTTCAGGCCATTTTCGTGTTGTTGGTCGGTCATACTTGAGACTACTACGGGAAGTGAGACAATACTCGGCAATAAACATAGAACCTGATCTACTGCGCTTTTATTCTAGAACCCGTTACAGGGTATGCAGAGGCGTAATATTACACCCACGTTTCGCCATGAATTTTTAGGTCCCACAGGGTAATAGGGGGTGAGCCTATTGCGTTACCGGGCACATCACCAGACTCCATGCTGCTACTGAGAGTTTGGAAAAACCCTGTAACACTTTTGCTCGATAGATTGTATATATCCTGAAAATCTAAAATTACAATACTGCAAATTTTGACTTTTTCAATATCCGATAAATAGAAAAATTCACGTTATTCAGTCTCGGTAGCCTTAGAAACAACTGCACTTAAGACAGTAATAAGCCTACGTCACAATGCCATTATTATGTTATAAACTGAAAGACTTTACAAATTTATATTTTTTGGAAGAAAGCCAACGATATAATTGAAACCATTCTTCTACTTGGGACTAGTTTTAATTTAACTTGGAAAGACTCGAAATTCGGTATACCAAGTGCTCCTGATTATTTTAAATTATTTAAATGCTTTTTGGTTCGTATCATGCTCAATAGTACTTTAAGTGCAGTCGGCAATGTGTCAAGTATTGTAGAATATATTTTTAACAATGGACGTATATGCTGTAATGCCCACTTTCAAAATATATATTTGTGGTTCACACGATTGGTTGTTTTGTATGGAAATAGAATCTACAATTCGATAATAAACAATTACAAATATAGAGATAATAAACAATTACAAATTTGACTGTCTCCATGGCCCAGTGGATAGCGTATGCGACTGCTGATTGGACATCCCGGGTTTGATTCCCAGGTCGAGCAAAAGTGTTACTGGGTTTTTCCGAATACTTAGTAGCAGCCCGGAATCAGGTGATGTGCCCGGTAACGGTAATAGGCTCGCCCCCTATTACGTTGGACCTAAAAATTCATGGCCAAATGTCGGGGTAATATGGTACCCCTGAAGGGGTAGGCAGAGGTGTAAACCTCTGCCTACCCCTTCAGGGATACAGGCGTGTGACTACAAATAAATAAATAATACAAATGAATTTAACTGTACGTATGGTATAGTAGTTTAAGAAGCTATCTCGTCGTTTAACACTCAGCCAAGGGTCGCAGCTTCGAAACCTTTACAAAACAACACTCTATGTAATCAATAAATTGGTGTGTTTGGGTCCAATTTCTGTCCAGTGCTTGAATATTTGTGAATTACCCCAAAACACATGCGTAATACATATAGCAGAATTGGTTTTAAAATAATAAGAGAATAGTAATAAAGATGGAATGTCGAATGGTACTGGAAGTCTCTATTGATGAAGTACAGATGTAGGTTCACTTTACACTTGGATATTGCAAGTTGCTGATGTAACAGAGCGAGATCAACGAGGTAACGATTTGTTGGTAACAAACAAATTGTTCGTCTCTCCGATACTACAGTGTTTGTATCTATTCAGGTTATATGGTGCGGCTGTAGGCCTTTGTACGGTTTCAAGTAAGCAAAATTGATGATTGATGCTTGTTACTCCAGTATAGTTTCACAAATTAAAAACAACACGGAGCCAATTGGTAGAGATTTCTTTTGAAGCCGAATATCCGTTGGTGTAGTTTTTAACGGAAAATATAATTTGCAGTTATTGATTCCCGACAGCTTATCACAGTAACAGTATAAAGAATGTAGCTACTTTCTGTTAACAACATGCAAATTAGGCTCCCTGCCGTAGACAAATCACTAGCTTAAGTGCACTTACTTCATAATGAATTGCTATCAAATATTTTTCTTTTCTCTAATAACTATATTACTTATTCGCAAACACATGGCCCTACCATATTGCCTTCTCGAGAATTATCAATATCGACAATTCCTCATTATTTCAATCAGCCAGGTTCTAACTGAGACCTAATCTCGCTAATTCTTTCCCTTTACGCCGCACCACCCTAAACTCATAACGAGATACATACTTGCGCAACCTAATAGTTTCGCCGACTGTTTTATGGTTTCTCCCCGTTTTGCTAACGAGATGAATGTGGAATTCGCTGTACATTCAGCCTACGTATGCACGAAAACTGAGCGAAGCAGCTGAACGGAGCGAGGACAGCATCCATGCAAAATAAAGGTTGAAAATTTAGAGCACGCGAAGCGGCGAACGACTACTAGTATTTCTATATACACATGCCAATAATATTCTACATAGGTTATGAGTTTGATTTTCAACCAAAGTTTCAGTTTGGAAATCAAACCTAAGACTTTCAGCTTGGTAGTCAAAGTCAAAATCATTTATTCATTTAGGCCACATAGTGACGCTTAAGAACGTCAAAATTAAGTTAATTACTTAATGATTCTACATTTAAATTAACTGCCACGTCCGCAATGCAATAGGTAGAACCAGAGGCAATAAAACTCATGGCCACTCTTTTTAATCGCCAATATAATATAAAAAAATATATTTTTGTAAGGGCTGCAACTGTTTCACGTTGTTAATTATCTACTTGTGCAAAATTAATAACTACTGATATAACACTCAATCAGTAAATAATGTTCTAGTCAGTACTCAATCAGGCGATACGCCTATTCCCGGTGGGCTTGTTTCTCTAATTATTGAGAGACTAACTGCAAGGTGACCTAAAGTTTAGCAATCAGTGTCTTTAAGAAGTGACTTGCGTTACTTCCGTATTACAGTCTAGTTCCATTGCATTCCACTGATCATACCTAAGTATTTTTTATGCAATAGGCGACAGAAGAGCAGACGGATTTTGAGCGACTACCGCCGCCCATCGACACAAGTAATACCAGAGGAATCACAAGTGCATTGCTGTCCTTTAGGATGCGAAAAAAAATAGGAGGAGGAGCGGAATGAGGGAGAAAGAAAAAGGTGTTCTATGATTTATGTTATTTTATATATTTTTTTTATATACTCACGCCTGTATCCCCGAATGGGTAGGCAGAGGTGTAATACTACACCCACATTTCGCCACGTATCTTTAGGTCCTACATAATAGGGGGCGAGCCTATTGCCGTTACCGGGCACATCATCTGACTCCGTGCTGCTACTGAGAATTTGGAAAAACCCAGTAACAATGTTACCCGACCCGGGAATCGAACCCAGTACCTCCGATCAGCAGTCGAATACGTTATCCACTGGACCACGGAGGCAGTCATATCAGTTATGGTATTATTATAAAGTTATGAGGCACGCGTAAAGACGACAAAAATGTTGGTGAACCGGGGCTGATGGCTTAGCGAGCTCTCCGAAGCATGGAACACGTGATATTTCTTAAAGACTTCGGCGTGATGATGTAATTGAACCTGAAGATGCATTTGCTTCGCAGTCTATATTACTTTACACTAAACAATCGCTGCTCTTTCTTTCGACTTGGACAATAAGAGATTTTATAACTAAAATATTTTCGCCGTGACAATGCATCCGTGTAGCTTAATATTTTCTCACATTAGGGAGTCCCGGACATACAATGGAATGCAAACTTGGATATTTATAAGCTCTTTATTACCCAAGTTCTTAATGGCACTTTTATCCTTGGTAACAAGTTATACATAATGCAATCTTTTAATATATTTTGGGCAGTTTCCGTAGTTGTGCGTCTTGTACGTTATGTGTGTTTATTACGCACGGCTTCATATTATGATTAGTTTTGATCATATCAAAACTTTTTTTCATCTCACCGTCGTAAGAAATAATTATTGGTGTTTACAAAAGTAATAAAATAATCTGTAATACCTTATGTTATCAAGGTTATGTGTAATTCAATTTCAGGCTGAATGACTGTAGATCCTAACCGTTACGCGATCATTATTGTCTTGTGTACAAATCATAAAAGTCTGAAAATAGTTCTATGTCAGACTAGAGGACGCCCGCAACTTCGCTCGGACTTTTACTTTTATCTGTTAAACGTTTTTCCCAGGCCAAATGGGAATTTTGATCAAAACCCTTCTTAGTACACTCCTAGGAACATACATGCCAAATTTCAGCTCCCTGCAGCCAAGAGTTCTGACTGCGCGTTGTCTGTCAGTCAGTTAGTAACGCAACTATTTTATGCGCATATTAGGTATGAGCGGATCGATGATCGCCTGGCGAGTGTGGAACAGCAATTTCGCACTTTCAGCGCTTGCTGTCTCGAAGTGTCAGTTAATGATTTCACCACTGACCAGCGAAATAAAGTCAGCGAGGTTATTAGGTACTTAATGTAAGTGGATGCTCCTGTTTCACCATGTCAATTTTCAAGAGGCTAATTAAATGAACATCACAATTTTACTAGATTATGCTTGAGTATTAAATAGAGTAAATATATACAAATGACATAGAAGGTGTAACAGTTGCAGCACCTTACGAAATTTAAATTTTTATGTATTATGCAAAACCTGGCGATGAAAAAGAGTGACCTTGAGTTTCATTGCCCGTTCTTTCTCATGGTTCTACGCCCTTGCTTTGCGAACGTGGCAGTAAATGTAAATGTAGAAGCTTAAAGTAATTATTTTTTTAAATTTGACGTTGATAATTGTCACTTTGTGATTTAAATGAAGAAAGGATTTTGAATTTGACTTTGACTTTGAGGATTATGCCCAGGTCTTAGACCTGTATGATGCTGTCTCTAAATGTGCGAGACAGTTGGTTGCCGAGAGGGATGGGCAACCCGGCATGAAGCAGGAGCTTCCTAGAACAGCACCGGGACTGGGATTGGTGAGTAGGCTTCCCACCTTAGACCTCCCGCATTTCGATGGCTGCCTAGGAAGCTACCTGGGCTTCGTTATTTTGTTTGACAGCCTGGTCGATGACAGGGCTGACCTTCAGCCAGCACAGAAATTGGCATATTTAATGTCGGTTCTGGATGGAGAGGCCAAAGGCCTCATCCAGCATCTGCCTGTGTCTGACGAGGCGTACCAGACGGCTCGGGACTTAATTACCCGTAGGTACCATAACAAGCGTGGCCTCGCCGACACGCACAAAGAGCAGATTTTGAGTTTGCCCACGCTCACCCGGGTCTTTGCGTTGCGCACCCAACTATTAAACCCGCTTTTGGTGGCAATCAACGCACTTAAGTGCCTTGACCTACCCGTGGACCAATGGTCCTATCTATTGATGCACATTGTACTTAAGACGCTGCCTGCCGACCTGAGGTCGCGTTTTGAACAGTGCTTTGGTGGGGATAGCGCGACCCATCTGCCCCCCTTTGCTGACCTGGAGAGGTTCCTCGAAGATGAGTGCCGGGTCTTGGACAACTCCGGTGGTGACATGCCGGCTAAATCGCAGCCGCCCAAGGTCAAGGAGCAGGCTCGCGTTCACACCCGAGCCAATGTTGACCGGCGCCCTCCTCGCTTTGCAATCACGCAAAACCCAGCGGAGTGCTCTTACTGCAAGGTCACGGAGCACAGAACGGCCAGTTGCAGGGCATTTTTGGACCTGCATGTCGCCTCTCGTAGGCGCATCGCGAATGCCCGCCGCCTTTGCTTCTCTTGCTTGGGGTCCCACTACCAGCGAGACTGCCCAAACTCTCGCCCCTGTCCTCACTGTGAAGGACAGCATTTGGACATTCTCTGCATGAATACCAGAGAAGTAGGCCGCTTGTCCAACCAGCCGACGCCGCGCACGGGCGGGTGTTATGAAGGTAGCAGCCGAGGCTCACGGCGCGTATCCGAGAGTCGCCTCGCTCAACTGATCGCCGCTCACCCCGCTTGGAGAACCGTAGCGTGCGCACGCCTCCTCTCTCTCGCGCACCTGAATGTGCTGTTCAGCGTCACCAGCACCATGACTGCTGCCCCAGGTATTCCCCACCTTTGGCGGAGCGTCTCCGCCTTGACTCGCGCCCACCTCGTTTTGGGCAGGTGCGTCATTATGACCCCCCACATGGCGCGTGGATCGAGTCATCGCGCCTTTGAAGACTTCAAGCCGCACCCTCATTTTAATTTGCCTGGTTCTGGCCAACAGTTGCCAACCAGGCAACAATAGGTCATTGACCCCTGCCCTATAACGCCAACCTCCCCCATTGAGACCGTTATCCTACCAACGGTTGCTGTTAGGGTCTGGGGACCCACGGGGACCTCTGTTGTTGAACGTGCTATATTGGACACAGGTTCACAAGGTTGCATTGTTTCCACTTATTTGGTAGGATATTACCTAGGATATTATGTTGAAGAATATTTTGGGTGTGCACCCACAGAAACAGCTACCTGCTGCTGTGGTGAATTTGACATCGGAATTGGATCTGGCAGACCCCAAATTTGACACACCGGGACAAATCGACTTGTTGATTGGCTCTGATGTCCTCAGTGGAATTTTGATTGGTGGGAAACGGGTCTTGGTGCCAAATGGTTTGACTGCCATCCCGACCATATTTGGATTTGCTTCGATGGGACCTGTACCTAGGGTCCCCCCTCCACCCGAACTTGATAATTTGTTGGCTGTAGGCTCCGCTCTCTCTGATGCGGTTCAGAGGTTTTGGGAGGTAGAGGAGCCCCCTCAAGCTGCTCGTTTGAATCCAGAACATAAGGATTGCGAGCTGTTCTTCCAGAACAACACTGGTCGACTCCGTTCTGGTTGGTTTATTAGAGGCTACCTTTTCTGTCTGTTCGGCCTCCGCTTGGTGAGTCACGACCTTTAGCCGAAAAGAGTTTGTTGGCTATGGAGCGTCGCATGGGTCGTGATCCGGAGCTCAGACAGAAATATATTGAGTTCATGAGAGAATATGAACAATTGGGACACACGACTGTGTCAAATTTGGATTGGCGTTCGGTGGAGCACTACTTTCTTCCGCGTCATGCGGTATTGAAACCATCGACTGGCAAGCTGCGCACTGTGTTTGATGGTTCTGCGCAGACTTCAACAGGCGTATCCTTGAACCAGTGCTTGCATTCTGGTCCCAAGTTGGTCAAGGACCTTTGTGACGTCATCACCAGCTTCCGACGACATCAGTTTGTCTTTGTGGCCGATATAAAAATGATGTTTAGGCAGACGATTATCCACCCTGATGACCGTCGCTACCAGCTGATACTTTGGAGCGAGAATCCTCGCGATCCTATGGTCGTGTACGAGCTCATTACCAATACGTACGGGTCTTAACCGTACCTCAATAGAGAAAGTATTGCCAAGTAGGGGCTTGACCTTAGTCAAGCCCCTACTTGGCAATACTTTCTCTATGGGAGCACGCAGACCGCGACCACTTACATTTCCCACGAGCCTCCGCCATCTTGAAAGACGATATTTACGTCGATGACATTTGTTCGGGCGCCTCCACAGCGGACGAGGCGATCCTCCTGCGGGACGAATTGATAGGTATTTTGGCCTCCGCTGGTTATGAGTTGCGCAAATGGATTTCCAACTCACCAGCGCTTTTGGAGGGCTAACCCGAGGATCATCAGCAGGATCCAAATTTTTTTGAGATTGTTGACAACCCCGCCATGATGGCTGTTCTCGGCGTTCAGTACAGACCAGTCCAAGATATCTTTATGTATAACGTAGACTTGAAATTGCCTTGTTCTTGGACTAAACGTCTCGTATTGTCTACTGTCGCCAGAACCTTTGATCCGAACGGTTGGATCTGTCCAGTTATATTTTGGGCAAAATGCTTCTTGCAGAAGCTTTGGACAACAGGATTGACCTGGGACGAACCTCTACACGGCACTCTTGTTGAGGAATGGACCTCTTTTGTATCCTCACTTCCTGCCGTCAACGAGATCTCCTTGGCTCGTCCCATCCTTCCTCCCGGGAAGTACAAGGCCACCCTTCAAGGGTTTTGTGATGCCTCGGAACGTGGTCACGCGGCCGTGGTGTACTTGCGAACAGTTAGTGCCTCAGGTCAGGCGAGGGTTTTCCTGATCATGGCGAAGAGCAAGGTTGCACCCCTTCAGACATCTCTGACCATCCCGAAATTGGAGCTCTCGGGAGCAGCTCTACTTGTACGCTTATTGAATCACGTGTCTAACACTTTGGGTAAAACAATTTGTATTAATGGGACCTACGCCTGGACAGACAGCCAAATTGTTCTTTGTTGGTTGAAGGCTTCTGTCCACACCTTGGAGGAATTTGTCGCTAATCGCGTTTCCCAAATACAGAAATCTGAAATCAAGCTGGTTTGGAGACATGTGCCAGGTGAACTCAACCCCGCTGATTGTGCCTCGCGCGGATGCTTGACGCATAGTTTGATAGGTCGTTCGCTGTGGTGGGGTACGGAATAGTTGAGTCGACCAGAAATTGATTGGCCTCGAACGCCAGTTTTGAATACTTCTAATGTGCCGGGTCTGCGAACACTCGCTCTTGAGAAGTTAGAATGCGCCTTCGACCCCGATTTTTTGTTGATGCTGCGATGATTGTTGGTGTTACTGCTTGGATAAAGCGTTTTGTTTTTAATTTTCGGCACCCACAACAGAAACATCTGACACCGTTTCTTTCACCATAGGAACGACAGGAGTCCCTCATCTTTTGGCTTCATTCTGTGCAATTGGCGCACTTTGAGAAGGAGATTGCTATCCTCAAGTCAGGGAAATTGAAATTATTTGGCGCTGTATCTAAATTGAACCCCTTTTTGGACGATACGGGTCTCTTGCGCGTTGGAGGGCGTATCAAGAACGCCAACCTCCCTTACGGGGCACGTCACCCCCTTTTGTTACCCAAGGACGGTCATTTGGTACGCTTGTTGGTAACTGACCGTCACCTTAACCTCTCGTATGCTGAGTTACCAGTCACAATTAAAATCTATTGTGTCTCGTGCAGATCTGCTCTTAAGCATACGAAAGGTTAAGAACTCGCATGCTGGTTGTAATGCTTTGTTGGCTATTCTGCAACGCGAGTTTTGGATTTTGTCGGCCCGAAGAATTATTCGGAGTGTAGTCTTTCGCTGCATCCCTTGTTATAAGCTCAAGGCTTCTACAATGCAGCCCTTGATGGGAAACTTACCGGCAGATCGCGTAACTGAGAGCAGGACGTTTTATGGTGTTGGCACGGACTTCGCTGGTCCCTTTTTGGTGAAAACGTCGACACTTCGAAACAACAAGACTGTTAAGGCCTACTTGTGTGTTTTTGTTTGTCTTTCCACAAAGGCCGTACACTTAGAACTGGTCTCCTCGCTTACGACTGAGGCGTTTGTAGCCACATTTGACAGATTTGTATCCCGCAGAGGGCTGCCCTCCTTGATCCGTTCTGATTGCGGCACTAACTTCAAGGGCACTTATAATTATTTGAATGACGTTGTTAATATCCTTGAAACCAACAAGGCTGATATAGGCAATAGGCTTGCCCGACGTGGGATAAATTGGTTGTTTTCCCCACCAAATTGTCCACACTGGGGTGGTATTTTTGAGGCCGCTGTAAAATCGGCCAAAACACACTTGCGCAGGACAATCGCTGAATCTGTCCTTACATTTGAGGAACTCGCAACTGTGTTTTGTAAGATTGAGGCCGTTTTGAACTCTAGGCCATTGTGCCCGATCTCTTCAGATCCGAATGATTTGGAGGCCCTTACGACGGGCCATTTTTTGATTGGTCGTCCACTTGTCGCCTTGTCTGAGTACCCCTATATAGATACACGATACCTGGTCGTCTCTCGCGTTTTGAATTGGTACGCCAGTTTACTCAGAGGTTTTGGAAACGCTGGAATTTGGAATATTTGCACATACTCCAGCAACGCGTTAAGTGGACCGACAAGACCGATCCACCCAAGATTGATGACCTCGTTTTGATCAAGGAGGCTAACCTTCCGCCACTCAGATGGCGCAGGGGGCGCATTCTTCGTTTGGTAACTGAGGCTGATGGAGTTCCCGGATTTGCTGAGGTCTTGGTGGAAGGTTCGAAGCACATCCTGGTAGCTTCGCGAATAGTTTTGTGATAAAAGATAAACTTCTAACATTGAACATTGTAAAACTTGTGTGAATCCGTGTTTGGTGTCCGAGGAGTAGGTAGGACTTCGCCAAACTGGACCCAGCGGTAGCTATAAGATACTTCGTTCATCTATTTTGGCCAATATATTTGTATGATGTGTCTAATTTAGCTCAAGCTTGACATCAGTGAAGATTTGGTAAGGAAAGGAAGGAAATAATAATAATAATAATATTCTACCACATTCACACAACACCATCTAGTCCCAAACTAAGCAGAGCTTGTATTATGGGTACTAGACAATGGATAAACATACATATATACTTTTTTTTTGTAAATATATACATATTATACATAGAAACACCCAGACCAAGACAAACATCCATGTTCACGCACACAAATGTTTGACTTGAGCGGGAATCGAACCCGCGACCTTCGGCGTGGCAGTTGCTTACACTACCGCTGCGCCAACCGGTCGTCAGGTAAGTAAATCAATATTGATAGTTGTAATTCACTGTGCAACACAGTACAGTTATGTCTGAGATTTGTTGTGGCTGACAAGGACTGATGAATATAATCACGCTTCCACCAATCTCTGCAAATAATCCCAGCCCTTTCTAGCCAAACTCTAGACAGAAATAACAAAATTTAAATGACCAAAATAATGTTTTATCTAAAAAATTTTAGAATCCCAATGTATGTGACATCAGAAATGAACGACTGATCAAAAGTTGCTAGATGTAATTTTAAAATATCAAATCATAACTAATCGAATTTTATAATCACAAATGATTTCTTATTAAGAATTATTAATTTAAATGTAGGTATACTTATATTTGAAGTACGTCATTAATTTTAACACATTAATTTGTCCAAAAATTATGATTAAAATAACAGTGCCTAAAAATAGTATACATACATGAAGTAATTTGAAAAAAAAACTTAAAATTAAGTACTTAACAAAAGAATTTTTTAAATGTGTAAGTTATAAATTATTGGCAATAGCCTGTAAAAGTTGTATATGGTTATACTCTGTAATGTTGTTTAAAATATTATCAATCTTCTTTATGTCGATCCACGTTTTTGTCTTTTCTTTTCTTAGGCAAAGGTTCCCCGTTTCTCATTTTTTTAATAGATGCTGTGTTTATATTGGTCTCTTTTTTAAGCTCAGCTACTAATCTATATAAACCCTCATGTCTTTTTGCACAGATTTCGTTGATATGGTGGTGAAATGCTTCAGCGCTATTCTGTGTGCGTGGAATTCTTCGGTTGGAACATTGACTCCAAAATTCTGGACAAAACAGAGGTGGTTTATTGTTCTTACCATTGACGTAATATTCATCAAACCATTCTGCTATTTTACGGGCATCCTCTGACAATATGTTTAAAATATCGGTAAAATACATGTTTACATTTCGTGGATGAATGTAATATAATGCTATAAGGAATTTAATTTCGATATTGAATGCTTTGTTTGTATTATATTTGTCCCTCTTTTTGTTTTTTTTCTGTACAGTATCTGTCTAAAATGAAAAAAAACACGCTTTTGCCTTAACAGATTCGAAATTAAGACGGAAACTTAAAATAGCAGGTTTTTTGAAGTCCGAAATCACATGGCTAGGGTTAATCAAAATGTCATTTTCAGTGCAATATTCAATTAATAATTCAAACATAATGTCGTACGACGTTTTATCCTTATGTGTAAGTAACACAAATAATAATGGAAATTTTTTGTCGCAGTTAAGCACTTGGCCATGAACAGTATATAATTGTTGAAATATATTAGGAACAATTTTAAATGTCCCATCCATGATCCAATACAAGGCTTGGCCCAACAAAGTCATTAAAGCCTTTGTACTAAATAAAATAACTCTTATGTTTGACCCGAAAGTTTTGTCTTTAATCATAAAATTATCGCCTTCGGACATTTTGACCGCCTCTTCATCTACTTCGAAATCAAGGTTGTGGGTTCTTTCGGTGTTTTCTATAATTTCTTTTTTTGTCGTGTGATTACTTGTCTAAGTGCGTTTTTTGATGGTAAATTTCTTGTAAGGTCTTTAGAAGTTGATGCCAGGTGAAATGATTTGGTGATGTTTTGGCAGTCGGTACAGCACAGGTTTTCATTTTTAAATCGTAAATATTATAAGCAAAATCTGCACGTGTTGGGTTACCTTCATGACTATATTGGTCAGTACAAGATATCACGGATAATGATTCAACATCCGTAAATATATTTGCTATCATGTTTGAATGGCACCGACACTCCGATTAATGTAATTCACAACGCCAATAAATTTTGTCCTTATAATATTAATAATATATTAATAATTTTAAACTACAGATGTGGCAGCCACGTATGCGTACAGCCTTTTGGATTATTTAGGAGTTAGGGTAAACTGTAAACGGTGCGAATATTAGTTACTAGATCAACATCGCCCTCTCGACCTCATACAAAGAGTGGAACACAGTAGCGGTTTAGCACAAACAGGCCAGTAGGATTATCTGCTTAAAAAGGCTTTAGACGCTACGCGTACCTGCAAAATAACTGGTCCATTGCCAACTCTAGTCAAAACAGGGACAGGGAATCTGCATAAAAAGTGAAACGTGGTGACTGGTGAATACCGTGTGAGTACCAAGGTATGATATTCCTCCAACAAGGGGAAGCATCCGCTGACTAGGCCAGGTAATCCTACCTATATGTTGACGTTTCAAAGATGTCGTAGAGAACTTACGCGTATGTAATTCCTAATAGCACGATTCAGTTCTTCATGCGTTCTTCGTAGTTCCGTCGGCATACTTTATATGTCGCCAGTATCAGCGTCGCAGCCATTGTCCGATACAAGACATTAGTTGTATGTAGCTATTGCTTTACTCGTCTACTTGAAATACTAAAATAAAGTCTCAAGTCTCTTGTATCAGATAAATATTGTTTCTTCGTTATAATAAAGAAACAATATTTATGCATTATTATGCAAGGGCAGGTAAACGAAAGGTACTTCCGTATTCGTAATATCATGGCAGATTTACATATAAATTCAACCACATCAAAATAAAATATGTTGTTCCCCTGCGCCTGAGCAATCGTTTAGATATGCCAGTTAAATTAATTTAGCGTAAATCCTACCTGTATAGAATAAATACACAGAAGTAAACTCGCATGCATATTGCATATTTTTTTCGAAGTTATGATCCTGAATCAGACGTAAGTAATTACTCTTTGCATATGGAAATGGCACATCCAAACATATCATACATACATCTCATCTTCAATTCACCAACAACACATTGTTTTCATTTTCGTCTTTTTATTTATTTATTTATTATATACTTTACTGTACACCTATAAAATTATTACATAGTATAAACTTATACTATAAGAAAAGTACAGTGGGCGGCCTTATCGCTAAAAGCGATTTCTGTCAGGCAACCTTTGGATGGATATGGTTTGTAGAGGAAAATAATAGTGGTTGTAGGCGTACCAAGTAAATATATTATAAATAGATATCTATAATATATATGTATAATATATACATAAATACATAATAATATTACATCAATACTTATATTCGAAAATTTAATTATAATTTTATAATATATACCTATATAACTAAACATATGTATATATATATTATGTCTAAACATATATACATACATCTAAATAATCATACTATAATATATATAAACACGAGTTATAATGATATAAATTATTATAGTAGAATGATAGCTTAACCTACAAGGACAGATAGTGTTTCTTTACCATCGCTTTAAATTTCGTTACTGTCTGAGCCTGTCTAATAGGTAGCGGTAGAGCATTCCACAAACGTACAGCAGTAACAGTAAAGGACTTATCAAAATAGCTCGTGGAATGTCCCGGCATTTTCAGTTTTACATTTTCTGATGACCTCAAAAACTTATTATGTGTGTCATGTAGGTACTCAAATCGACCTTTAAGATAGGAAGGAGTTGAAGGATTAAACAATATATTGTACAGTAAGGTAAGAATGTGAGCATTCTGGCGATAACGTATGGGTAACCACTTGAGTTGCGTTCGAAATTGTGAAACATGATCATATTTGCGTAATCCAAATAGGAATCGTATACAGACATTTTGGAGGCGCGCAAGTTTGTCAAGTTGGTTTTCAGCGAGATCTAGATAGCTGACATCCGCATAATCGATAATGGGTAAAAGAATCGAGTTGGCAAGCGCAATTTTGGTGGCAGTGGGGAGAAAGTTCCTTAATTTTCTCAGCGAGTCTGCTGAAGCGAACACTTTTCGACTTACTTCTTGGATCTGTGGTCCCTAAGTAAGAGCAGAGTTGATCGTAACACCCAAATTCTTGAATTTGTCCTGTATGTGAAGTATGGTGCCATCAAAGACAATATCAGGGAGCTGCGACCAGTTAACTTTTGACACCAATTTGGAGCTACCAACAATAGTGACCTGCGTTTTAATAGGATTAACTTTCAGCCCAAATGATTTGCTCCAACTGCAAATTTGTGCCAGGTCACTGTTTATTACATTAATGGACTGTATTATCTGCGCTAATGGTGACTGCGTATAAATCTGGAGATCATCTGCATAAAGGTGGTAGGAAGAGCGAAGATGGTTAGAGATAGAATTTATAAAAATTGCGAAGAGTAATGGAGACAACACGCTACCTTGGGGCACACCAACAGTTATGTTATACCAAGCAGAAAATGTATCCTCAATGCGAATACGCTGTCGGCGGCCACACAGGTAACTACGAAGCCAATCAATCACTGTTGGAGATATGTTAAGAGAGCAAAGAACACCAACTAGAATCTCAAAGTCCACTGTATTGAAGGCGTTACTGAAATCTAACAGTGCAAGGATAGTGAGCTTTCTGCCTTCCATACCGGACCTGATGTCATCCGTAATATTGACAAGGGATGTGACTGTACTATGACCTGGGCGGAAACCAGATTGGATGGGATTAAGGAGATTATTTCTGCAGAGGAATGAATTAATTTGGTCATGGACGAGGCGTTCGAGGACTTTGGATAGGAATGATAGTATGGAGATGGGACGATAGTCGGCAAAGGGTGAGGGATGACAGGTTTTTGGTATAGGAGTAATTTGGGCGTCCTTCCATATCGATGGAAATAGCATACTGGACAAGGAGTGATTAAGGATGTGGGAAATTATGGGTAGGATTATATCGAGGATAAGAAGGAGCATATTACGGCTGACACAGTCACTACCAACTGCGTTGGAAGTGATTGAGATTATGCTCTTCTTAACATCACAATCAGAGACTTGATTAAAAACAAAAGGTGAATAACTAGGGGTTGGCAGAGATGAAAGATAGTCAATTGTGTGTGCCTTAGTAGTCCTGTCAAAATTGGACGAGGCAGAGAAATGATGATTAAGCAAATCAATATTGAGGTCTTTAGGATTGATGCCTTGACGGGATTTGCCTACTTTTCCTGGGTCTTTAGAAATTTCCAAACTTTTGCTGGATCTCCGTTTTTTACAGAATCGTGGATATGTTGGCGTTGTGCGTCCCTACACACATTATTGCAGTGATTCCTAATCTTGACATTCTGTTGTAGGTTATGTGAATCAGGCCTAATTTTGTACCTAAATTTAGCTGCCGCTTTTTTACGTATAAGCTGTTTTATATTATCAGTGAGCCACGGAGAGGGAGGATGTTTGATTTTCACCGGACGAATTGGCGCATGCTTATCATAAAGTTTAATTATTTGATTGGTGTAGATATCAACTTTATCATCAACTGATTCATTGTGAGTAAGTGGAGTCCAGTCTACATCACTTGCATCTTTACGTAAGCTATCAATGTTCATGCCAGCAAAATTGCGCTGCATAAGAATTTTAGCCTTACTCTTAGGTAGACGGATTTTGTATGACATAAAGAGAAGGTCGTGATAGGAGAACATATCCGCTGGATATTGCCCATGCACAGAAACATGTTCTCTTGAAGAGACAGAAACATATTCTTTTTACCATACACAAATCCAATAAGGGTTTACCGTTTCACAGGCGGTTCATTTTTAAACCGGCTTTCTAATTCAAATAAAACTGGTCACACAAATAAATGAAGCGATAAATTCAAAACCTCTACGGAGGGGATTCAATTGTTGAACCAAATTTAATATAATACGGTTATACCGGTTTCCTATTAATATCCGTAGGGATATATTTTGTTTACACGCTATTGGATTCAATGTTTTATTAAATAATTAATTTAGGCACGCATTTTTGTTGGCACGACCGATGTTTGACGCATTGGTCAGTTTAATTAATTTTCATTTCGTTTATTATCATCTAATATTCAAACATTATAATTGCAGTACGGTTTTGGTTTGGTAAGTCTAAGTTTTATATTTTAATAGCAACTTGGTAGGGAGGATAGGTTTAGACTAACTAAGACCCAAGACTGTTGTTCTAAGACTGAGGTGTTCCTAGATGATTTATTGTAGTAAAACCACGAGAACTGAATGAAACATACAACATGACGCTAATACAGGCACAAAGCTATCTTCAAAGCTAAGCCATGCTACTGTGGTAGCATGGTTTAGCTTTAAAGAGTTGAGTTCTAACCTCTGCCTGTAACACATTCCTTAGATAAGTTAAAGGCGTGACAGTGAGAGTTTACAATACATATTTTATGATATAAACGCCTCCTGGTCCAGACGACGACGGTTATAGAAATAAACTCGTAGTGACAGCCCCGATTTTAACCTCTTTCGCTGATAAACATTATCTTAAATTTATTACTCTCAGACATTTTATATCCATTAAATTGATTTTTCATTCCTAAACTGGCATCTATATAAACGATCAATAAATTTATCCAATAAGCCTACATAAGTACAGAGTCCTAACAAAACTTACGAGTAGGTACATTATAGACCATTTACTATGGCTGAACAACTGAACAGTAAACCTAAATCTGTTTATGAATCAACTTTATACTCCTACGCAACGGTAATTTTATAACCCCTATAAAAACAAACCCTATTTAAGGTAAGCCCTAAAATTAATCTACACACTACATTTAACGTTAACCGGTTTAGACATGTATTATCATACACCGGTTTAAACAAATGTGTTTTTCATTAAGGTTTTGCCATATTAAATTGTACATAAAACAATTACTTAGCAAGAATAATGGATCCGCGGGAGTTCTAAGATTAATTAGGGGTGTTTATAATAAAAAGCCTCCGGATCCGCATTTATTGTGAGACACAGGTGTGACGTGAGGTGACCCCTGTTTATGATGCTCCTACTTTATATGAGTTGTGTAGTTGTGTCCTAACACTTATCCGTGTGGTGACGGATTAAGAACACGGATTGTCACCACCCCATATCATCCCATGGGTGTCGTAAGAGCCGACAGAGGGACCATATTACGCAGAGAACAGCACTGTAAGAGAAGGAAAACTTGATATAAACCCAATACCAACCCTTTTGGCCAGCGTGGTATAGTAGGCCAATTTCTCCTTTCAAAGGAGAGGCCTAGTCCAGCAGTGGACTGTTAAAGGCTGATGACAGTGACAGTTGTGTCCGGGAATGCCAACTGATTAACTACAGGAAGCGCTATAAACAAAGTCACTAAAATATCAATATTGTTGTGTATGCGTTTGCCAACATTGTTACTTACTTGGATGTTTTTGCTTCCAATTAGATAACAATATATCGCAAAAAGAACCCTAATACAATATTATGCAGGTCGATCTTAACCCCTCGCACTCCAAAATGCATTTTCTCCGGTAGTATCCAGCCATTTTGAAAATGTAATGTTTATAAGATCCTAGGTTATAAAACTTTAATTTTCTCGTGTTTGGTGTAATTATATTATAAAAATTTTAAACCGTATACAGTTCAGAAGTTACTCTATTTGAGAATTATATTAAAATAGCTCACCTTTAACTATTTATTGTCGAAAAAAATTGATAAATGCAGGTCACTTTGTTTTTTCTCACAGCATGTGAAACATTTTTCCAAAATACACATAAATTATTCGCGAAATTCACTTTCTCACTGCACTAATATTGACACGGGTAGACGACGCGATGGTTATATACATTAATTTAGCACAGGTCACCGATATCACTTCACAGTAATCATTTATTCATAGCAGCGAAAAATTTGCGCCATTTTGACGATCCGACGGAAAACATTTCTCACTCACAAAATATATTTATACCTATTTATAGCAAAAACAATACGAAATTTCTAATTAACAATGTATTCTAAGACAACTTTGTGAGAAACGTATCTATATTTAGTAAATTAATTAATAAATACTTACATATAATCATTTAAAATCTGGAGGACGGCTAGCGGCCAACGCCCGAAATTTCGTCAAACATCACAAAAATTACTAACACTTTTTTTGTAAATGTGTTTATACCTGGCTAAAAAAATATTTAAAGCATATACTTCACTAAATTGTCAATAATTTGAAATATAATACTAATACAATCACTTAACGTTTGCGTTGAGAATACATTTTTGAAAAATCACAAATTCAACTTAGTTGATCGCCACAGCGCAATATAGCGGCACGGAGAAAACTGAGCACCGAAATCAGTAATTTTATTATTTTTCTCGGTTGCAAGCTTGAAAATATGGTAAAAATTGATGGTATTATGTTGGGTTAATCTGTAACTAGTCGATGTACGTTTTAATTATTGTAACCAATCACACAACACCGGAGTGAAGTTCACACGAATCCTTATGTAACACAGTGCCCGTAGGACACTACCGGCCTATTTCTCTTACGGGCACACCGTGACCGTAGGACACTCAAGGGGTTAAGCTACAGAAGGCTGTAGTATATACCCTTAATATTTATGTTGACGTGAATCACACAACGTCTAAGGTATTAAGTTCGCGCGTACACTTTGGTATAGGGTTTGTATCAAGTTTTCCTTCTCTTGCAGTGTTGTTCTCTGCATAATATGCTCCCTCTGTCGGCTCTTACGACACCCATGGGATGATATGGGGTGGTGACATTTCGTATTCTTAATCCGTCACCACACGGATGACCCAACACGGATGGCCAGCGTGGTATAGTAGGCAAATTCCTCCTTTCAAAGGAGAGGCCTAGTCCAGCAGTGGACTATTAAGGCTGATGTGATGTACACTTTGAATATAGTTTTTATGAAGTTAGTAAATAAGTAAACTAAATTAAACCGTTTTTGATTTTACTGCTGCGATTCCCCGATGAGCTTTATGATCTTTCGGTTTTAAGGGTAGTTACTATAAAACCGACAACTCGAAACGGTTGACAGCTTTGCAGAAGGCCTTTGGCCAGCAGTGATATTTGTCTTTCAGTGGAAAATATGATGATCATAACTATAAAACGAACGGCGATAAAGTTGAAACCGTTATATAGCCTATTAATACTTTTAAACATTTGAAATTTGTGAAACTGTGATGACATACTATGGTAAATTCGTGGGACTCTGACACTAAGGAAAATCGTGGACACCGAGATGTTTGTAAGTGTGTAGGCTGAATCTATCGGGTGTCAGGGGGTATTACCTCTTATATGAATTATTATTAAAACATGCAAAATTTAGCATTAAAATTTGCTGCCATTAACAACAACATAAATGACATAAAAATAGTTATCAGTTTTCCCCACTAACCGTTATAATTTATAGAAAATGAAAGTACTCTGATCTACTTCAGTTAGCCTACGTTTAATTAAGTTAAATGGTGGTTCGCAACACCACTGATTTTATTATTGGTTTCTAGGCCACGCCACCGGCATATTTTAAGTTGACGATAAAAATAAACTTGTTTGTTAACAAATTTATTTTTAGGTTCACAATATTTTGCTAGCTGAAGTGCGAAAATGGTTAAACCAAATACTGTAACAGTATTTGATATTTTATACAGTGCCTCTTGTAATAGAATTACTTTCCGTGTCGCTAGAGATTTAAAAAACATGGAATTTTGCAGGAAATAAATATATTCTGGAAGTTTTGTTTAGATAGTCCTTTCATAAATATATAAGTACTATAATTATTGTTAAAGCTTCGATAAATAATTCTTTCTATAAACACTGGACTATACTTTTGTCAAAGCAATACTTAGGTGCATAGCTATTTATGTACACATACATTATTATACCTACATGAAAAGCATTTGGCCGTTCGGCTTGAACCAAACAATGACATTGTTTATGATTAGAAGTATCATGTACAGCCTCAATAGTTTCTTATTAAAACAATTGAACCTGTTGTGTATTGTGTCATTTCCATATATTGTTGAACGGCAATACAATATAATATATGTACTAAGTAAGCTATTACGTAGTGATTCTTTATGAATGGGTGCCTCAAATTCATGAAGATGACTGTATCTACTTGAGACCACCAATACTGTAAGATTACTTTGGCGTGAAATTCCATGCGACTGGTAGAATGAAATTAATATTAACTATTATAAATTTCATTCGTTGAAGGTCGCGGGTTCGATTCCCGCTCAAGTCAAACATTTGTGTGCATGAAAATGGATGTTTGTCTTGGTCTGGGTGTTTCTATGTATAATATGTATGTATTTACAAAAAAGTATATATTATGTATGTTTATCCATTATCTAGTACCCATAGTACAAGCTATGCTTAGTTTGGGACTAGATGGTGTTGTGTGAATGTAATAGAATATTATATTATTATTATTATTCACTTTATTTATTATAGATCTTATAGGTAATTTTATATTAATAAACTACATTAAAAAAAAGTTTGAAAATATAAAAAGGACCACGGAGACCCACCGGTGTCGGGTACAGGGTCCAAGCCACTGGTGGTTAGGGCCTCAGAGACAGGAACTTCCTCACGATGCGTGCCGTATCGAGAAGAACTGCCTTCTGCAGCAAGGACTTGATCCAGCTGCCTAGTGCGAGCCTCTTTAGGTGTTGATCGAGGCTCTTGGCAATTAGCCCATTTACCGACACGACTATCGGCACAATGATCGCCGAATTCACATCCGACATGTCAATAATCTCGTGAGCTAGGTCCAAATATTTAATCTCCTTCTCTTTTTCTGCCTTCACGAGATTGCCGTCATGCGGTATGGTGATATCGATTATCATTGCAAGTCGCTCTGCTCGGTCTATTACTACAAGATCAGGCTTATTGGCTACAATAGTCCTGTCTGTAATGATAGACCGATCCCAGTACAACAATGCACGACCATTCTCGAGAACTGGGTCGGGCACATATCTGTAGTACAGTACCTCTGAACCAACGAGATTATATTTAAGGGCTAGTTGCTGATGGATTATCCTGGGCACTTGGTTGTGTCTGTGCAAATACTGACCGTTGGCAAGACTCGAACAACCGGACACTATATGCCTGAGGGACTCCCCGGGTTGGTGACACGCCCGACATAATGTCAACCGTCCCATCCCTCAGGATATACTTCCGGTAGTTGTTTGTCATGACAACTTCGTCCATAATTGCAAACACAAAACCTTCGGTTTCCCCAAAGAGATCACCGATTCGCAGCCGTAGATAGAAGCTTTAAAATTTACATCGGGCCCATGTAAGGCCCGATAGAATCGTCCATGCAGCTCCTTGCCCCTCCATACTTTCCGTTGGTCCTCAGTACTAAGTACTGCAGGTTTGTGCCAGTTTTCTTTAGCCAGAGCGAGCGGGGTAAGTCATGTATCAATGGCAACTACATCGCGGTACACATCCACGTTCATTCCCAGAAAATATTCTCTGAGGTTGTACAGTTCACGGTTGTAAAGGGACTTAGCACATAAAAACCCGCGACCCCCACATTTCCGCGGGATGTACAGCCTCATCACCGATGAGCGTGGATGATGCATGCAAGATGCAGTCAGCTTTGAACGGACTTTTCTATCCAGCGCATCTAGTTCAGTCTGGGTCCACCTGAGTATGCCGAAGGAATACATAAGGACTGGCATGGCCCACCCGTTGCAGGCCCGCATGTTGTTGCCACCTGATAAAAGACTGTTAAGTACTTTTTTCAGGTGGCCATACAAACGAGCCTGCAACGTCTGTTTCATGTCAGTCTCAGAAATATTCAAAGACTGCGACATACCCAGGTATCTGTAGGTTTCGGTCTGGGCGAATCGGACGTGTGGTTGGGTTGGGCGGCTGCTTAAGGGCACCAATTGGGCTCTCCCAGTACTCCTCTGCCTTAGAGGAGACACGGGATGGGACATTGTCCGTAGACTCTCTGCTGAGGCGGGCGGATCGGTCTAGTGTAGGCCCCCGTTCGGCCCAACCCGTAATCTTGAATTGACAGGACCGGGGACCCTATGGTCGCGAGGAAGAAAACCTCTATAAAAATCACCCTAAGCTCAAGTTCAGGCCCGGCGAGGAGCTGTATGGTTGGGGGGAACCCAGCCGCGAGGGCCACAAACAACAATATGATGTCGGTAACAAACAGTTTATTACCCCAGGAGGGTACCGGTCGCTCCGCGTCCGGAGAATCCCTCAAGGAGTCTTCGAACTCCGTCTGCCCCTCATATTCTGGGGGGGGGCAACCCGCATCAAAACAGCGACCTGTCATGCTCTATTGACACCGAAAGTACCGAGGATGTTCGTCCTATGTTGAGAGGACGGACCTCACCCTTACCCACACGAGAAGTAAGAACTTCCCAACAAGCCAATGACATCGGCCGAACACGCTTGACCCAGCGGGTGTTTTCTCGCCCGGTTACCCCAAACGCGGAAACTTTGCGTGAAAGAGCCTCAGACGTCGAAAGTAATAGCTCGGCTATGTCCGTCGCATCTCTATCATCTGAACCGCGGCGAACGCGCAAGCGCAGACCTCCGCGCTCCGAAGACGACGAAACTCGCGCGGTTCGCGAGAAGAGATCGGAGGTTCACAACCAGCCGTCGCAGGATCCGGAGGCTATTCTAAACCCCTTAGTGCGTACGGCGACTGCTAAGTCGAAATCAAGTCTGCCCTGCGTGGAGGAGCTGCTGGCCGACATGAGGCAGCAATCGGCGGCGGCTGTGGGCGCCATGGCACTGGAGTCGCTAGCAGACGTCGAAAAGGTAGCGGATCAGAGCCGCAATCTGAAGGGGGAATTTGCGCACACCCTCAGAGTAGCGGCTCGGAAGATTCAAGCGGCTGTAACGGACCTTCACGGCAGAAGAGACCCAGACGTGGATCGTTTAGAGCAGGATAATTCAAAGCTCCGATCTTGTGTGGCTTCTTTGGAGAGCTCCATGGCCGCAATGGTGGCCGAACTGGCGGAGCTGCGCCAGAGCACACCAAGTGCACCTTCGCCTGGGAGCGAAGTAACTTTGAGCGCTGCAGCGCTGATGCCACCGCCAGCGCCGATGTCACCGAAAAACTCCCGCACTGCAGCCCCTGTGAGTGGGCGGAGTGAAAACACCAGTGCCCTATTTCCTCATAGTGAAATAGTGGCCCAAATTTCAGCTCAAGTGGTGGCTCAAATGGACCAGAAGTTTGCAGAGCTGAGGGTCCAAATCCTCTCCCAGAGGGAAACCCCACTGCCCTCTATGCGAACTCTCACAATGGAGACCTCTACGCCCTCAACATCCAACGCGAGGAAGCGTAGTAAGAAGAAAGCAAAACCAACGACGGCTACGCCGCCATCTCTTGCTGCTAGGGCGGACACAGAATACCCACTCCTTTCGGCACCTTCTACAGGGAAGGCGCCCGCGGCAGTGTCGCCTTCGATTTCGGCCACGCCAGCCTCGCAACCCATAACGGGCCGCAAGGCAAAGGCCAAACCAGTGAAGTCAACTGCAGCTCGGAAGAAAGCGGTGCTCTCGCGGCCTCTTTCCACCTCGGCCGTCACCGTTACCCTGCCTCCAAACTCTGGGACCACACTGGCAGAAGTAATGAGGCTGGCTAAGACAAAGGTGGCCCTTGCCGACATCGGTATTACTGAGGGCATTCGGCCGAAAAGGGCCATTACCGGGGGTCTACTCCTGAAGATCCCTGGCTCTGTGGGCTCCGAGAAGGTGGAGACTCTGGCTAAACGCCTTAGAGAAGCTCTCGTTGATACGGGCGCGATTGTGGCGCGCCCAATAAAAATGGGTGAGCTTAGGCTGCGGGACATAGACGAGTCCACCGAAGCCGAGGAGATCGTCAACGCAGTAGCCTCGGAGGCCTGCCTCCAAACTCTGGGACCACACTGGCAGAAGTAATGAGGCTGGCTAAGACAAAGGTGGCCCTTGCCGACATCGGTATTACTGAGGGCATTCGGCCGAAAAGGGCCATTACCGGGGGTCTACTCCTGAAGATCCCTGGCTCTGTGGGCTCCGAGAAGGTGGAGACTCTGGCTAAACGCCTTAGAGAAGCTCTCGTTGATACGGGCGCGATTGTGGCGCGCCCAATAAAAATGGGTGAGCTTAGGCTGCGGGACATAGACGAGTCCACCGAAGCCGAGGAGATCGTCAACGCAGTAGCCTCGGAGGGCGGATGCCCCGCTGAGGAAGTGAAGGTTGGCGAAATACGCTTTTCCGCAGCCGGCCTGGGAACAGTGTGGGTCCGTTGCCCGCTCTCGGCTGCGCGAAAACTGGCGGCAGCCAAAAAACTGCGGATAGGCTGGATGGTTGTCAGGGTCCAGCCTCTGGAAACCCGTCCATTGCAGTGTTTCCGCTGCCTGGAAAGGTGAAATGTGCGGGCCAACTGCAAGTGCGACAAAGATAGAAGTACGCTGTGCTACGCTTGTGGGCAACCTGGCCATAAGGCCCGCAGCTGCACAGAGCGTGCTCCTTCGTGTCCGGTGTGCACCGACCTAGGCCGGCCTGCTAATCACCGTCTGGGTAGCAAACACTGTAACCCTCCAAAGACGGGTAACCAAAGTCGAGCTGCACCCGCACTAGCGTCCAGTACAGTCCAGCGGGTTAATATGGAATCGGGCCCCAGCCCCGCGGAGGATTTAATGGAGGCCTAAAATTCTTTCCGCCTCAAATAATTCTCCAGGGCAACCTGAACCACTGCCGCGCAGCTCAAGATCTACTTCTTAAAACTGTCGCGGAGCGGTCAGTGAGTCTGGCAGTGGTAGCTGAGCCTTACTCCGTTCCGGATCATCCTAGATGGTTTGGGGCGGAAGGGGGCTCCGCTGCTATTTATTGGGCTGGGGGGGATAGAGACCCCCATTGTTCCCTCCTCCTAAGGGGACCGGGATACGTCGCCGTCGAGTGGGGTCCAGCAGTCGTGGTGGGTTGCTACGTCTCCCCTAACTGCGGCCTTGCCGCGTTCGAAACTTACCTGGGCTGGCTGGCTAGCTGTATCCGCCAGTTCCAGTCCCGTCCAATACTCGTCCTGGGGGACTTCAACGCACACTCTAATGAGTGGGGCGACGCTCGAGATGACATCCGAGGGGAGACCATTTTGGAATGGGCTGCAGCGCTGGATCTCCGGATCCTTAACCGAGGTTCAGTCAGCACCTGTGTGCGGTGGCAGGGGGATTCGGTCATAGACCTGTCATGGGCGAATCCTTCAGCTGCGTGCCTCGTGTCAGGTTGGCGTGTCGCGGTGGAGGTGGCCACGCTGCCAGACCACCGGCACATTTTCTTTAGCGTGAAATTCCGCCACCCCCACAGCAGTCCCACGCCTAATCTTGTCGGTGCACCATGCTGCTGGTCTCTGCGCCACCTGAACCCCGATCTACTTGTGGCTGCTGCCCATGTCGAAGTATGGTCGGAAGACACAGCAGAGATCTCGTCCGATCCTGAGTCACATTCAAACTGGATTCGGAGCACAATGACAGCGATTTGTGATGTGTCTATGCCTCGGGCCGAACCGAAAAGAAAGGGATCCCTGTACTGGTGGTCGGCCGACATTGCCCGGCTCCGTACAGAGTACATCGCAGCCCGCCGCCGCCACCAGCGAACCCGAAGAAGGAGGCGAGCTTGGCTGGAGCGCACCAAGCCTACCGAGCCGCCGCAAAAGCGCTACGTACTGCCATTGCGGAAGCTAAGGCTTGGTCTAGGGCTGAGCTCATCGAGGGACTCGACAGGGACCCATGGAGGCGCCCCTATAAGATAGTCATGGGGAAGCTCAGACCCTGGGTCACACCCAGAAGACAAACTCTGGACCCAGAATCTGTGAGAAGGGTGGTTGAAACCTTATTTCTGACGGTCCAAGATAGTCCTCCAAGCCTTCCGTCACCGTCGGACCATATATGGGACGACCAGTTTGAGGTGTCGGAAGGAGAGTAAGACCGAGCCGTGCGGCGACTCGCTACTCGCAACACCGCCCCGGGTCCGGATGGTATCCCGGGCAAGGCTTGGGTGTTGGCGCTCGCGGTTTTAGGTGACACGTTGAGGCGGCTTTTCACCGGTTGCCTCCGTACTGGAGTGTTCCCCACCAGCTGGAGGGAGGCCAATCTTGTCCTGATATTGAAGGAAGGCAGGACCGCAGAGTCTGCCTCGGCATTCCGTCCCATCTGTTTGCTGGACGAGACGGGCAAACTTTTTGAGCGCGTCATCGCTGCCCGCCTCAATGATCATCTAAGTGGTGTAGGTCCCGACCTGAGTGACAATTAGTTTGGCTTCCGGCAGGGCCGTTCGACATTGGACGCTATTAAGCGCGTCCGCTCCATGTCGGAGTCAGCTGTCCGGAGGGGTGGTGTGGCGTTGGCGGTGAGCCTAGACATCGTCAACGCTTTCAACTCGCTCCCATGGAAAGCAATTAGGGAGGCACTACTTCATCACAACGTGCCTTCCTACCTGCGAAGGATTGTCGAGGCCAATTTAAATGATCGATCCGTAAGCTACAGGAGTCGGGATGGTGCCGCAGTCAAGAGGCGCAATTCGCGTCGCGATCTCAAAGTACGCACCATGGCACATCCAGTCGCGCCAGGTGTCGAACAAATGTGGCTCAAACTCACTGTTAATTCACAAGCTGTTATCATAGGTACAGCATACAGACCACCTTGGTTGGACATTAACACATTCCTGGATGCGATCACGGCCTCCCTCACAGCTTTCGGTACAGCTGATAAAAGGATTCTCCTAGGAGACTTTAATATCAATTATCTACGGAGTAATGAGAACAGTACCATCTTATTGAACATTTTTTTACAGTACACCAGCCTTAACCAAGTTATCCAGCAACCAACTCACTTTACAGATCATAGCGCGACTCTCATAGATTTAGTGTGCACTGATGCTCAAGTAAACAATGTATCAGTTCAACATAAACCTGAATTAGGGCAACATGCCATTCTGTCTGTGACTTGCCTATTCAAAATTAGTAAGCCTATCCCCCAGTGGATATATTATAGACCATTAAATCAGATTATGCTTAATGTTTTTCAAGAAGACCTCTACAAATTAGACTGGCCTTATTTAACTATACAGGACAATGTGAATGACATGGTCACAATATTCAATACTTTCATCACAACTCTGTTCAATTTACATGCACCAACTACCAGGGTCTTAATCAAATAAAGGTCTCCCCCTTGGATTACAGACACAATCAAAGAGATGGTGAAATTGCGTGATAAATATCAGGCACAATATAAACTAAGCAAGTCAGACATACACCGAGGTAGCTACAAAGATTTGAAAAATATTGTATCTAGCGCAATTGAACATGAAAAAAGGGCTTACTTTGCAACTTACATCAACAAACACATTACAAATCCAAGGAAATTATGGAAAAATTTAAAATCGACCATTAAGATAGGTAAACAAAGGATGCATGATCTGCCACATACACTTAACAATCCTGAGGATCTTAATAAGCATTTCTTGAATATCCCTGGTAACAATTCCATCTCTTTGTCCGATTTGATATACTATGAGACAAACAGATTCCACACAAGTACATTCAGCCTAGAACCAGTCAGTGAACAGGTAGTTAACTTATATATAAACAGTCTCAAATCAAATGCTATTGGTGTGGACAACATCTCACTAGAAATGCTTAAGATGACGCTTCCTCACAGTCTTCCATACATTACAGCCATTATTAACAAATCTATTTCATCTTCTACTTTCCCTGATATATGGAAGACTGCTGTTGTTAAGCCAATACCAAAAATAGACAATCCAACCTTAGCTAAAGATCTCAGGCCCATTAGCTTGCTTACTTGTTTATCAAAAGTATTGGAAAAGGTCGTAAGCAATCAGCTCAAGAAGTACCTTGAGAGATATTGCATCATACCACAAAGGCAGTCAGGGTTTCGTCAAGGTCACAGTACAACCACCACTCTCCTAGATGTGGTTGATGATATTCTGGATGCTAGGGATAAGGGTATGGGTACCCTGCTTACCCTGCTTGATTTTTCACGTGCCTTCGAAACAATTAATATTTCTCTCCTTCTTTCCAATCTTTCTTACTATGGATGTGACCCGGCAACAGTAAAATGGTTTCACAGTTATCTAATTGATAGATCTCAATTTGTCCAACTGGATAATGCCAGCAATGGTAACAAGGCGACTTCTTCTTGCCGTCAGGTGACCCGGGGTGTCCCTCAGGGATCAGTCCTCGGCCCTCTTCTCTTCTTATTGTACAGCGCAGATGTTACCAGCCATATACATAATACCCAGTTTCATATGTATGCCGATGATCTCCAATTATATATATCATTTCTGCCCAACAACTGCAGTGAATCTGTAAATAAATTGAATGCAGATTTAGACAGGATATCTGACTGGGCTAGAAAAAATTCACTTGTACTTAATCCTACTAAATCAAAATTTTTAATTTTAGGCTCAAAGGATTGCATCAAAAAGATACAAGATCAAAATCCTACACTAATGGTTGATAACTGTCCCATTGAGCAAGTCAGTGAGGCTCGAAACCTAGGTTTGGTCATGGATGGTGAACTGCATTTTGAGACGCATGTACTAGAGGCAGTTAAAAACTGTTTTTACCGTCTCAAGCTGCTCTACCGAATTCGTCAATACCTGGGTACTGAATTGCGGATATTGCTATGTGAGACACTTATATTATCTAAACTTAATTATGCCGATACAGTGTTTGGTCCGTGTATATTGAAAAGAACGGAGAAAGTGATCCAGAGGGTTCAGAATGCATGTGCTCGATTCTGTTACAACATCCCACCTCGTGCACATGTCACTCCTTTCCTTAACAGTGGCAATCTAATGAAGATGACTGCCCGCAGGCACCTTCATCTGGCAACTTTACTCTTTGGCATAGTTCTACACAAAAAACCTGAATATTTATATAATAAATTTACGTGGTCTCGCAATGTTCATCAGTATAGTACACGAGCGGCTTCTTACATTATGGTCACAGCGATTCATAGAACTCATGCGTTCGAAGGAAGTATTCGTTACTCATCTTCGAATTGTTGGAATAACCTTCCACCACCTTTGCGTAATCTGAAAACATTGCATACATTTAGAAATAAGTTTAAGTTATTTTTGATCAATAAACAAAAATCATCGCTTTAATTTTACATACTTACCTTTATTACGGCTAATTCGGGCATCTTCTCTTACGTGTATGGTACCATTATTGTACTAATTATAATGCACCGACATTGAAAATGAATGTGCCTACCTAATTGCTGTGGTATTGTGGCGTATTGTATATTAAAGTAGTAACAAAATTTTTGCTATTAGCGCGTACGCAACATAATGAATGATGGACAGCATAGACGCTTTCTTGACACTTGACAGTCGTGACAGATGGAACTAACTATCAAGTGACACCTACGAGTTGCGTTCGGAAACAAGAAATAGTTCTTTCAATATAACATCATATTTCTTTAAATATTTATATTAAGTATATTTAAGTGGGTGTATATATATGTATATATTAATTATGAAATATATTGATATAGTTTATATATTATTATTTACTAGAATGCTATATATTTTATTGTTCTTCATCCAATGTCTTGTCCTATATATATAATGTATCAAATGTGTGTATTATTTAAGTGTATTATTTTATATTTAGGTGTATTATTTAATATTCATGTGTATTATTTTATTTACTCGGCCTGCGAGAATACCAGCGTTGTAGTTATACTGCAACATTAGCTGACGCAGCGCCTTTTTTGCCCTCCATGTAAGTCCACAGAAATAATGTACCTACCTTCTTATATTCCTAGTGTACTTGTAGTTAAGTTTATTTGTTTGTTAAGTGTTTTTTTAAGTTTGTGTGGAGGTGCAAATAAAACATTTTCATTTTCATTTTCATTTTCATATTCTGCGGGGTTCCACAAGGGTCCGTTCTCGGACCACTTCTTTGGAACCTCGCGTATGACGCGGTCCTGCGGATTGGTCTCCCCCCCGGGGTCAGTGTAGTCTGTTACGCTGATGACACACTAGTACTGACCCGGGGGGCTAGCTTCGCTGAAACCCTGCGACTCGCGGAATTGGGTGTATGCTGTATCGTTGCTGCCATCGGCCGACTGGGCCTGCGGATAGCACCGCACAAGACCGAGGCACTATGGTTCCACGGCCTGCGCCAGGGCATGGAACCACCCATTTCTTCATTAAGAATAAATGATGCAGTCGTAGAGGTGGGGCGATACATAAAGTACTTGGGCCTCACCCTCGACAGTCGATGGTGCTTCGAGGAGCACTTCGTGCGTTTGGCCCCCCCAGTGCGCCGGGTTGCAGGGGCACTGCAGAGGCTGCTCCCGAACCTCGGGGGCCCCAGAGAAGAGGTCCGCCGCCTCTACTGTGGAGTCGTGCGTTCCATGGCCCTCTATGGGGCGCTCGTCTGGTCTGACCGCCTGTCGAGCGTCTCCCGCTGCAGAGCTATCCTTCATAGCCTGCAGCGAGTGGCGGCCATTAGAGTTGCGCGTGGCTATCGCACGATTTCTTTTGAGGCGGCCACGCTTTTGGCTCGGCTCCCGCCGTTCGATATCCTGGCGGATGTGGACGCCCTAGTTTTTCGTAAGACTCAATTCCGCCAGGAAGGCGGCGTGGAGGAAGAGCCGAGCCAGACGCTGGGGAGTTTCGACGGAATGCGTGTCAGCGGGCGCTGATAAATTGGCGCACGCGACTCTCAGAGTCGCGGTGCATGCGCCGACGCGTCGTTGGCGCAATACTCCCTGTCTTCGAAGCGTAGATCGAGAGGAGAAGCGGCTGCGTCACGTTTAGGCTGACTCAGATACTCACCGGACACGCATGTTTCGGTGAGTATTTGAACCGAATCGGCCGCGAGGCGACGACGGCATGTCACCACTGCGGCAGTGACCTGGACTCTGCCCAGCATACGCTCTCCGAGTGCCCTGCATGGGAATCCGAGCGGCGAGTCTTAGTTTCGGTTATCGGAGGGGATCTCTCCCCACCGGCCATTGTTCAGGCCATGTTGACAGAAGACGTCCGGTGGGACGCTGTGGTCTCCTTCTGTGAAGCGGTCATGCTCCAGAAGGAGACCGCCGAGCGGGATTGCGAGAGAGCCGATCCCGCTCGCAGGCGCAGGCGGCGTCGTGGCGGTGGCAAATGGCCGCTAGCCTGACTCTTCTTGGGGCCGTGGGCAATCAGAGATGGCAATCTGGCTGCCCGGCCACAAACAACCCCGAGAAGACAGTGGTCTCGGATAGCCGAGGGGACCACTGTACTCGCACAGTACGAGGTAGCGAAGGGAGGGCACTAACCAACCTAGCCCTTTCAGAGACTGAGCCCTACAACGGGACAAGCGTAACGGGACCCAGGAGCAGCACACCCGCGTTCCCTGTGTCCCATTCTTTTGAGCGCTGAGGCGGCTATCGTGGTGGTTTTAGTCGGTTACCCGGGTTCTGTCCCAGGGAGTCCGACAAACCCTCTCTGCTCGCCCCGCGGAGAGGCACTCGCAAAATAGTTTCCCCACGTAAAAAAAAAACAAAAAAAAAAAAAAAGGTTTCGGTCTGGGCGAGGGATCTAAGTTGTATGGAATCTGAGAGTTGTATCCAGCAGATTCCACAATCCTGCCTCTCTTCACATGCATGACCGTACATTTATCCACACCAAATTCCATCCTGATAGAATTACTAAAAGTTTCGGTTACCTTAAGTAATGCAGTCAGTTGGAAATTGTTGAGGGCAAATAATTTCAGGTCATCCATGAAAAGGAGGTGAGATGTAACTTGACCTGCTCTCCTTAACCGCTAGCTTAGCCCTGAAGCCTCTAACAAGGTTCTTAGGGGGTTCACGGCCAGGCAAAACCACGAAGGACTCAGGCTGTCACCTTGGGAATATACCTCGCTCGATCCTTATTGGGAGCACCGCAACCCAAGTCGATCAACACCCTGGATAGCACAATAACGATTCTGCAATACCCCATACACGCTCTTAAGAAGGTGCATAGAGTTGTATCTACTTTGTGGAACTCTAGCACCCTCAAAAGATTACTTGATTATTACTATCCTCTCCTCCTTATATCTTCCTAACGGCCAATATTCTGCTCCAGGTTTTTCCCACCATGACCTCCTATATCTATCCTACGTCCTTAAGGCTCCTAAACCAGTTCCCAAAGACTTGTATAGGCGCTGCTTTGGTCGTATGGATGTCGATAAGCTGTCCTTGGATGCGGCTAATTTAAAACTGGGGATCATGTAATGACTGCTGTCGCTATCGATGATAAGGTGCAAGCTTTCAGAGACACCGTCATTGCCCTTTATGACGTACATGCACCAGTTCGAAGAATTAAATTGATGCGTCCCCCAGCTCCTTGGATGACGAGGGAATACGAATGATGATGAGACGCAGAAATCGCGCTTTCCGCAAGTTCAAAAAAGACAGCACCGATGCAACTGGATCTGCTATAAGACTGCAAGAAATCGGTGTAATCAATTGATACGCAACACCAAACGCCGATTTATCCGTAGTAATATATTTTTCTCGTCCCCTGCCAATACCTGGAAGTTCTTGGGGACGTTGGGTATTGGTAGACAGCGTAATTTTGATCCTCCGACGACGCTAAGTTTGGATGATCTTAATCATCATTTCTGCTCTTCAGTACATTTGGATCAGCACACTGAGCGTCGCACTGTAGATTACGTAAATAATCTGCCTGCTTAAACATAGACCCTTTCGAATTTTCTCCGGTGACACCTGCGGAGATCAAAAAGATAATCCTATCCATAAAGTCAAATGCTGTGGGCTGTGACAACATTAGTCGTAAGATGATCGTTTCAATCTTAGGACCATCTGTTGGCACCAGTAACCCACATCATTAACTTCTCCCTCACCTCCGGCTCCTTTCCATCCTTATGGTGAAAGGCCTTTATCCTTCCACTGCTTAAAGTAACCAATGCTACCCCCAAATCATTTTCGACCCATTTCTATTCTCCCTTACCTTTCTAAAGTCTGGAAGTCTGCATCCACAAGCAATTGTCCAGATTTGTTCAAAGTAATGAGCTACTGAGCCCATACCAATCTGGCTTCAGATCTGGGCATAGCACTGTATCCGCCCTGCTTAAGGCAGCCTGCAACCTGGAGCAGAATATTGGCCGTAGGAAGATATAAGGAAGGAGAGGAAGTAATAATCAAGTATCTTTTGAGGGTGCTAGAGTTCCACAAAGTAGATACAACTCTATGCACCTTCTTAAGAGCGTGTATGGGGTATTGCAGAATCGTATTGTGCTATCCAGGGTGTTGATCGACCTTGGGTTGCGGTGCTCCAATAAGGATCGAGCGAGGTATATTCCAAGGTGACAGCCTGAGTCCTTCGTGGTTTTGCCTGGCCGTGAACCCCCTAAGAACCTTGTTAGAGGCTTCAGGGCTAAGCTAGCGGTTAAGGAGAGCAGGTCAAGTTACATCTCACCTCCTTTTCATGGATGACCTGAAATTATTTGCCCTCAACAATTTCCAACTGACTGCATTACTTAAGGTAACCGAAACTTTTAGTAATTCTATCAGGATGGAATTTGGTGTGGATAAATGTACGTCATGCATGTGAAGAGAGGCAGGATTGTGGAATCTGCAGGGATACACTCTCAGATTCCATACAACTTAGATCCCTCGCCCAGACCGAAACCTTTTTTTTTTTTTTTGTTTTTTTTTACGTGGGGAAACTATTTTGCGAGTGCCTCTCCGCGGGGCGAGCAGAGAGGGTTTGTCGGACTCCCTGGGACAGAACCCGGGTAACCGACTAAAACCACCACGATAGCCGCCTCAGCGCTCAAAAGAATGGGACACAGGGAACGCGGGTGTGCTGCTCCTGGGTCCCGTTACGCTTGTCCCGTTGTAGGGCTCAGTCTCTGAAAGGGCTAGGTTGTTAGTGCCCTCCCTTCGCTACCTCGTACTGTGCGAGTACAGTGGTCCCTCGGCTATCCGAGACCACTGTCTTCTCGGGGTTGTTTGTGGCCGGGCAGCCAGATTGCCATCTCTGATTGCCCACGGCCCCAAGAAGAGTCAGGCTAGCGGCCATTGCCACCGCCACGACGCCGCCTGCGCCTGCGAGCGGGATCGGCTCTCTCGCAATCCCGCTCGGCGGTCTCCTTCTGGAGCATGACCGCTTCACAGAAGGAGACCACAGCGTCCCACCGGACGTCTTCTGTCAACATGGCCTGAACAATGGCCGGTGGGGAGAGATCCCCTCCGATAACCGAAACTAAGACTCGCCGCTCGGATTCCCATGCAGGGCACTCGGAGAGCGTATGCTGGGCAGAGTCCAGGTCACTGCCGCAGTGGTGACATGCCGTCGTCGCCTCGCGGCCGATTCGGTTCAAATACTCACCGAAACATGCGTGTCCGGTGAGTATCTGAGTCAGCCTAAACGTGACGCAGCCGCTTCTCCTCTCGATCTACGCTTCGAAGACAGGGAGTATTGCGCCAACGACGCGTCGGCGCATGCACCGCGACTCTGAGAGTCGCGTGCGCCAATTTATCAGCGCCCGCTGACACGCATTCCGTCGAAACTCCCCAGCGTCTGGCTCGGCTCTTCCTCCACGCCGCCTTCCTGGCGGAATTGAGTCTTACGAAAAACTAGGGCGTCCACATCCGCCAGGATATCGAACGGCGGGAGCCGAGCCAAAAGCGTGGCCGCCTCAAAAGAAATCGTGCGATAGCCACGCGCAACTCTAATGGCCGCCACTCGCTGCAGGCTATGAAGGATAGCTCTGCAGCGGGAGACGCTCGACAGGCGGTCAGACCAGACGAGCGCCCCATAGAGGGCCATGGAACGCACGACTCCACAGTAGAGGCGGCGGACCTCTTCTCTGGGGCCCCCGAGGTTCGGGAGCAGCCTCTGCAGTGCCCCTGCAACCCGGCGCACTGGGGGGGCCAAACGCACGAAGTGCTCCTCGAAGCACCATCGACTGTCGAGGGTGAGGCCCAAGTACTTTATGTATCGCCCCACCTCTACGACTGCATCATTTATTCTTAATGAAGAAATGGGTGGTTCCATGCCCTGGCGCAGGCCGTGGAACCATAGTGCCTCGGTCTTGTGCGGTGCTATCCGCAGGCCCAGTCGGCCGATGGCAGCAACGATACAGCATACACCCAATTCCGCGAGTCGCAGGGTTTCAGCGAAGCTAGCCCCCCGGGTCAGTACTAGTGTGTCATCAGCGTAACAGACTACACTGACCCCGGGGGGGAGACCAATCCGCAGGACCGCGTCATACGCGAGGTTCCAAAGAAGTGGTCCGAGAACGGACCCTTGTGGAACCCCGCAGAATATGAAAATGAAAATGAAAATGAAAATGTTTTATTTGCACCTCCACACAAACTTAAAAAAACACTTAACAAACAAATAAACTTAACTACAAGTACACTAGGAATATAAGAAGGTAGGTACATTATTTCTGTGGACTTACATGGAGGGCAAAAAAGGCGCTGCGTCAGCTAATGTTGCAGTATAACTACAACGCTGGTATTCTCGCAGGCCGAGTAAATAAAATAATACACATGAATATTAAATAATACACCTAAATATAAAATAATACACTTAAATAATACACACATTTGATACATTATATATATAGGACAAGACATTGGATGAAGAACAATAAAATATATAGCATTCTAGTAAATAATAATATATAAACTATATCAATATATTTCATAATTAATATATACATATATATACACCCACTTAAATATACTTAATATAAATATTTAAAGAAATATGATGTTATATTGAAAGAACTATTTCTTGTTTCCGAACGCAACTCGTAGGTGTCACTTGATAGTTAGTTCCATCTGTCACGACTGTCAAGTGTCAAGAAAGCGTCTATGCTGTCCATCATTCATTATGTTGCGTACGCGCTAATAGCAAAAATTTTGTTACTACTTTAATATACAATACGCCACAATACCACAGCAATTAGGTAGGCACATTCATTTTCAATGTCGGTGCATTATAATTAGTACAATAATGGTACCATACACGTAAGAGAAGATGCCCGAATTAGCCGTAATAAAGGTAAGTATGTAAAATTAAAGCGATGATTTTTGTTTATTGATCAAAAATAACTTAAACTTATTTCTAAATGTATGCAATGTTTTCAGATTACGCAAAGGTGGTGGAAGGTTATTCCAACAATTCGAAGATGAGTAACGAATACTTCCTTCGAACGCATGATGCCATGTTTAAAATTCCCATCGATTTAGAGAACGCCGAAACGCCCGTTTGTGGTGTGTCACGTAACAGTGAAAAAGGACACGTGCTCAAGGATTGCTCTCTGATCGTATGAGATGAGCGTACGATGGCCAATAGGAAGGCAGTTGAGGCCGTGGACAGAACTCTGCAGGACATCCGCAGCAAGCATTTGATGGGTGGTCACAGTTCTGTTCAGTGGCGATTTCCGACAAACGCTTCCCGTGGTGACGCGTGGATTGAGGGCTGACAAGGTGAGTGCTTCGTTGAAATGATCTTCGTTGTGGTCACGAGTTTGAACGCTGCGCTTGACCATGAATATGAGAGCTCGGCTCGGCGTCAATGCACGTGCTCAACAAAGTTTTCTTTAAGTCTTGGCGAAGGCACTCTACCAGAGGAGAGAGGTGGACAGGTGGTGCTTCTAGAGTCTCTCAGTAGAGTTGTATCCAGCTTAGAAGAACTCATTCGCTGTGTGTACGGGGACATTAGTTGAATACCGTAATAGCAGAATTCTTGGGTGTGTGAGCGGGCTATTTTGAGGCCCAAAAATGATCAGGCTGTAGCAATTAACGAATGCATTCTCTCGGATATAGAGGGAAATTAAGTGATCTAAACCTTTGTAAACACTGTCGTCCAGCAAAATGATGCCACACATTATCCCGTGGAATTTCTGAACTCCCTGTCAGTAAGTGAACTTCCTGACTGAACTTCTGCCTTAAAGTCATTTCGCTACACAGACACACCATAGAGGCGGAAATTCTTTCGGGTTGTGGCGTCAGCGAGGCAGTATTTATACCACGCATTCCCCTCATACCACATAACTTCCCGTTCCCGTTCATGTACGTACAGTTCCCCGTGAGTGTTCGCGATGACCATCAGTAAGTCGCAGGGGCAGATACTGAGGGCAGCGGGTGTCGATCTCAAGACGAGCTGCTTCTCACACGGGCAGCTGTACGTCGCTTGCTCCCGCGTCATCAGTCCTGACTCTCTTTACATTTTGGCTGCGGAGAGCTAAACCACTAATGTTGTTTATCGAGAAGTCCTATAAGTACGTATTTTTACCTAATTCTGTATTCCTTATTTTCTCCATCTGCTTCAGTCATAACTTATGACTTAATTCAGCAGAATCACCACTCGTAAAGTCATTTATTCAAAGCAGGCTGAAAATCAGCACTTTTTGAAGGTCAATTTTACAAAAGACAGTCTCCCTCTATTACTGCACCTTCTGCAGATATGAAATATAAAGAAGAAACGGGTAAATGAATGTTATTTTAAAAGGTATAATCGTACTACGTTCTACCCATTTTTAATTTCGATAAATCAGATAAGTGCAGTAAGGAAAATTCACCAAAAAACAGGAAATATTTTTTTTTAACAAAAACAAATCGCCTTCAAAAATCTGGAAAATGTGTGAAAATAGCACTAAAAAGTAAAAAATAAGTTCCGTTATTTTTACTTCAATTTACTTATAAACATCACCTATTCAACTGAATATTATATACTTATACGAGTTATACGTATCTTTTCGTTACACTTAATTCACATACCTGACACAATACATATTTTTATATGACTAACAAACTAAATGAGACACCTACCACCAGAAATCAGGTAAGTATACTTATTATATTTTTGGACTAAGTACTTTATTAGGACTATAATATACAATTATACTTTATTTTGGAGTCGGTGCCAGCCAAGCGTTTTAGTAAATAATTTCTCAATGATGTACAAAATATATGAAAAGCTGTATTGATACGATAATTTAGCAAAACCTCATCAAGATTGTATAAGTAATTTACAAATGACGAGAATTCAAATCAACAAATATAAATCAAAGAACCATGGGCAAAAATGTATGAAGCCTGGGCTCATACATTTTTGCCCATGGTCCTCCACCAACAGAGATGAGATCACTTTGAATATACTCGTAAAGCACTAAATATAAAGATATAAACTCATTTTTGCGAAGAATCCATGGGGTTATTCTGCTATAAATATCTTTCTCCTACCATAAATAAACTATAATCCTGCAAAATATTGCCGTTATGGCATTGTAATTTTTGTTGTTTGACATCTTTAACTAGTTTTAATTCCAGGTGCAAAGAATACATAAAAAATAAAATAGCTGCTAACAGTTAAAATATTTTCATTAACATTTCAATCAATATCAATAATAATATCGTTTAGATGACCTGTCGGTGTATTAAATAGTATGTGCCGAGAGGATACACGAAAACTAGTGATGTGCCGCATCGTTAAAAATGTATATCCGCGGATACGTATTGGAATACGGATATTTGGTGTCAAGATCCGTGGACACGGATACGGATCTTTATTTTCTTACTGAATAGATGTCGGTGCGCGTGACTTTTAAACGATAGTTGACGTCACGCACGCCCACCGGAACAATAGACAGATCATGTTTCGACTTTTATTGAAATTATATTAAAAATACTCTGAATGGAATTTAATAGTTTATTAATTCCACCTAACTAAAGTTTCGGGAGAAAAGTAACGGATACAGATACGGATCTTTCTTCTTCCTCAGATATCCGCGGATACGGATATCCAGAACATCACTAACGAAAGTACGCAGCTAACACCGTGAGAATCACGAGTCGACTGACTGAGAGCAGTGAGAGCAGACGGGCGCCCGGGCAGGCGTCCGAGAGCTGTGAAAGGGATGGAGAGTGTTGTAAATCACACGAGCGCGAGCGCATCTATTGTTTACATTTATTAAAGTATGAATATATTGTTACTATAACAGTTTTATGACTAACAATTTGTATTTTCTACAAAATGTATTTAAGTGCATATCTTTTTTCTGCAATGGAATTGAAGGTGGTGCCGGTAGTAACAATTTTAGTACGAACAAAATCCTTTACGATGGCATATTATGCCATAACACTGAGCCCAATTTGACGCATGGTCCTTTTAGGCAGTTTTCTATAACACAAAATATATGTAAAGTTACATTATTTTATTACTATTTTGCAAATAAAGAAAACAACTTAACCTGGCAACAGGTGCGACAGCTCAGTTACAAATTAACCTAAATACCTATTTACAATTACCTATCTAAAGGCCCATCCACACGGCACAATTTTACCACCGATCAAATTTTCAATAGAATTGGCTTTGCCCGTCTACACGACACAATCAAACCACTGATTTTCATTCCGTCCAACCGATTGGTTAAAGTCTGGTGGTACCACCCACCCGATGAACTTGAGTTGGACGACTGGCGTCTAGACGTCACGATTTCATCAAGTGTTTTAGTCAAGTTGGACGTAAAATCGTGTCATGTGGATAGGCCTTAACCAAAACAAGAACTTTGGAACAAATCAAATTCTGAGAAGTTTTTACAAAAAGATCTCAAAATTTGAAAGAAGAAAAATAGAATAAACATAATTATTATGTAAAGATGCAATACTAAAATGCAGCAATACCAAATCAAACCTATTTCAATAAACACAGATTTCGTGTAAAATAACTCTAAAGAACCACAATCCACTGCAATACAATAATTACCTACATACAAGCGCATAGAAAAAATGGATATCGGAGACAACCTTCAACGACGTCTGCCCTTACGTGTCTGCCTGTGCCCACGTTCGGGTTGGGCACTTAATCATGTTCCCCCCTGCCGCCTCGGTATAAGCCCACCGCTGCGAGCCTTGCTGTTTAAGATAATATACTCGTACTTCGCAACTTCATGATTACACGACTGCCAAAAAAGAGCGTAATGTTTTAATTAGCGTTCATGTATGTATGTAAGTATGTGAGTTTCTTTATTCCGTCATAACTTCTGTATGCCTAAACCGATTCGGATGTGCGGTATATCGTTGGAATCTTTACATTAACCCCGAGTGATATATTTTTTTACTTCATAGTTCTTAATTTATGGCAGTGGGGATTTATTAATTTTGAAAAATTGTTTATTTAATTATTAATCTTAGCTGGCACCGACTCCAAAAAAAAGTATAGTTGTATATTATAGTCCTAATAAAATATTTTTTTCTAAGTACTTAATCCAAAAATATAATAAGTATACTTATCTGATTTATGGTGATAGGTATCTCATTTAGTTTGTTAGTCATTTACAAATATGTATTGTGTCAGGTATGTGAATTAAGTGGTAGATACGTATAACTTGTATAAGTATATAATATTCAGTTGAATAGGTGATGTTTATAAGTAAATTGAAGTAAAAATAACGGAATTTATTTTTTACTTTTTAGTGCTATTTTCACACATTTTCCAGATTTTCGGAGGCGGTTTGTTTTTGTTAAAAAAAAATTATTTTGTGTACTCGGAAATATTCGGTGATAGGCTGATGGCACGGGCCTAAGCCAAGTGAGCATCAGACATGTTATGTGTGTTAGATTGTGAAGTGTGGGTGATATTGTTTGTTAGGGGTTGGGTACTCTCCGGTTCGCACTGTAGGAATTTTCTTACCAATCTATATGTGTTGAGTATCACTGCTTTTTGCAATAAGTGGTAGGTGAGTGGTGGTAAATCTAAAATCTTGAGGGATTGGTGTAATTGTTTTGGAATTACTCCTGTTGTTGAGATAAAATTCGGTATTATCGTTACTTTTTGTAAGTGCCATAAGCGTATGATATCATCTTTACGTTCAATATATTTACTTAGTTTCTCTGCAATAATGTTCTGGATGTTATGTGTGTTTGGTACGGCAATGTCTATGAGATATCCTGTCTTAGTTATTTTGTTTTTTAGAGTGATGTCAGGTCTATTGTAATGGAGGGTACGGTCAGTAAGGATGGCTCGGTCAAAGAATAATTTGGTTGTAGAATTTTCAAGGACAGTTTTAGGATTATACTTGTAGTAGGCTGTTATGGAATCTATGAAATTGTATTGTTGTGCAAGTTTTTGATGTATGATATTGGCTACCTGATCATGTCGGTGCTTGTAATCCGTTTGGGCTATAGCTTTGCATGCACCTGTTATGTGTTGAATGGTATCTGAGGAGCTATTACATTTGCGGCAAGAGTCATTGTGTAGGTTTTTGATTATGTGCTTTTTATAATTTCGTGTTTCAATAATTTGGTCCTGTATGTCTGTTATGCAGGGACTTTTGAGCCCATACTGCCATCTTAGTTTTATCATCTGTTAGTTTTTCGGCAGCTTGTTCTGTTGTATCTTTCAAATTAAGTGGAGTGAATTTTTGATCATTATGACATGCTTCTCTGTAGAGTGTGGATAGTGCTGTATTGCTAAAAAGTATTGTCTAAGATTCGTAATTTGTTTGTTGTGAAGATTTGTGATGTCGATGAGTCCTCTGCCAACTTCTTTCCTGGGCAATGTTAGTCTTTGAAGACAGGATCTAGGGTGATTTTTATGAAACTTTGTCATTGAAGTGTTTATTTTGCGTTGGAGGTTTTTGAGTTCTGTTTTGGTCCAGTTTATCGCGCCAAAAGAGTAGGTTAGTAATGGGATCGCAAACGTGTTAATAGCTTTAATGGTGTTCCTTGAATTTAGATGTGTTTTTAATATTGTGTTAAGCCTGTGTTGAAATTGGAGTGTTAGTTTTTGTTTCGTTTCTTTATGATGTATTTGTTGTGACTGATTGTATCCTAAATATTTGTATGCGTACTGTTCTTCAAGTGATTCTATATGTTCACCTGTATTGGTTGTGTATTGATGTTGGTAGTTCTATACTGCTTTAATTGAATTTATCTTACACTTATCTATACTAAATTCCATTTTTATATCATTTGAAAAGACTTCTGTGAGGGTAGCTAGTTCGCATAATTGATTTTCAGATGTAGCATAAAGTTTAATATCATCCATATAAAGAAGATGACTTAATATGTCGGCTGTCCCAAACCAAAACACAGTAAGGGACTTCGAACAAATTTTACAGGAGGGCAAAAAAACCTGATTTTATTATGCCTTACCAAACTATGAATCTACAGCTGAATATGATTCTTGGAGATGGTAGATAAGATTACTGTCTACATTTTTGCATACTAAAACTTGAAAAATATAATTCGATATTGTATAACACTTACTAAGTTTGGAATGGGATTCAACACTAACCATTGCCCATGGAAACCAAACCAAAACACAGTAAGTAATAAGACATTATTAGGTTTTGTTTTTTTTTTTCGTCAACTTTTAGTTATCATAAAAGTTATGATAAAGGAAATGAGTAAATAAATATTGCAGTAAAACACATTAACGAGAATGAACCATGTTTATTATTCTAATTCTTAGAAGGTGAAGTAATTAAATGTGAAAAGTTCCAAATTATAGTAGAAAACGAAGTAATTCCTCGTTTTCTACTATAATTTGGAACAAAAACAAAGCAGATAAACTCAAAATACGAAATTTGATGTTGTCTCACTAATTTAAACCCTAATTCCTTGAGATAGAAACTCCGACGGGTGTGTGCTATACTGTGTAACTTTTTGGATTTTGTGGTCTTTTAGACATATTAATTCCCAAATAATAAACCTAGCAAGTTGAAATTCCCAATCCAAAACAAAGTAAGTACGTGTGCCTTGCTGTGTTTTGAACTGGTGATCAGCTGTTACTAGGTTTTTGATTTGGGGTTTGCGGTTTAGTCTGTGCACTTACTAGGATTTATGGTATCGCTATATTGGGAATGCAGGCCTTTATTGAAAAAAGGGTTTTTGCATATTGTGGACATTTACATTTAAAAGCATGGTGTAAAAATCTTGATTCGACAAAAATGTCCCTTACTGTGTTTTGATTTGGGACAGCCGATGTGCCCTAGTGTATCAATCTGTCTTTCGGCATCAGTATATTTCAAGGTATAACCTACAAATGTGGAATTTAATATATTTGAAAGTGGGTTTAAGGAAAGACAAAACCATAGCGGACTTAGCGTTTCTCCCTGAAAGATTCCTCTCTGTATTCTGATTGGGTTCATTTCTATTGTCTCCGTTGAGGTAGTAATTGAAAGTACAGTAGACCAAGTTGTCAATATTGTATTTAAACAATTAATAATTGTAGGGTAGATTTAATAAATATCTAGTATCTTTAGTAACCAAGAGTGAGGTACTGAATCGTTTCGTTTTTTGTAGTCTATATACATGCTGTATAGGTCAGATTAAGATTTTTTGACGTTTTTAAGTATATCTGACTCTATAATTAACTGTTCTTTGTATCCTTGGCTAAATTAATATTATTATCTCAAGATCGAAGTTATCTCAATATTTACCAATTATTATTATTATTATCTCAAGATTGAAGTTATTTCAATATTTACCAGTTATTTAGCTAACAAAGGAAAGGTAAAGAAAGAAAAACCTTTTTATTTTCACTCCGTTCTTACAAGACAATAATAACAATGTACTTACAATTCAGTTGGTAATATAAAGCATTATCCTTATTTTACTTTCCTCCACTACAAACTTTTAAGTAAATCTAAAATTGATGACATCAACAATTTCAGAGTTTATAAGTTCGAGAAATATTTTAAAGTCGACTGCGTAGACAAAGTTATAGACATGTTTACACATGTCGACTACAACTGTTTAGCGAAGAAACATGCTGCCACTAGGAGTCAGGGAAAAATAACACGCCCCATTAAACAAGGGAAAATATTAGACGACGCTGCGACACGAGACAGAAGTTACATGCGAAGAACGAAAAAAGATAAACAATTTTATGACTAAGTCAGATAATACTTTTCGTTTTCCGCCTGTATGATCTCCACCTTGTCCTGGTGGGAGGCTCTGTAACCGTGGCTGGACAGTGGACACCCATGGTGAAGCTAAGCGGGATCCCAGGAGTGGACGCTCCACGTGGGCTTGGGTGAGGCCTGCGCAGGATGCGTCCAAGGGTGCGGGTGCGGGGGACAGTTCAGTCTGTCCCTCGCAGTCGGGCGCGATCGCGGAAGAAGAGGCGTGTCGGAGTTGCGTTGCCGCGCACCTATATTCTGCGACCAAATAGGGGGCGCACCATTTGTTGCGTTGCGGTGGAGCCGCAGACGAATAGAAGATGCGGTGTTGTCAGGTTGCCGTCCTCCATATCCTCTGCTGCGGATGCTGGGTGTTTTGGCGGCGCACATAGGGGTATTTGGCATTCCTAGCCGGGCAAAATTATTAGTGCGGTTTTGTCTGCTGTAAAGTAGGTAGGACTTACTAATATTTACAGAATACGATTGGAAAGGCCTTTATCCAATAGTGAGCGTCATGGGCTGACATGATGATATAATAAAGGAGAGGAGGTATTCATGATTTGGAGTAAGTTTTATTGATTAACTAATTACATAAAAAAGTGTATATACATAAATCTAATTTGATGGAGAAGAATGCCAGGGTTCATCGTCACTTTCTCCGCCCTCTTCTGTTTCAGATTCCGCATCGGAATCATTTTGAGATTCTGGAGAAGGTGGCAACAACATAGCTATCGATCGCTTCTCTTGAAAAGAAATGCATCCTGTTCTTTGGCTTTTGTCTCAGACTTATGGGCAGTAAATCAGAGGATAGTAGAAGGCGATTTATTACATCTGCATTGCAATCTACTCTCGAAAACTTCCTCGCAAAATTATACCTATACATCCTGAAATGTTTATTTCTGGCTTCAGCAGCTTCTTCCAATAGTAGTCCTATAGGCAATGACGCCTTTTCCATTACAGTAGCACCATGCATCAACATTTTGTGCATAGTCGGACTCATCAGATGCCAGTCGTAGTGCGAGACATAGAGTTTTGCTGTGTCCCAACAGTAACCAGTAAATTTTTCAAGTCAACTGTATGACCGCTAGAAATTACCTCGAGAAGTAAGTCTGAATATCAGGTTGTAATCGATACCGGTAATTTCTGCAGCCTTCTGTGGGTCACCGAAAAATCACTTGCTGGTGTTACCATCATTGGTATTGCCGAACCCAGCTTTCGGCACATCCACAATTAACACAGTTTCGTTTCTAAATCTTCGTTGTATGTTGACTTTTCTTTCTCTAACTGTAGCTTTGTCCAAATCTGACCTCACTTGCCATTTTTAATTGGAAGCTTTTTAAAAGCGAACAAACAATTAAATGTTTCAAAACTTTTAATTGTTCTTCATTAAAGTTGTCAGACGTTAAACGGTAATTTTCCAAATAATCAACTTTTTCGTCAAAAGTATGTAACTCTCGTTGTTGCATTTTATTAAACATTTATTCTCTAGTTACAACTTTGTAGTTAGAACCCCCTGGTATCCCTTAAACAATAAAAAAGAAATCATTTCATAATTTGCTTGAAAATAACCGTTAATAGTTTTTAGCTAACACCAGCACTAACGTGAAAGTTTTGACAAAAGTAGCAAAAAGTAGCACTCAATTCATAAAATATCTATCATCTGACAGTTTTTGTCATACGTTACAACAGAAATCGTTAGCCGGAAGCACTCGGAAGGATAACTATAATCACTTTGAAATGCACAATAATTCAGAAAAAAACGGTTTAAAAAATTTAGACAATTATAAATTGATTTTGAACCTCAAAAATACACGTGAACATAAGTAAATCGTAATAAATAAAAATGTTCTTACCTGTATTATGATAATCCATAGTAGTTTTGGTTAAATAACTCACAATAAAAATGCACCGAGGTCTCAAACACGGTATGTTTTTAATGTAGCCAGTAACTGACGCGAACGCATGCGACAACGATCAAGTTTAGATTGTTTTGTGGCTGGCTGGCGCGAGCGTAGGAGCCCGGAAAGGGTTGTATGTTGATCAGTAGCTACCTGGCTCCCTGACAAGTATTAATTTTTGATTTTGTGTTAAAATTTGTTTTTACTTATTTCGCCCGGCTAGAAATGCAAAATACCCCTATGTGCGGCGGAGCCCAACACCTTCATCCGCTGCCAAGGAGGTTGTGGCCTTCGGGCTATCCGCCGGGGTGCCAGGGTAAAATGCTAACGCGACCCCCTGGCGCACTCAAAATGGCGTGGAAGTATGCGCTATGGTTTTAGTGGGTATTACGGCCTTGCACTCCAGCCCCCTGCTTTTAATCTTGCGGGGGGTGTGCGTAAATGCATTTACATAGCTAGGAAAAAAAGATAATACTTAGGTTTAGAGGGCCTGTCTAATGGATAGTGCCTGAGTACCAGAGATTTTGAGTTCGATTTCCAGGACAAATAGGTATTTGAATGATGAGTAAGCTGATGAGCCCAATTTTGTTTTCTGTGTATAAGTATTATTTATGAATGACTATAACTAGCCGAACCCGTGGCAGAACACGGATGTACCGTGTTATTAGGGGATACTGCGCCGCACCCATGGCTTATAGCAATTTCTTTATAACCTTCTTCGAAAAATGGGCTATCCATAAAAAAATTCAACTCGAACCATGAGTGCCTGATATTAATGTGTTCATCCAAACATAAAAACTATACTATATACTGTAACTATACTGTATATAAGTATGTTTAGCTAATAACTGATAACTAAGCAGAACTTGTACTATGCAGGCTCTCCCTAGTTTGGAATCAGATGACCGTGTGCACGTCCTAGAATATTTCATTCACACCTCTTAAAAACATCAAAGTCTGCCAACTTGCACTTGGCCAGCGTTGTGGATTAAGCCTTACCCTTCTCATAGTGAGAAGAGGACCGTGCCCAGCAGTGGGACAGTGTAAAGGGCTGGTGATGATAAACATTAATAGGACAGCCAAATAGACAGTCATATCTAACTCGTGTCACATTCAATATTGGCCACATTCCAAACGACGAAAACATTGTCTAGCTATGAGGACAGTAATGTAGCTAAGCATAATATTGTTACTTATTCGGGCGCCGATCGAATTGGTTCACAGGGGAACATCCAGTTTCGCTAATACTCTTAAACGCTACAAGTTTATGGTTCATGTGACGATTAACCAGTTATGGGGAACTCCAAGTGCATAGAAATTTGCATTTAAGAATGATAGAGTTTGTAATGCCAGCTTCAATGTGCTGTAATCTGGTAATATTGGCCCAGTTGTTGCGAGGCCCGTATTTGAATGGGTTATTTTGAGGGGAAGCGAATTGGCTTAATATTTGACGTTTGTTGGCGAATTAGAATTGGATTATGAATATAGCTTGGTGAGTAGAAATAAGGGATTTGGAATTAAGGCTGTTTTGTTTGATTGGATGTGTAGGGTATACAGGGTGTCATAAGACCCATCACCAAGCCGTAGTCTACTCGTTATGGACATCATGCCAAGTCATACTAACCAAAGAGAATACCTGGGAAACGACTTTTTTTTAAGTTTTCACATTTTTTAAACCACAATTAAAAGCGCGCGTGGGCAATGCTCCAAATACCTACTTATCCATGGGGTCACAGGGCATCTAAAGAACATATTGGCGGGGTAAATGCATCGATTTTGTACCTAATTAGAAAAGTTCTATTCTAACTTTGAGCCTCAATATCTCCTGAACCAGTAATTTCCCAGGTATGGTGCCGAAGTAAAAAACATTCGTTGTGATTGGACAATATGGGATTTCAGTTTTCGTTAAGGGTCTTTTTACACCCTGTATTATTTAATAGTAACCTTAAAAATACCATCATAATGAACATGAAAATTTTATTTCTCAGTTATTTATAATAAGGCTCTTTAAGCTTAACATAGACAAGAAACAGAACTTTTCCTCTTGTATATCACTCGTGTAATAAAAACTCAAAGTTTTCTTAAACGTTCCAGTAGGTACAGTCGGCAACACATCAAGTCTATCACCCTATACACGTATAACTACGCTACGTACAATACAGAGAATCGTAGGAAAGAGACTATGCATCGCGCCATTGTCCAATCACAATGCCTCGTTTAAATGTCGGCGTAAGCGCAGCGGCACGGCGGCGGCTGGTTCGCCAGTCTACTTGCGCACACATTCATACTCTAATGTTATTTTCTTTCGTCGCTTCGGCTTCATCACGACAGCGACCCGACACCGACCCGAATCATCGAATGCTCCGGTGACGATTTGACGAGAAAGTTGTCAAACTACACCGAACGCAAGTGAGGATAGTTGTGTTTTGCAATTTTTATGTTAATTTATAATGGCGCCTCAGTTATCGCCTCAACAGCGACAGTTAATTATAGTGTTGCGTGAAGCAGGATACACAATTAAAGAAATACAAAGGAGAACTGGGATATGGGTGAGTGTTACATTTATTTTTCTCGGAAGCCAGTAAGAAGCCAGTAGCCCGCCATTTTATAGAATATAATAAAATTATATTACTTACTTATAACATCATAATTAAACATACTACAAAATAACTAGTTTAAAGTGAATAATTCTAGTAAAATTCATGCTGGATTCTTATTATAATAAAATTAAGTATTCAAAGTTGTTGGTCGAGACTTAATTATGTATTATGATTTCGTTCAAACTCTTAGTGATTTTCAGTTAGTAAATGCAATAGAAACCTGTTATTTTAAAATCGACTCATAAGGATAATTTACAAAAATAGTCCGCCAGCTGTTGCAGTTATTAAGGATTTGAAAATTACTCAAGGCAGAATAAATTTATACAACCATACCTACTGCTTGTGATCGTAAACATTAAAATCAACAATGCTTTTATTACAAATAGATTAAATGCAACTACGCATATTAACCCATTTTAAATTGGTATAAAATGCTGCCATGTTGCCTCGTCCCCATTGAGCTTACATTACCTAGCGATTGTAATATTTATAAGCCAAACTGTTGTATATTATTTAATTTAGGTCTTTCTAAGCATGGAACACAATAACTCGAACTGTATTCTGTATCAAAATTTCTGTGACGCAACAGTCTATCCCTCCGTTAATTATTAAGCCTATTTCACGTGCCCATAAAAATATATATCATGGCATATTAAACATTCATATATGTATATATTATGCAAGATATCATTGTTTTAGAGGCCAACTATAAATTTTTGGTTACGGCGCAATGAAGAGACTGGCGGTGACTTATCCACTCATCATCGGCAGCTCTACGAGCGCGCCACGACATTGGAACAGGACGCGGCCATTGTCGCGACACACAACAACGAGTCTTTACTCAGCACGCGTGCAACTGCTTCACAATATAATGTAAGTTGTCTATTTTTGTAATCAGTATTAGGAATATTGAAAACAAAACGATGACGTGTAATGAGTATTTTTACATGAGTCTTTACTTTTTTTATTTATAGACTCACGCTTGTATCCCCGAAGGGGTAGGTAGAGGTGTAATATTACACCCAGATTTCGCCATGAATTTTTAGGTTCCACGTAATAGGGGGCGTGCTGCTGCTACTGAGAATTCGGAAAAACCCAGTAACACTTTTGCCCGAGTCTTTAAAATCTAACTAGGTCAACCTATTAGCACTGTGCTATTAGGTAGGAAATGAAATGATATTTATTCATATAGGTTTTTAAATATCACTTATGAACTAAGGTGAAATATAGGTGTAAAGGATGTTAAATTGGTCATTTGTGAATTCCATGCTTCATGTCGTCTTCACGCAGTTCACAAGCGCTCTCACAACGCGAAGGGTAAACATATTATGAATAATTTTATTAGTGTCCAGTTTACTCCCGTTTTCCTATAATGATTTATCCGATAATAATTCATAGTTTGTGAAGATGGATTCATAGGTAACAAATAATTTATTATTATGTATGTTTATTACTCATTCATGTAAAAAGGTTAATCGAGTTATAGTTATAGCATAAATCTTTTAAGTGATGTAGCTTATTATTATACTTAAACTTACTGATATACATATACCTACTATACTGGATCAACAATACCAACAAATTAAGGGCTCACTTACAAAATCAAAGATAAATACCATCCTCATGAATATATACCAATGCAGCTAGGTAGGTATATCTGTTTCCAGCAAACTGAGCCAAACACTTAAAATTGTAATTTAAGTTCAACCGAATTAAAACCTTGACAGCCAAGTAATAAAGTCACAAAGTAATCTTCAAAATATTATCCTATACTTAAAATAAATCACAAAGGACAAGCAAAGCAATAAATCCATCCTGTCACTTAGAAAAGACAGGTTAAATAACATTTAGTGTGAAATCAACCGTAAGTAACAACAAATAAAGTTCTTTTTTCCACAATTGCCTTGGGAATATAATAGTTTACGCGTGCATCGGTAAAATTTGAACAACTATTTGTAGATTTTGTTATACCTATTTTTAAATTTAGTATTATTTGTGATTTTCAAAGCAAATTATTTAAATAAATAATTGTTGTTAATAATTATTCTTGGAAAAAATAAGACAAACCGCTCCGGCCATTATTAATTGATTTTTGAGAATAACTTTGCAACTTTTAAATACACATGATAATGCGGCATTGTGATTAAGCCGACAATTCACGGGTCGCAGCCCGCAGGCGATCATAGACGATGATCGGCGAGTCCAGCCGATTATGCCCGCTATACAGTCGTGCTCGTTCGTAATCGTCTATAATCGCCGATACTGTAGAGGACCCATTGCGTTTATATTGGGTGTAAGTATTTCAAGTGAGACTTAACCAAAATAAGAAATTCTATGCATCATTAAAATCTTGTCCCACTTAAGGTGAACGCACATTTATCCGAGCCGAACGCGTCAAACGAGTCGAACTAAACGAATTTTAGAATTCTGTGTATGAAATCTCATGAAACCTCGCACACTTGCCCGCGTCGAATCGTCCGAATCGATAGTGTGCACTGCATACAGAATTCTAAAATTCGTTTCGTTAAATTCGTTCCGCTCGGATAACTGTGCCTTCACCTTTATACCTACGTTGCTTGTCTGAACCGACCAAATTCGTTGTCTGCCTATTATTTGGTTGCTTGATGCTTGACTTTGCCAATAACTGTCGAAATGAACCTAATTTAATTTCCTTAATTAAATTGTATTATTTTATATTTTGAAATGGAACCATGAAGCTATTTTCATAGACTTAAAACAAAGGCAATGTTTTAAAAGAGGTTTCAAAAAGTAATATAACTTAAAAAGACACTTTTAAGGTTGAGTAAATAATCGTCAAACATTAGGTATTTTAATTTTAAAGCAATTACTTATTTTATTTCTACACTCTACATTAATTATACCTCAGATTCGGCAACTGTCTTCTTACATTAATATTAGAAACCATTCTTAAAATAATGCTAATACATTTTGTCACAAATAACTAGCATTTATTTGGAAGTCCAATGGGTGGAATTCGAACTCGCGACCAGTTGACTACGGGCGCCGATTTTTACTGTGCGCACAGAGGAATTATTTAGTTGATTTTTCTGTCAAATCAGCTGATTAACTTCTCAATTTAACTACATCACAATTTGTTAACCCTTATTATGATGATGAAGTCCATATTTGGCTGATTTTAAATTCATAAGAGATAAAAATATGTTTTAAACAATAATACATATAATAATAATAATATTTTTTTATTTTGTCATGGGTTTTGAACAAATAATACTGAGCCACCAGACAGTATTTGCGTGTCTTTGGGTTTATCCTGTGTAAAAACTACCTATCTTCGATTAACATGTGACGAAGATACATGTATCCTTCCTATACCTACTTTCAATCTCGTAGGTAACTCCTACAGCTGCGTAATCAGATGTATTTGTCATTAATTTAAGTTTTTGTTACAGGTGTCAATGCAGACTGTCCGCAGAAGATTAAAATCAGCTGGGCTGAAAACAAGAATACCGGCGAGAAAAATACTTTTTTCACCGGCTCATGCCGAAGCTAGAGTCGGATTTTGCCACAGATATGAGAATTAGTATCAGATAGAGCGCATTCGTCCAACTAAGCGTGGCACGTTGACAGCTATGTGTGCGTGACCTTTGGCGACTGGCACTGTACGGACACGCGCGTCTATGTGTGTGAAAAGTTGCCAGATTATGAATAATCTCCCAGTATTTTGCATATAGTTATGTAATATTCTTATATTCATTTGCGGTTTTGAAGAATTTACCATGGATTTAATTAATGCTTTTATAAATACATTTCTTAAATGTAGGTACCGAGTTAAGTTTTAACTACTTCGTAAATCTGTATATATAAAATCCTTGCGTTACTGACTGACTGACAGACAAGCTACAGCCGAAACTACTCGGCGCATGAAGCTGAAATTTAGCATGTATGTTTCTTGGGAACCGTAGGGGTGCACCAAGACGGGATTTCTCGAAATTCCCACGGGATCGGGCAAAACGAGAAATAAGAAAATATGTGCGTGCGAAGCCTCTGGCGTCGATTAGTTGAGAAATAAATAGTATGTATGTACACACGGCACCAAGTCAAGCTAAACAGTTGCTGTACGATTTTGATACTTATTCCCTACGCCATAAGTGTGTATGTACACACGGCGCCAAGTCAAGCTAAACAGTTGCTGTACGATTTTGATACTTATTCCCTACGCCATAAGTATGTATGTACACACGGCACCAAGTCAAGCTAAACAGTTGCTGTACGATTTTGATACTTATTCCTTACGCCATAAGTATGTATGTATACACGGCGCCAAGTTAAGCTAAACAGTTGCTGTACGATTTTGATACTTATTCCCTACGCCATAAGTATGTATGTACACACGGCGCCAAGTCAAGCTAAACAGTTGCTGTACGATTTTGATACTTATTATTTACGCCATAAGAACGGTGCAAAGGACAAAGTGTATAAGCTTGACGAGTAGCAGGGTGTACACGAATATTAGGATATCGTTTGGGGATCGAACTCAAAACAATATAATGTAAGGTATATACTAATGGAAATTGAAATTCTATTACTATATTTATGAGAAAGAAGATATATCTACAATATACTTTTATAATACGGTAATGTATTTTTCATTAACATGACAATCATTATCACATAATCAATTGACAAGTGCATTTTCCCTAATTCAGGCAGAACGGCGTCGACAAAAACTGGCAACAAACACTTACATATTTCTAGCACAAATACGAATTTTATCGAAATTAAATTAGGAAACAGTCAAATTATCAATAGTTACCTGTGAAAAGATATTCCATTTTCCTGTTTTTGTTTTTAGGAACAACTTTTACAGTGTTTAAGAACACAAGACGGCATTTTGAGAATTTAAAAGTTGAAGTGATCGTGACGCGTGAACTGTACGATGCTTCGTAGCGCACTGAGACGAGTTTGTATTCGCTTTTCAATTTTGTATTTGCTTTAGTGGCCGCACGCAACTGTGCCGCGCGTTCCATCTGACTAATTCTCATATCTGTGGATTTTGCTTACAATATTATAATTTTGATTGGGTAAATAATATAGTTGTTTTTGTAGATGAAAAAACTTTTAAGTCTGATAAAGACGGGCGCAAGATTTTAAAACGTCGCGATCGAGAGCGCTACGTAGAAAAAAATTTAATCCCAAATAAGGCGAGTGGTCGTCTGAGCTTAGGGTTCTGGGGATGGATGAGTTCGGTTGGTCCTGGCGAATTAGTAGAAATATCCGGTCGCCTCACTGCTGAACAGTACGTAGATATTTTAAGAGATGTAATGGTGCCGACTGTGCGACTACACCATCCTGAAGGAACTATCTATCTTTGCCAGGACAACAGTTCCATCCATTCAGCCGGAATTGTGCAGACATGGTTGCAAGCCCAGACCGACATAGAGGTTATACCATGGCCTGCAAAGAGTCCCGACCTAAACCCAATCGAGAACCTGTGGGGGCAGATGGTTCTCAATTAGGATGTATCAGAAGTGCGCAACGTTGAAAACTTACGGCAAAGTGCCCACGAAACGTGGGAGTTAATGAGAGGAGATCCGCGGGATATGTGTTGGAATATGGTTACTGGAATGAAAGCCAGGTTGGATGCAGTGCTAGACGCTAATGGTGGCCCAACCAAATATTAGTGGTCTAGCATCGCATAGCCTGTGACTAGCATTCTAGTAATCATGTTCCTACCCGTATAGACGTGAATAGTTTCATAAATACCATCACTCCATTTATCACCTTGCACACTTCTGATATAGGTTGGACTACTTTGTAGGCCTTGGTTAACCAATTCTATGCTTGCTTTTTATTTGTATAATGTTCCCCATTTTTAGACTGATTTAATTTACTGTTATTACCTAATGAATATTCATCTTATTGTTAATATTCATAATAAAAACTTTTTAGCAATGTAGCTAAAATAATTAATACAAATGTTATATTAGATAATTATTGATGATTTATGTTTTTAAGTAGATTTTCGAGAAGATTTGTTGCTTATTTTTTTATTTTGTCATAAGATGGTCCGCGTATACCTACAGCGTCAGCGCTGACTGCAAACGTGCCCGCTCTAACACTAACACTGTCTTTATAGGGAGAGCCCTAAGATATTTGTGTCAGTCCTTAGATATTATACTAACTGAACGAATCATATAGTAGTTTAATCGCTCATCTAATCTTCATCAGTGGATATTTGCACCAGTAGATAGAGTTAGCATCAGCGCTGGAGGACCAACGCGCCCAGGCTGACACTAACACTGTTTATCAATTACTAACTAAAGAATCGTAAAGTAGTTTAACTTCCCATATAGGCTTCATCAAGGGGTTTAATATTATGTCGAATTATGTGGGCATGATAGCGTTGCTTAAGGACGCGTTTACGCTTGTATCAAAAAACCACATATTTCCGGTACATTTTACGACAATTTTAGATAATAACTAATAAAACTAATGATTACGATAAATTGATTACTTTTTTATCTATAAATCAATTTGAAAATAAATAAAAAATATTTAATTAATATTAATGTAAAATCGATTCGAAACGGCCTCTTAAATCAAAAATAGGCATATACTGCTATTTTTGGGTACAATTTTCTCTCTATTTTTACATTTATTTAGATTTTCAAAGATAGAATAGGGTAGTAAATATAGTCAACTCAAAAACAATTTGATTATTTTTTTCAAAATATTGTAAATTGACTCAAAAAAAGCAAAAAATCATCTTACATTTTTCTTCTATTTTGCTCGCATACGTGTGTCTTAATGTGTGGCAATAAGGTTCGTTTTATTTAGCCACTTTCTTGATTTATATATCCAAATTCTGCAATGAGATCTCAGTCTGCGCTTGAGCGCCGTCGGGAGTGGACTCTATGTCGCTTGTCGCTGCAGCACGAAGACGAAAAAAGCAATATACGAATACAAAATATTCGCTAAAATCAATTTGATACTTCTCGTATTCTGTGCGAATTACGTACAAGTAAATTTCTTTTGTATAAATGGACATTATTACTTTATTTTCTCCGTTATGTTGAGTCAGGATATATTTCGGTATTTAGATATTATTTTGTTTCTTGCGTTGAAATCTGGTAAGATTATCTGGACTGATGGTATACCATCCCGTTCAAGTGTTGCGACTGGAACTCATAAAAGAGTAGACCTAGTTATGCCAGGTTGGGGCTCATTTTATTTGTTTTGGTGAGACCCTATCACTGGTACTAGTGAAGTAACCTTCCAAGGTTATTCGATGAGTCGTGCTGGTACTCATATGTGAGTAGAGCTAGGCATGCCGAGTTTGGGCTTATTTTGTTTGTACACAAGAGACCCTACCACTGGAACTTATGAAGTAACCTTCCAGGCTTATTCAATGACTCTTGCTGGTACTCATGTGTGAGTAGAGCTAGGCATGCCGAGTTTGGGCTCATTTTGTTTGTACATAAGAGACTCTACCACTGCATTTTATGAAGTAACCTTCCAGGGTTATTCAATGACTCTTACTGGTACTCATATGTGAGTACAGCTAGGCATGCCGAGTTTGGGTTCATTTTGTTTGTACATAAGTGACCCTACCACTGGAACTTATGAAGTAACCTTCCAGGGTTATTCGATGACTCTTGCTGGTACTCATATGTGAGTAGAGTTAGGCATGCCGAGTTTGGGCTCATTTTGTTTGTACATAAGAGACCCTACCACTGGAACTTATGAAGTAACCTTCCAGGGTTATTCAATGACTCTTGCTGGTACTCATGTGTGAGTAAAGCTACTCATGCCGAGTTTGGGCTCATTTTGTTTGTACATAAGAGACCCTACCACTGCATTTTATGAAGTAACCTTCCAGGGTTATTCAATTACTCTTGCTGGTACTCATATGTGAGTAGAGCTAGGCATGCCGAGTTTGGGCTCATTTTGTTTGTACATAAGAGACCCTACCACTGAAACTTATGAAGTAACCTTCCAGGGTTATTCAATGACTCTTGCTGGTACTCATGTGTGAGTAGAGCTAGGCATGCCGAGTTTGGGCTCATTTTGTTTGTACATAAGAGACCCTACCACTGGAACTTATGAAGTAACCTTCCAGGGTTATTCAATGACTCTTGCTGGTACTCATGTGTGAGTAGAGCTAGGCATGCCGAGTTTGGGCTCATTTTGTTTGTACATAAAAGACCCTACCACTGGAACTTATGAAGTAACCTTCCATGGTCATTCAATGACTCTTGCTGGTACTCATGTGTGAGTAGAGCTAGGCATACCGAGTTTGGGCTCATTTTGTTTGTACATAAGAGACCCTACCACTGCATTTTATGATGTAACCTTCCAGGGTTATTCAATGACTCTTACTGGTACTCATATGTCAGTAGAGCTAGGCATGCCGAGTTTGGGTTCATTTTGTTTGTACATAAGAGACCCTACCACTGGAACTTATGAAGTAACCTTTCATGGTCATTCAATGACTCTTGCTGGTACTCATGTGTGAGTAGAGCTAGGCATACCGAGTTTGGGCTCATTTTGTTTGTACATAAGAGACCCTACCACTGGTACTTATGAAGTAACCTTCCAGGGTTATTCAATGACTCTTGCTGGTACTCATGTGTGAGTAGAGCTAGGCATGCCGAGTTTGGGCTCATTTTGTTTGTACATAGGAGACCCTACCACTGGAACTTATGAAGTAACCTTCCAGGCTTATTCAATGACTCTTGCTGGTACTCATGTGTGAGTAGAGCTAGGCATGCCGAGTTTGGGCTCATTTTGTTTGTACATAAGAGACTCTACCACTGCATTTTATGAAGTAACCTTCCAGGGTTATTCAATGACTCTTACTGGTACTCATATGTGAGTACAGCTAGGCATGCCGAGTTTGGGTTCATTTTGTTTGTACATAAGTGACCCTACCACTGGAACTTATGAAGTAACCTTCCAGGGTTATTCGATGACTCTTGCTGGTACTCATATGTGAGTAGAGTTAGGCATGCCGAGTTTGGGCTCATTTTGTTTGTACATAAGAGACCCTACTACTGGAACTTATAAAGTAACCTTCCAGGGTTATTCGATGACTCTTGCTGGTACTCATATGTGAGTAGAGCTAGGCATGCCGAGTTTGGGCTCATTTTGTTTGTACATAAGAAACCCTACCACTGGAACTTATGAAGTAACCTTCCAGGGTTATTCAATGACTCTTGCTGGTACTCATGTGTGAGTAGAGCTAGGCATGCCGAGTTTGGGCTCATTTTGTTTGTACATAAGAGACCCTACCACTGCATTTTATAAAGTAATCTTCCAGGGTTATTCAATGACTCTTACTGGTACTCATATGTCAGTACAGCTAGGCATGCCGAGTTTGGGTTAATTTTGTTTGTACATAAGTGACCCTACCACTGGAACTTATAAAGTAACCTTCCAGGGTTATTCGATGACTCTTGCTGGTACTCATATGTGAGTAGAGCTAGGCATGCCGAGTTTGGGCTCATTTTGTTTGTACATAAGAGACCCTACCACTGCATTTTATGATGTAACCTTCCAGGGTTATTCAATGACTCTTACTGGTACTCATATGTCAGTAGAGCTAGGCATGCCGAGTTTGGGTTCATTTTGTTTGTACATAAGAGACCCTACCACTGGAACTTATGAAGTAACCTTTCATGGTCATTCAATGACTCTTGCTGGTACTCATGTGTGAGTAGAGCTAGGCATACCGAGTTTGGGCTCATTTTGTTTGTACATAAGAGACCCTACCACTGGTACTTATGAAGTAACCTTCCAGGGTTATTCAATGACTCTTGCTGGTACTCATGTGTGAGTAGAGCTAGGCATGCCGAGTTTGGGCTCATTTTGTTTGTACATAGGAGACCCTACCACTGGAACTTATGAAGTAACCTTCCATGGTCATTCAATGACTCTTGCTGGTACTCATGTGTGAGTAGAGCTAGGCATACCGAGTTTGGGCTCATTTTGTTTGTACATAAGAGACCCTACCACTGCATTTTATGATGTAACCTTCCAGGGTTATTCAATGACTCTTACTGGTACTCATATGTCAGTAGAGCTAGGCATGCCGAGTTTGGGTTCATTTTGTTTGTACATAAGAGACCCTACCACTGGAACTTATGAAGTAACCTTCCATGGTCATTCAATGACTCTTGCTGGTACTCATGTGTGAGTAGAGCTAGGCATACCGAGTTTGGTTTAAGTTTCAGTGGTAGGGTCTCTTATGTATAAACAAAATTAGCCCAAACTCGGCATGCCTAGCTCTACTCACATATGAGTACCAGCAAGAGTCATTGAATAACCCTGGAAGTTTACTTCATAAGTTGCAGTGGTTGGGTCTCTTATGTACAATCAAAATTAGCCCAAACTCGGTATGCCTAGCTCTACTCACACATGAGTACCAGCAAGAGTCATTGAATGACCATGGAAGGTTACTTCATAAGTTCCAGTGGTAGGGTCTCTTATGTACAAACAAAATGAACCCAAACTCGGCATGCCTAGCTCTACTGACATATGAGTACCAGTAAGAGTCATTGAATAACCCTGGAAGGTTACATCATAAAATGCAGTGGTAGGGTCTCTTATGTACAAACAAAATGAGCCCAAACTCGGTATGCCTAGCTCTACTCACACATGAGTACCAGCAAGAGTCATTGAATGACCATGGAAGGTTACTTCATAAGTTCCACATATGAGTACCAGCAAGTGTCATCTAATAACCCTGGAAGTTTACTTCATAAGTTTCAGTGGTAGGGTCTCTTATGTATGAACAAAATTAGCCCAAACTCGGCATGCCTAGCTCTACTCACATATGAGTACCAGCAAGAGTCATTGAATAACCCTGGAAGGTTACTTCATAAGTTGCAGTGGTTGGGTCTCTTATGTACAAACAAAATGAGCCCAAACTCGGCATGCCTAGCTCTACTCACATATAAGAACCAGCAAGAGTCATCGAATAACCCTGGAAGGTTACTTCATAAGTTCCAGTGGTAGGGTCTTTTATGTACAAACAAAATGAGCCCAAACTCGGCATGCCTAGCTCTGCTCACATAAGAGTACCAGTAAGACTCATCGAATAACCTTGGAAGGTTACTTCACTAGTACCAGTGGTAGGGTCTCACTAAAACAAATAAAATGAGCCCCAACCTGGCATAACTAGGTCTACTCTTTTATGAGTTCCAGTCGCAACTTGTGAATGGGATGGTATACCATCAGTCCACATAATCTTACCAGATTTCAACGCAAGAAACAAAATAATATCTAAATACCGAAATATATCCTGAAAAAATAAAGTAATAATGTCCATTTAGGTATATAAAAATAAGAAACTTATTTGTACGTAATTTGCACAGCCAGGCCTATAACACATAGATACATATCACAAAAAATTCTAAGTCTCAAAGTTATTTAGTTGAACTACATTTCCGCAAATTACCGTACGTAGTACGTACTGTTGCCGCCGTGTCGCTGTAGTGACGCGATTTTGTACCTACTAATTTTGTAAACGCGTCCTTAACAATTTTTTTAAATCTATCAAGAGATTGAGAGAGCTCCAGTGCGCCCGTCTTTGTGCAAATTTTGGATTTTCGATTTGTTTATTATTATTTCCTGGATCAATAAGCCAGCGGGCTATCGAATACCAAAACGAATTACTGGCTCTAGCTCCGGCAACATCAAATCATCAAAAGTATTGAATCTAGGTAGCTAATAATTATTTGTTAATAATGTTTGTAAATAATGTTTGTAAATAATGAATGTTTTAGTGTAATTGTGTATGTATGAATAAAATTAGTGCATGCATAAACTTCGGAGAAATTCAAGTTTCCGCTACGCGAACGTTTGGCCATTAGCTAGTTTTCATATAAAGCGCTTACATAGAGAGCTGTAGATTTTTACATACGTTGTTTTGAATTTGTTTATATTTGTTTAACACTTTCAACGGCTATTTGTTTAACAAGCGGCCGCTTTTTTGTAGCCATCCGAACTTGGTCGGGTTATGTAGGTTTTCGATGCTTCGTCAGTATTATAATTGTTTTTCTTTAATTACTGAATTTAATGACATGAAATTTTGCATGTGAATAGTTGAATGAATACACTAATTATTGGCATACATTTTACCATGCAATTCCTTTAGAACATCGTGATATTTGACTGCTTTGTAAACAGTGATCTATTCATGGTAAATTGTCCTATAACTCTTTAATTACTAACGGAACATCATTGATACTTGGCAACATGTTGCAGACACTTACAAGGTTTGTATAAGCGTGAAAATCTAGACCCCAAAGTGCATACTTTAAGAACTAAGACCTAATAAGCGTATTTTACGTTTATATTTTTATCTTTTAAGCCCTATGTTTTTTTCTAAATCTGTTTTTTAAACAAATATAAACAAATTCAAAACAACGTATGTAAAAATCTACAGCTCTCTATGTAAGCGCTTTATATGAAAACTAGCTAATGGCCAAACGTTCGCGTAGCGGAAACTTGAATTTCTCCGAAGTTTATGCATGCACAAATTTTATTCATACATACACAATTACACACAAATACACACTAATTTTTGGACACATCTCTTTTCTTCTAAAGCAAATGGATTAAAAAAAGTTCCGCCAGGACAACGTTCGCCCAGCGGAATCAGTTTTTGGTGAATTTCTCCACAATGGGTGCGTGCACAAATTTTTTTTTACCATACACAATTATACGACGTCATACACTAAATATCTGCATAATTAGAATCTTTAAATTCAACAACATTCCGCTGCGCGAACGCACACCATTGTTTCTTAGTTTTCAGATAAACTAACCGTTAGACTATTTTTATTCAAACATATTCGTAGTCCTTATAATACTTATACAATAACATATTTATTAGCTTTTATGAGCTAAACAGCTTTTTCAAATACTTTTTACATGCACAAGTCATAGACAACCAGTAACTACACATAACACGGCTAGTCAATAGAATACCTACTGCTAAGCGGATGAAGCTAAAAAGTTTGGTTGGTTTAATAGTAAGTATTACGTATGTTAAAATACATATACTGAAGGTAACATGTGTATTTATATTAATACATTAATATAACATAACATAAATGAAATAGCATTATACTTATTAGGTATAATATTTATCCACTTACTTCATGGCACCTAGCCCCGACGTTTAATGATTATCTCAAAAAATTGGTGATTATCTCAAAAAAGTGCGAGTCGGACTCGCGCACAAAGGGTTCCGTACCATCATCTATAAAAGAAAATCACGTTCGTTGTATGTATACATAAATACTTTATAAGTTTCTACCTGTTTATTAAGATTGAGTAACAAATTGCTTAAAAATTACGTTTGTTGTATGGGAGCCCCCCTTTATTATTTACTTTTTTTAAATTTAATTATTTATTTTGAAAGGTAATATACAACTACATATTCTGTAAAAATTTAAAGCATCTACCTGTAACAGTTAGTAATTTTGAGCAAAATATACGAAAAAAAACACGTTTTTTGTATGGGACTCCCCCTTAATTTTTTATTTTTTTTAGTTTTAGTATTTGTTGTTATAGCGGCAACCGAAATACATAATTTGTGAAAATTCCAGCTATCTAGCTATCATGGTTTATGAGATACAGCCTGGTGACAGACAGACAGACAGACAACGGAGGCTTAGTAATAGGGTTCCGTTTTTTACCTTTTAGGTACGGAACCCTAAAAACATGTGACATGTAGTCAAAGTTAGGATAAGTTGCCCATTCCAAATTACGTGCTGCGATCGAACCCGAGACCTCTCAATCGCTCGCGTTTTTTCGCGGGACCAACGAGGAGTAGAATCTGCTACCATACTAATTCTCTCATCTATGCTGCTACCTAAATTATTTAAAAAATCAGCGCTTGCCGCTGTATGTAAGGTTTTTTACAAACAACAGAAATTCAGAAACATCAAAATCAGTATTCCTAAACTCTTCTTTTACGAGTAAATAATGTCTTGTAGGTTCCATGGTATAAATATGACGATTGCTGTGCACAGTGCTTTGATGTCAATGTTAAGACTAGCCTTATAACTAAACTTTATCATAAACTTTACTGACTATCAATATCAATTTAGTATAAGCATCTATATTCCTTATTTAGTTGCATTAAATGAAGTAAGTATAACAAATCAAGCTTACATTGCTTAATCACTTCATTATTTATTCAAACTCGGACTTATTCACCATTGTAAACATTATTACTATATTAAATGAATACACGAGTCACTCACTCATGTATAGCGCAATACCAAAATAGTTTCTTTTTTTGTTGTTTAATCGTATTTACCGACAAAGCGAAGCGAGCGAGCTCAGCTTATAAAAATACCAAATAAAAGGAATGGCGTAGCATAATATGGTTAGGTATACATTACTGTATAATCATAATGTTCGCCGGTCCGCAGTGTGCACCGCTGTCGTGTGCGTGTGTGGCAGCACTCTAGCTAGACGAAATAACAATAATATGTCGCACTCCCTCGCACTATTCCGAACGTTCAACTTTTAATAGTACAAAGTCCAATCAGTAAAGCTCGAGGTGTCTTCGACTGTACTTAATTACCTAGAATATATATTTTACCTTAAAATATACGTATATCATCCGATTTTGATTGCCAGCCACGCAAAGGAGTAAACAATAATACTATCAATATTTATACGATTGTATTATGAGATAAGATCATAATATTAACTTGCGAAAGTAAGATAATAAGGAAATAAGCCCCGATGACGTAGGCACCTCACTTGTCAATAATAATTACAGATATCGACGATCAAATAAATATATTTACAGACATACATAGACAAAAAATAAACTCACCAATGAGGCTTTCAGTCTGTTTCACAACGACGTTAATAATGTAAAATCTAAACTATCCCAATATTTGGCATGAGACAGTTCAAATACGGAGAGCATGTAACTTTTTACTATGAGAAGGTTTGCACCATAGCCCACCACGCGAACCAAATGCGGGTTGGTTGACTATGGTTTTTGACTTTTCTCGTGGTATATGCCTTCACCGGTCAAAAACAAAACAACTTCATATATGTCAAATATGTTACTTTCAAAATTAGATCTAGAAAAAAATCTAGACCTCCAAACAATACAAAAGCTAACAAGCTTAGGGCCATTCATTCAAGCCTTAAGTCTGACGCAGAATACCCGGGAATTCTCTAAATGCCCATCATATGGCCACGGTGATGGGGTCATAAAAGAACTTAAATTACGTGACATACCCATCCCGAAGCTAGTCTTTTGTCATTTCAGATTTATCTTGCACATTAGCCGAAGACACAGGGAGATAAAAGTTGCTTTACGAGTATTCACCACTGTATTTGGACGATTTTCTCGTTTTAGATAGCGGTGTTATTTGTCTGTCCAACTGTTTTATTGGTGACTCGAATTAGGGTAATAAGGGAAGGTATGGAATGTTGTGCTTGATGGTGTAATCTTTGACTAAGTGTGGAAGGGTAGGGAGTTTAATGACGTGAAGGCGGGTAATGAGGCGTCCCGATAATGTGCCTGAGATACTGACGCTGTTTTAATTTCTTGCGTGCGCTTGCCTCACTTTTTAAAACGATTACGGTTTCCTATTTTCTTTTACGATATGCGTAAGGATAAGAATTTAATTTATTTTTGTGCCTTATGCCAATATCTGTATTTTTCGGCATCCATATCTGATGTAACTTTTCGTCGACTTTTCTCAAAAATAATTAAATCGGGTTTTCGATGAACTAGTAAGACTTCTTTGCAAATCAATACGCTGGTAGGTAAACAATATACAGGGTGGCGCTTGCATAGGGGCATTCATTGATTTAAAAAGGACGTAGCATGCCTATAAAATGGTTTATATCAACAAAAAAGGTCATGGGGCCAAAATAAAATAATAAAATTTTCAAACAAAATAAACTATAAAGTATGAGTAGCAAAACGAAACACCATTTGTAGACCAATATGACATTAGGTTACTGACCTTTGTAAGAACGGCAACGTGTGCTATGCGGCAGACGATGCCACGGAGGTAGGTAATTCACATTTATTGACGAATTACCTATTTCAGTAATTCTACACATCACTCCAATGTTTGGTCACTCATAAGTAAGCACTGGTGTCTTTTTCATATCAACAAAAACCCACTTAATACAAACCCACGTAAAAGGTAGCACAAAATTTTCAAATTCTCAAAATGGCCGCCATTGTTATCACGAATTACCTACTTCAGTAATTCTACAAATCACTCTAATGAAAGTTCAGTAATTAGGAAAGCACTGGTGTCTTTTTCACAACAAGAACCCACGTTACACAATCATATCCGCATATTCGGATGACATAAAGTTTGTCATTATTAACACAAATATTGCAAAAATGACGAGTGATAAAGTTCACTAAACAACAACACAATTAAATAACATAACTAAATACAATCACACAATTCAATATCAAAAACAACTGTCGGATAAGCGCGCGCGCGATCTGATCAACTTATTAATCCAATAGTTTTTGCGGCACTAACTAAACAAACCTATGATGAGTCACCGATCACCGATGCGCCGCTGGCGCCGACATGTCTAGGATAGGAAATAGAGATGCGCAATAGGTACTATGAATGCCGATATTTTTGACACGTTAATACGTTAACAACAAAATAACACAAAATGTTTTTATACAACGAACTACGCATTCATACTTGTATTAACAATAATGCTATTGCTTAATTGTGTTGCTAATACGACACAGTTAAACAAGTTTATGAAATACTATGCACATACTTCAATTAGTTCAGTAGTTTTAGTACATAGTTTTTATAATTCTTAAGTAGATTGTTGAAACCATTAGACCATTTAAAAAATACCATAAGGAAAGAGCTAAAATAGTCAATAATTATTAACTTATTTCAAATGATTAAATAATTGAATATCTTTACATATTTATCATTGTTTACCTATTAAAAAACGTCGTCTTTATTTGTATCACACTTTGAAATTTTCGAACGTAAAGTCATTGATAAGACGATTACATTAACGTTAAATACAAACAATGTCGATACAGTAAACAACAAACTTTTACGGTGCGTAGGATTTTTTATCGATACTATCATTGATGAGACGATTACGTTAACGTTAAATACAATCAATGTCGATATAATAAACTACTAACTTTTACGGTGCGTATTTTTTATCGATACTATTGACAATATTTTTCTCAGCTGATGAAGTCAAAAGTGCTATTCAAAAAATGAAAAATAATAAATCACCTGGCCCGGATGGTGTACCTGCGGATCTCTGGAAGAAACTTGCAAACACTGGAATTGTCTGGCTCATTAACCTTTTCAATGACATCGTCATATCTAGTAAGATCCCTGACTCGTGGAGACAAAGCTTTCTCGCCCATCTATAAAAATAAGGTACCCATACCAGATACCCAGTCCTGCTCAAACTATAGAGCAATAACATTCACCTCACATACTCTAAAAATCTGGGAACAGGTTCTGAAACTGAAGCTTTCTGATCTAACATCCTTAACATGTAACCAGTTGGGCTTTACGAAAGGCAGGAGAACTACAAATGCCATACAAACACTGAGGATATTGACGGAAAAATACAGAGCGATGAAGAAAACCTATTTATAGCATTCCTTGACCTAGAGAAGGCATTCGACAGAGTACCTCGTCGACTAGTTTGGCAAGCCCTAAGAAGTCAAAATGTGCCCGAGCATTATATAAGGCTTCTTCAGGACATGTACACTAACGTCAGTATCTCAGTTCGAAGCCCAGCAGGGACCACTCATCCTATCCCCGTAAAAGTGGGAGTCCAGCAGGGATCGGCTCTCAGCCCTCTTATATTTATCATCGTGATGAATTATCTTACACGGGACATACAATGCGAGTGACCATGGTGCCTTTTGTACGCGGATGATATCGTCTTAGTTGCAGAGTCACTGGAAGAGCTTCAGCTAACTTTAAATAAGTGGCAGTACGCGCTCGAAAGCAATGGTTTAAGGATTAGCAGAACGAAATCAGAGTATATGAAATTCATTTACGGGCAACCGTGCACGTCAGGCCTACAGATAGATGGTATTCCTGTGCCCCTGGTGAACAAATTCAAATACCTGGGCTCAACCATTGATGTAACCGCCAACTGCGATGCCGACGTTATACAACGGATAACCTCCGGCTGGATGAAATGGCGATCGTTGACAGGTGTACTCTGCGATCGCAGGATGCCCATTAAGATCAAAGGGAAAGTATATAAAACCTGCGTTAGAACGGTTTTACTCTACGGCGCGGAGTGCTGGACAACAAAACGCGATCATCAATCGAAACTTCACGCCACTGAAATGAAAATGCTACGTTGGGCAGGCAGTGTAACCAAGCTGGACAGAATCAGAAACGAACATGTTCGAGGAAGTTTCAAAGTTCGAGCCATACCAGTTAAACTGCAGGAAACCCAACTTCGCTGGTACGGACATGTGATGCGCCGCGAGGAAGACCACCCTGTTAAAATCGCGCTTAAAATTGACACAGGCAAACAACCCCGAGGACGCCCAAAAGCTACTTGGTGGAGAAACCTTAACCAACTATGCAATTTGATCCCAGCAGATATAAATGACAGAGCCGAATGGCGCAAACATATTCAGAGGGCCGACCCCAAATGATATGGGAAGAGGCACGGAGAAAGAAGAAGACTATTGACAATATTTTGTTCATAATTGGGCAACTCTATTTGGCTCGACTATGTTCGTCCTTGTCACACGTAGTGCATTTACTGTGCATACCTAATCAGATTTTTTCGTGCTTGCGGAACCGATCCATTTTATTATTATGTAACTTTATTGAAAAGGTAATTAGGAAGTTTCAAAAGTTTTGTTCTGTTAAAAATGTTACGCATTAACTTGGGCGCAAAAACCTACAACGACAAGTCTTAGGTAGGTACCTTCGAGGCGAAGCGACGTTGCACTCGACGAAGACGTCATCGTCCTAAGTCGTCGAAGGGTCAACGCAGACAGAGAGGAATAATCCCCGCGCGGTCTCGGGCATTTTCTTTACGGATTGCGTATGCTCAAGATTGCGCGCGACCTCGCGAGCCTGCGTGAGTAAAACGTTCTGGGTTACCACTCTACATTAAATATTTTGCCGTGAAAGTTCGTTAAACCCTGAAAATAAGCGTACGACGCGGGCGCCGACTCGACTTTGCGCGGGGATTTCCGCGTATCTTCGAGGACGCGCGAATATTTTTTTTCAGGTTCAAGCATTTATGAACTTTATTGTAAAAACATTAAAGTTCATTCATTCAAGTGCGTTGATAAAATTCTCTCCGCTGCGCTCCGTTCTGTCTGCGCTGAGCCTAGCTTCGGATGACGTCGAGGCGTCGCGTCGTGAGTAGTACCTAGCGAGTCGCGGCGCGCAATGTAGGGTCGTTGACCGTTTTGTATCAGCTGTATGGAACTCAAAGCGTGTGCAAAAATTGCGGAACTTAAAATCGATATTGTGGCTAAACTGCTACACCGATTTAATTGATTTTTGGTACAAGGCTTAAGAATGTTGTAAGCTATGCCTTTGTTCAAAAAGTGCCGCTATGCAAGCGCCACCCTGTATATGTAATGCTAATTTGACCCCTAGAAAAACATATATCTTGCAACTTTGCAACTTTGACTGCACGGTTGGCGTAGTGGTGTAAGTGGTCGCCTCGCCGCTTGACACTGCGCCGAGTGTTGTGGATTCGATTCCTACACGAGACAACACTTTGTGTGATTCATAAATTGTTGTTTCGAGTCTAGGTGTCCATTGTGTCCGTTAGTTGTATGTTTGTAAAGTCCCCTGCGACACAGGATTTATTCCTAGTGCGGGAATAGTCTAATAAAAAAACAAAAAAACTTGGCACTATGGGTATACAACTATGCCTAATGAAGCCAACGAGCTCTTGCCACATACGACGAAGTTTGAAAGCACTCACGCACTAAGTTGGTACAAGCTTTCGACCTTAAAAAGAACAAAAAGCGTCACCGTCTGCAACAAACACATAAATCACTGTCTGTCAATATTCATCAGTTCCCACTACACTCTCCCCCTGTCCTTGTCTGCAGTACATAATAAATATCATTTGATTTCACTCGATATGACGCGCTTCAAACATATGCCAGTCTCGTGCAGACGTTGTGACAGCGTTTGGTAATGACTGAATTTCATTATGATTGAATAGCCTAGCCTTATAAGAACACAGTCATGTATCCCTACATTTCAAATTAAATTAATTTAGTATACCTACATACCGAAATACCTACGTCAATTACGAAATTCTAGTGACTTATGAACTAAGTAAACTATCGCTCTTTGAATAGGTATTGAGATCTGCAAATGCACGTATTCGCTTATTTATACAAGGTGTTGATATGCAATTGCACAGTATTTTCAGGGGTTAATATACTACTAGGTATAACTGAATACAAATACATGAAAAATTACTCACAAAAACATATTTCTTTTTGTTTTAAGAATCAGCTCGGGTTAATAACCCCCGCCGTCACTCAGCTGATCGCCGCGAGCTCGCATTGCAGAAACTTAACACATTCAAGCACACGTTCCTACTGTGCAGTCTTATTCTGCTCCAGTCAACAGTTTATTCTGATTTACTATCGGAGTAACATTTTCATTGAAATAGGGTGTTATATTATCACACACTGTTTGAAATAATTTTAGGTGAATAAGTATAATGTGTTACAAAAGTTTCTCTGACCAGATTGGAGACATCCTAAAAAAAGGACAGATCAGAATTACCCTAAACAGAAGAGCATGCATGAGAAACTTGATGGGAGTGAATGAAGCAAGAGAGGTATGTCAGGATCGTTGCAAATGGCATTCCGTAGTTTCTGCCTACCCCTCCGGGAAACAGGCGTGAGTCTATGTATGTATTACAGTCAAGAGTCAAAGCAAAGTAGTCAAAATCAGAGAGAGTCAAGTACGCAAAATGAAATGTAATGCTAGGTAATGTTAAAAATAATGATCAACATGATCTATTTATTATTCCGCCTCCATGGCTGTTGTAACCTATTCCGAAACGTCGAGCCAAATAGATGATATATCAACTTTATTTTCAAATAATTACGTGCCCTATCTACTATGACTATGCTGTCTGAGCGTCAGCCCTGTCGTATTCAAGACTTATGATCTGCTATCTAGTTTAAACAGATTTAGCATGAATATTAGCGAATAGTGACCATCGTTCTTAATCACCACAGCCCCTGGTGACAGCGATATTATATAGTTTAGGCCAGTGTTTGAGCATTTAAAGTTACCTGACTCACTTAAACGACTGTCAAAGATATATAATAGCCGGGGTGGATGCCTTTATGTGCTAAAATACGCATATATTCGTACCTTCAAAAAGACAGTGATGCACGCCGTGGTCTTGACCCCGATATCCTCTGCATAGCAGTCTGTTGGTATCTCCACTGGGTTATGGCTGCATAAATCCTATCTTTACTTAAATATTAATTATATATTGATTGATTGGTTGATAAGTCTTTATTGTGCACTACACTGTTGGTAAAAATCTGGTATAAATAAATTAAATGTAGATACATAGCAAATGCACAAGGGCGGCCATATCCCAAAGTGCGATTTCTTACAGGCAACCTTAGCATGGACAGACTGTAAAAGATAAAAAGTTTTGATGTGTAGTGATAACATTTGTTTGGACAAAATAATGGTTTTAATACAATACACATACATACATACAAAGTTATACATACATACATAAATAAGGTAGGTATGCATATACCTATACATATAAATAAATACAATAGTATACAATAATTACTAACTACATAATATACAATACATTAAAATACATATAACTACAGTTACATACCATACATACATATACTAACATAAACACAAAAATACAGTGATGAAATTTAGCTTACAATGACAAATAATGCTTGTTTACTGCATTTTTAAATATGTTTGGTGTTTTTGCTTGCCTGATTTCAACCGGCAGCTCATTCCACAAACGGACAGCTTGAACAGCAAAGGATTGGTCGTAAAAGTTTGTGGTATGTGCTGGCATCTGCAGTCTCAAATCCACCGACGACCTCAAGGTCCTCAAATGTGTGTCATGGAGGAACTTGAAACGTTCTTTCAGATACAAGGGGGTATTAGGATTAAAGAACACCTTATACAGTAACATAAGAATATGTGTATTCCGGCGAAGCCAAATTGGGAGCCACTTGAGTCTAGACCGAAATTCAGATACGTGATCATGTTTGCGTAAACCAAAAATGAATCTAATACAGAAATTTTGGAGACGCTCAAGTTTATCAAGTTGGTCCTCATTAAGATCAAGATAGCTGACATCGGCATATTCGAGTATTGGGAGAAACAAGGATTATGCAAGCGCAATCTTGGTGGTTGTGGGTAGAAACGACCCAGCAGAAGCAAACAGTTTACGTCTGGTCTCCTGTACTTGAGTTCCCCTAGATAACGTTTTATCCATATGGATACCCAAGTTCTTCACACTATCTGAGATTGGTAAGATGTTACTATCGAATTGAATCTGAGGCAGCTGAAACCAGTTGATTTTGGAAATCAGCCTGGAACTGCCAATTAGAATTACCTTTTTATTATCTGCTCATATCCATAACATGCACACTCTAGATTATTTTCATAGCATTTGAAGTTCTCTCAAATCAAACACTATCATTTAATATAACACGTTGTAATTGAACGAAAGTGGGCAATTGAGACCACTCTGTCGAACACTTCACTGAGTACCATAATAATTACTCCGAACAAATGTTACTGCAAACTTTTAGAACTTCGTAAAGCGATGATTAACTAAACTATCTGCTAGTCTATTAGTGGGAGCTGCTCAAAATCAGTGTAAACTTTGTAGCCGCGATCGCCGGTCCGAGTAATTAGATTAGAGTTTAAGTGCTTAAGTTTTTGGACTGTTGTCGTAAACTGTGCATCGTATTGATAAGGTAATTAGTGCAGATATATAATTTTATCAACTGACATAAGTTTAATTTACATATTTTTCATGACAATATTTAAACTACAGCCCATTACAATTTCATTCCATGCAGGGTGAGTAAGATATTTAGAAATATAAAAATAAAGTACAGATAATCTTAGAACTCCTTAACGTACTTCTTAGTGAATTCTTGGACAGCGTAGAGTGTGTGTAAGGTTTGCGCTATCCATTAATATATCTGAAGAATGTCCGTTTGTACGTCATAACATAACCCTTCAATAGGAGATCATACGATAAATTCAACTTGATTTCTTTCAAGTTCAATATCAGGATATGATTTTGAAAACTCAAGTAGGTAGGCTAAACATAAGCCATCCACTGATTAGTGAGTGATTCAAGCATGTGTGGTCATAAAAGAAATCATTGTTTCAGAGAATAAAGCTCATATTAAATTAGTATAGTTATAAAACTAGTATTTTTATTTAAACGCTCTGACGGGTGGTGGTGAGCGATTACCGTTGCGCTCCACCCATGGATACCCTCAACACCAGAGGAGTCACATGTGCATTCCCGTGGTTTGGGATGGGAAATGGTATAGGAAGAGGAACAAGATGAGGTAGAAGGAAAAGGGGTTGGAACCGTCATCACTCTAAATCACCGAACGAAACGCAACAATATGGCTACTGTTACTACGTCGATATTCTGTGGGAGCCTTGCCCAGCCAACTCATGTTGAAATCACCAAAGCTCAACTATGTATAATAACTGTTTGTGATATCTTTTATGTACAGATACAGTATTTTAACTTTATAACGCTTGAAGCTCGCTCAATCCTCCGAGGAAGACATAGAAAACTTTTATGGCACACTGGCAGCTACGCTCCGAGACACACCAAAGAGAGAAATTACTATGATCATTGGAGATTTCAACGCAAAAGTAGGCAACACTAAACACGACGACCACCTTCGACGTGTGGTTGGCAAGTATGGCGTTGTTGAGCGTAATGAAAGAGGCGACCGCCTTTTACAATTTTGCAGCGAGGAGGATTTTACTCTCACGAACACCTGTTTCCAACACCATTTTCGTCGATTATACACGTGGATTTCCCCGGGTGATAGACATAGAAACCAAATAGACTTTATCTTAATAGGCACGCGGTGGAGATCATCAGTTACAAATGCCATTACTTTTCCGGGAGCTGACTGCTGCAGTGACCACCAATTACTGGTCGCCACTGTTAGGGTCCGCCTGAAGATGATGCGGAAGTCCCAGTCGATCCCAAACCTGAAGAAAGTGGATTTGAGTACTTTTAGCACAGAGGTGGAAAGGATGATAGTGAGTGGACCCTTTGAAAACGCAATAGACCCCAATTCCAAATGGGTTCTTCTGAAGACTACAATCATTCAGACAGCAAAGGAGCATACCCTTGGGAAGCCCGGCATGAAGAACTTCATCACACCTGCTACGAGTCAGATCATCCTGGAGCGTCGGGAGCTGAAAGAGAGAGGAACGAGCTCTGCTGAGGATCAGGAGCGCTATTCAAAACTGAGCCGGGAGGTCCAGAAAAGGTGCCGACAGGACTATGATGCGTATATTAACAACATCTGCCTAGAACTTGAACAGAACTCTGTAAAGCACGAAACTAAACAGCTGTTTCAAAAAGTTAAGGAACTCACGAACTCCCGGTGCATCAAGCCTATGGCCATCGAGGATGAGGAAAAGCGTCTTCTCATTGACATGACTCAAATACTGGAACGTTGGAAAAGTTACTGTCAATCTTTATACGATACCGGTGAACCGACGAGCCGGCCGGGCAAATGGATAGCGGACGAGCCCAATATTCTGCGTTCGGAGGTCGTACATGCCCTGAAATCACTCAAGCGCTAAAAGTCCCCAGGCAAAGACGGTGTTCTCGCAGAACTATTGAAGAGGTTGGGGGATGCAGGGATATCGATTCTTCTGGATATATGCAACGGCGTCTGGAAAACAGGGCAATGGCCGGTGGATTGGCCGGAATCCCTCTACATTCCCCTTCACAAGAAAGGTTCCACCAAAGTTTGCGGTAACTACAGGACAATCGCTCTAATTTCCCATGCAAGTGAGATCCTTCTGCATATACTAAACCAGCGACTCTGTCATTACCTCCTCCACCAGATTCCTGGAGAACAGGCAGGTTTCGTAAAGGGTAAGGGTACAAGGGAGCAGATACTCAATGTGAGGCAAATCATCGAAAAAAGCAGGGAGTTCAACAGCCCGGTTATCTTGTGCTTTATTGACTACACCAAGGCTTTTGATTGTGTGCAATGGGACAAGCTGTGGACTGTACTGGACGAGATGGGGGTTACAAAACACCTGCTTAATCTCGTTCGAGTTCTTTACAGCGATAATCGCTCTTACGTCAGAATCGGCACCGACTGTTCTAATGTGTTCGAAATCAAAAAAGGAGTGCGACAGGGCTGTATACTGTCCCCAGCTCTGTTCAATATATACGGAGAACACAACATCCGCAGGACCCTTGAAGACTGGAAGGAAGGGTTCCCGATCGGTGGCAAAAGAATATCGAATCTGAGATATGCCGACGACACTGTACTCCTCGCTACCTCTGTGTAAGACATGCGAGAACTGTTTCGGAGACTAGAGACCGAAAGTAACAAAATGGGCCTTGCAGTGAACAAAACCAAGACAAAGCTCATGATGGTTGATCGCGCTGGTCACTTAAATAACCCGACGAACATCATACCAGGCGTGGACACAGTAGATCACTTTATTTATCTAGCACCTAGATCAAGTCAACAGGGATGGGAGTTGTGTACACGAAATAAAGAGACGCATTGGTATGACCAAGGATGCTATGACCCGCCTAAACAACATATGGAAGAAGAGGGGAATTTCTATTAATACTAAGATCCGTTTGGTACGAGCCCTAATATTCCCCATTTTTCTATATGGAGTTAAAACATGGACGATACGAGCTCGAGAAAGGCAGAGGATTGATGCTTTGGAAATGTGGTGCTGGAGGCGCATGATGAGGATACCCTGGACCGCCAAGAGCACTAATATATCGATTCTCGCGCAGCTTAAGATCAAAACCCGCCTGTCCACAATATGCCACCAGCGAATTCTTTCGTATTTCGGCCACATAGTTAGAAGAGGAAATGAGAGTCTCGAAAAACTGATCATAGTTGGGAACACAGAAGGTAAGCGAGCTCGTGGCCGTTCCCCAACCAGATGGACCGATCAAGTAGAAGACACAGATTCCTCCAAGTTTTACTCGGTTGTAAAGGAAGCAATGGACAGGACTCGATGGAGGCAAATCATTCACTCCAAGTGTAAGCCATCCAGTGATGACCACGATGACGAACGACAGGAGAGAGAGAGAACGCTTGAAGACTGTTCTGCATTTGTAAATTTAAAAATAAAACTAATAATATCCATATTCGTTTTCATCTCGTCTATCCATATACATTAATTGGCAATGGAGAGAACTTTTTCACGACTTAACTTTAAAGCCAGGATCAAACCAACGCGTTCAGCTCGCGTCCGCGGTGGCGTGCGCGGTGGCGATCAGATGTTGTGTACGAACTTATAGCGACGTGTTCACATCTACGCGTCCTCTGATTGGACGCGGCGTCCGGTGCAGCGTCTGCACGCGGCAGTGGGGATCAGATCGTGCTTGTTGCGTTAGGACGCTGCACGCAGCTATTATTTGTTGAGGACACTGTGATTTGTAGATTTTAAGTATGGTGTAAACGCAAAAAATTATAAATGAGGTCCACAAATACCCATTGTTGTATGTTAACTAATCAAACTTTTGTTTTTCTAAAAAAAATATAATAAGGCGTTATCGAAAGATGAGATATTTACTTAACTGGCACAGTATATCATACCCACCTCAAGTTCACTTCTTGTTCCTCTTCGTCTTCAATAATAGCAGACAGAAGTAAAACTTCTTCAATTTCACTATCTGTATCAGACAGCATTTTAGTGACGCGACTACAGCGTGGTGAACGCCTGAACGAACGCGACAGTGTGCACATCTTTTGCACGCGCAATAATCGCCACCGCGCACGCCACCGCGGACGCGAGCTGAACGCGTTGGTTTGATCCTGGCTTACCCCATTTAAAATTTTCTGTATTTTTCACGTTCATTGTACCCGAATAAAACGGACATTGTAAACTGCACAAATATTTATTGCCGGATGTCAAAAGAGTCTGTAAACATAGTATCTTCTTGGGTTTACGCAAATGTACGGCTAGAAATAAATCAAAAATATAGTTTCTAGATCATTAGTTTCAAATGTAATAACTTAGTGAAACCAATACATCGCGATAAAATCCGTAAACTGTAGTTTAATTTCAAGAGTCTGTAAATTTATAAATTTTGGGGCGATAGACCGGTAGCCGTTCATTTAAATAAGTCGTATAAAATTGGTAAATGTATGTATGCTTATTTTTGTGGGCGAGCTTGCGCTGCGTAACATTGAAATTAACGTTGATTTTTGGGCTATACATAAAGAGACAAAGTACCGCACCAAGATATCATAATTATAATACGTACTTTGTTGCCATGGTTATATCAGGAAACACACTAGTAATTGTCTAAAAACGAAATAGCGATAGCACATTTCTATTGTACCGAGCCGTTGATGTCTTTCACATGTATAGGTATCCTATCTCTCTCTCTCTTAGACAAAGATACCTTTATCATATGTACCTATTTATTAAAACAAAATAGATCCTAGAGCTAAAAAAGCAAAGCTTGAAATAAATGCATGTTTGTTTGCAGTAATAATAAGTTACACATTTTGGCTGTTACATTTAGCTCACGTGCATAAATATAATATAAAAGAGCTCGTTAAATAAATTCGCTCGCAATTTATAATTACCATTTTATTGTCCGGCAGTGTAATATCTAGCGTATTACGGAATTCAATTTTTTTCCGCAGCGAAGCACCAATTTAACTGGTATCATTTACGCGTATTTTTTACAATGCGAGCCACAAAAATTTATAAAGCTGTCGGATGCAAATTTAATGGACTATCAAGTTTGTAGTCACGCTCGTAAAACGTGAACTTTATCGGGGCTGTTACAGCGTTTTCTGGTGATTTTTATCTGCACTCGATTGTACGTGGCCATTTTTATACGTCCAGTTAATGTGGACTAATGTGCCCGATTACGTTGATGTTTTTGAGAGTGCCTTTGTGACTTTTTTGTGGTTTTTTAAGCCTGCTGCATCGTTTAGTACGTGGTCACTTCTGTAGAGAGGCAGGAAGGTTGTAGAACCTTCCTGCCCGAATTGACATCGGTTCTTTAAGCTATGTGCCCTGCACACCGCCGCTTCGCGCTATGTCGAGGACCTTCACTCTCCTGTGGTTGTTTTAATTTCGGAATCGAACCCGTTTTGAATAATTACTACAAAATCTTCAAGGAAAGTCACTAGTTAGTTAGTTAGTCTGTAAACACAAACAAAAATATTTATAGTACCTACTTACGTTTCTAACACTATTAGCAGCATCATAGTAAATCCTATTTACACTTAATTCAAAAGAAAACAAAAATACTTTAATATCTTGAAAAGTAAAATAATTTCCTAAATAAATGGAAGATATATGGCAACAAAAATATATCTAATAAATTTCCCGAAGACCGATCATCAGCCTGTAATAAATTGCAAATTATGAAATAAAATTTCATAATAAATTATTTATCAGGGGAAACACACAAGGGATCTGATACACTGATATTAATTTGTCTTTTATTGAATTACGAGTGCCATGTCTAGAGAGATATTAACTTCGAGGGTTTAAATGAGAGTACTCAATTGGCAATGCAGTGCTGTGAGAAGCTGTAATTACATAATAAGTGATTGTGCTTCAGATCGATTGAAGATTTGTAAAGTGCAGTTTTAATCTATGTACTAATAGAGAAAGGACAAAATATGTTATCTTTATAATAAAGCTGAGGAGTTTGTTTTTTTTTGTATTTAAGTAATGCCTTTATTGTCACATCATAACATCGTACAGTTACCAAATTTTATGCATAAATATGTAGGTACATAAAAATATAATTTCTTATAAGTAGGTAAGTAGGTAGGTTTCTTATATTATGTTTGTTTGTTTAGTTAAAGCGCTAATCTCAAGAACTACTGATTTGATTTCAATAATTCTTTAAATAATTACTAATGTTATAAAGGATAGCCTATTTATCGAAGAAAGCTATATGCTATATAACATCTCACTATAAGCCACGCGTGCGGCATAGTAGCCCTAAATGACGCGCGTGTAATGACGGCCTCAGCAAGTGAAGAATAAAACTGCCATAATTAATGTATCCTAAGCGGCATTACTTTGTGGCATTACAATGGACGCTCTCTACGGCTGGACCACCACATCACCAAACTCGAAGTGGAACTAGGTCGTATAAACTGGCATATATTGGGGTTGTCTGAAGTCCGAAAACAGTCTGTCTGAACACGATAACCCTTGAGTCAGGCAACCTGTTCTACTTTAGAGAAGGTGATCAGCCCTCTCAGGGCGGTGTCGGTTTCCTCGTTAACAAATCCCTCGCAAACAACGTTGTAGAGGTCAGCAGTGTTTTAACACGGGTACCGTACCTCATATTAAAGATCACCGTCAGATACTCCCTGAAGGTGTATATGCGCCGACCTCGACGTACTACGATGACATAATCGAAGCTATGTATGAGGATGTTGCTAAGGCTCTACATGATACTACCAAGACACACTACAGCGTTGTTATGGGTAATTTTATTGCCAAAGTGGGAGTACAAGAACGCAGCGAAACGAAAATCGGATCCTATGGCGTGGGGCGTTGAAATCACAGGGGGAAAATGCTGGTCAACTTTCTGGAATCACAGGGGCCCTTTCTTTAAGAAGAAGCCTCAAAGAAAGTGGACATGGCGAAGCCCCGGTACTGTGACAAGGAACGAGATAGACTTCATCATGTCTGACCGAAAGTATATACATATTTAGAGACGTCTCAGCGATCAACAGGTTTAATACCGGTAGCAATCACCGACTTGTCCGAGGCACTCTAAATATATAGACTTCAGAGCCCAGAGGCTTCGCATGATGAGGTCTACTCTTAGACCTAATGCGCCTCAGCTAGCAGTAGGATCCAAAAAGCTTCAATTGGAGCTTCAAAATCGTTTCGGACTGCTGGAAACCCATAGCATTGTTGACGAGAGAACCGACGCCGTGGTCAAAACGCTACAGGATGTCTCGAAGGGAGTTTCCCGGAAAAAGCGTTACCAAGCAGAGTAAGCTCGCTCGAGACTCTCGAACTTATGAGGCAAAGAAGGGGAATGTCGTATGCTCAGACGTCTTCGACGGATGGAAGAAACCTAAACCGGAAGATCCGGAAGCGGGTGCGACGTGACCGATGTTTCAATACCCGTTCCATCACGGCTGCGATTGAACAGAATCGAGGCACCGAAGTCTTCGCTCGCCAGCTTGGTAGAACCCATCTGTCGAAACTCAATACTGCGGATGGCAAAACCCTAACCTCCAAGTTTGAGATTCTCGCTAAAATTCAGAGTTTCTACAAGGACTTGTACGCATCACGGATGTCTAAACCCACGAGACCTAGCGATGATGACCACAGAGCCCAACTCACGCGCCATTACACGGAGGACATCCCTGATGTCAACCAGGGCGAGATAAGAGTGGCTCTCGAGCAGCTTAAGAACAACAAGTCTCCAGGAGATGACGGAATCACCACAGAGCTCTTAAAAGCAGGCGAGATAGCAGTTTTGAAAGAGATGGCGAGTCTCTTTAATTTCGTTATCCACCAAGGGCTAACACATCAGGCGTGGAGAGGGAGTGCGGTGGTCCGGTTTTTTAAAAAAGGTGACAAAACCTTGCTGAAAAACTATAGACCCATTTCACTCCTGAGCCACGTCTACAAGTTGTTCTCGAGAGTCCTAACAAACCGCCTCGCCAGAAAACTCGACGACTTCCAGCCACAGGAACAAGCTGGGTTTCGAAAAGGCTACAGCACCGTAGACCACATCCATACTGTTTGGCAGATCGCACAGATGACCAATGAGTACAATCAGACGCTGTGTGTGGCTTTCGTGGACTCCGAGAAAGCCTTCGACTGCATCGAAACTTGGGTGGTTCTGGATGCTCTGCAGCAGTGTCGCATTGATTGGCGCTACATTAAGGTGTTGAGATGTTCGTATGACACCGCCACTATGACCGTCCAGCTCCAGGACCACAAAACCAGCCCCATCGAGTTGCGACGAGGGGTGACACAGGGCGATGTAATATCCCCTAAGCTCTTCACCAACGCACTCGAAGACGTCTTTAAGACGCTGGACTAGACTGGATGGGGCATAAAAATTAATGGCGAGTACATATCCCACTTTCGATTTGCCAACGATATCGTCATCGTGGCAGAGAGCCTGGAAGAGATGAGCGAGATGCTGCACAGCCTAAAAGGAGCCTCCAGACGAGTCGGTCTCGGCATGAATTTGGATAAAATCAAGATTATGTTTGATTTTGACATTGTGCCGGGGCCGGTTTATGTCGACGGATCGATGCTTGAAGTTGTGCAAGAGTATGTCTACCTTGGGTAACTAGTCCAGCTTGGTAGAAACAACTTTGAGAAAGAAATCGACCGCAGGATCCAAGCAAGGCAAGCTATGTCGAGTTTTCTCTTCGCCCCTACCGCAGTGCCTGAAGACCAAAGTCTTCAACCAATGCGTCTTATCTGATATGACTTACGGTGCCGAGACGTGGACACTCACAGTGGAACTAGTCCACAAACTAAAAGTCACGCAGCGAGCTATGGAACGGGCTATGCTTGGCGTGTCTTTGAAGGATAAAATCCGAAATGTTGTTATCCGACAAAGAACCAAAATTACCGACGTAGCTCACAGAAACAGTAACCTCAAGTGGCAGTGGGCTGGCCGTATCATTAGAAGGACTGATGGCCAATGGAGCAAGCGTGTCCTAGAGTGGAGACCACGCCTAGCAAGCTTACGCTTGCGAGGCGTGGTACTATCTTACGGTAGTGCAGCCCCCGGCTAGGTGGACCGACGACCTGAAAAAGGTGACTGGGACAGACTGGATGGAGGCTGAAGACCGTGTACTGTGGCGCGTGTTGGAAGAGGCCTATGTCCAGCAGTGGACTGCGATAGGCTGATTGATTGAAGTGGCATTACTTTATAATATTGACTTAATTTAGATTGATGTTTAGTTCTGCCCTTAGCTGCCTCAAAGTTAATGTATTACAGAGTAATCTTAAACTTTTGTGAAGCTTCGATGTCTAAAAATTGTTGGATCAGATATTGAATAGAAATAAATAATGAACTACATACTTTAAAACAATTTCTTAGAAGAGTTAAATTTAGTACTTAGTCTAATAGTATAACACTTAGGCGTTGTCTGGGATAGAGCATTTTAAGACAAATAGAAAACGTCACAGATTTTTTGTTGTTTTTGTTTATTTGGTAACGAGTTAAATACGTACGTACATAAAGTTAACTGAACGAGTTAAATATATACGTACATAATAAAACGTCACAGAAGTTTTGCTTATATTTATTTGCTAATGAGTTAAATACATTTAAGTAGTCTCTTTGTAATTAAATCAAAAGCTACGTTTTAATAATGTTTGAAATAGTTATATTGTCTATGATAGTTAAATCGAGAATATCAGTTTAGTAATATTTTATTTTGTCTATTGTAAGTTTTTGACTCTGGTCACACTACAAGATGACACATCACTCTTTATTCTTGTCTTGAAAAATTAACACGTTGTCGTCTCGTAAAATACCGCCTTTTGAAAGCACATGGTAAAACTAGCTTCGCGAATTGAATTGTGTAAATACTTGTACAGGTCTCCCAAAGTGATAATGCGCATAGAAATCTTCGTCACTGTTCGGCAACGGTCGTATTCCCCGAGCGTCGGAAGACGATATGTATATAGAGTTGTTAAGTGCATAATTTAGTAAAATTATGTTTTTTGTGCTAAAAAAATAAATATTGATTTATCAGTAAAGAAATTTGATTCGATAGTTCCATATAAGTAAATAGTGAAGAAAACCACACGATAGCGAATATGCTACAATGTTTGTTGAATTGATTTACTTCGATTATAATACTTTTTAAGTGTCTTGCTGTAGCTGGTGTAATGATGGAAGAAAAGAAGGTTTAAGTAATACAAGGTTTATATTAGAAGAAGAAAAATGGTTTTCAAACACAGGTTACATTAAAATCTTAGAAATCTAATCATAACATCTCAGTTCAAAAGTATTTACAGCAGTGATCATTCCAGAATGATATTACAATCACAAAAAAAAATATCACAATCAGGGAGGATCTCTATTCCTGACATCGTAGATTCATCAGAACTTTCATTATGCTTTTGTTCATTGACACTTTCCTCATTGCTATCACCTGTGTAAATAATCATTTCATTAGAAAAACTATCGATTCTTGGGTCAAATTTTCTATATTCATCTTCGCATTTAACAGCATGATCACAAAAAAAATTCCATTCTTCTGGTCCTATATTATTGATTTTTTCTAATATAGCATCTTTAACTGACGTGACAGTCATTGCAATATTTTTTTTGGCTACGTGTTGCTTTATTTGGGACCAAATATTTTCAATGGGGTTAAAATCGGGATGATATGGTGGCAATCGTATAATTTGATGCCCACGTTCCTCCATTATACGGTCAATGACAAATTCTGTGTATTTCTCTTTATGTCTCTTTATAATTTCATACAAATCGGGTTTCAGTTTCTTTAGGTCATGCGGAATGTTGTGTTGTTGTAACCAAGCTATCATTTGTGGTTTAAGTGTGTTTGAGTTTGGTGGTTTCACAGACAGCTTATTATGATATGGGGCGTTGTCAATTACCAACACACTAATAGGAGGCAAGTTAAGAATCAATTGATTGCGTAGCCAAGCTTGATAACGTTCCGCGTTTATTTCTTTATGATAATCACCTTCTGAGTCGACACATTTATATAACATTAGAGCCCCTGGGACGAAGCCTTTTTCATTGCCTGCGTGTACAATAATTATTCTCTCTCCTTTGGAAATGGGTTGTTTGATACCTTTTTTGCTGCTATCTTTCCAAGTTTTACCCTTAGTATGTGAGGTATGCACGTATGACTCGTCCATAAACACTATATTTCTACCAGAATTCCTCAGCTGTTGTATTTCTCTGAGATATTTGATCCTTTTTAAACGTATATCATGCTTTTCCATAAGTAACCGTCTGTTATTATCAGTTTTCAGAAACCTAAACCCCATTTCTTTCAAGATCAGCCTTAAAGTCTCTGCACAGCCTTTGAAATTAATAGCTTCGATCAACATTTTTCTCAAATTATTTACCGTTGGGAGTTCTTTAAGCGTCAAGTGAAAATTGTATATCATATTACGAATAACACAGTAGTCAAAATCATCAAGTCCCAGCCGAAATCTACTTTTAGGTTTTCCTTTTTTCGGTGTAGAAAATTTCATTGATTGATTCTGTTTTTTTTTCGTTTAAAATATTAGTCAAAGTTCGTCGTGAAATTCCTGTAGCTTTTGTAACACGGTCCTGATTTGTTTTTAAATAACCATCATGGTCTTTTTTGAAAACATTGGCTTCATTTAAGAAATAAAGGTACACATTAAATACCATTTGCCGTGCTTGTGACTTAAGTGGCTTTCCACGTTTAAATTTATCCATTCTGGAAGAATACGTCTGAAAGAAAATGGTATGGGCAGAGTTAGACATATTTTTATTTATTTGTTGTATTATTTTTTTTTTTTTGTTTTTTTTTTTTTGTTTTACGAGGTGGAAAATCCCTTCGGATCTCCGACTCTTGGGGGAAATAAGAGCCGGAGTATGTGGTGTTTCCACTAAAAACCACCTCGACTTCCTCCATGTACCCGTGTGTCAGAGGGTAGGGTTTCACCAAAGCATTCCTCGCTACCCCCCGACGGGTATTGGCCCGCCAGATGGTTAGGCGGGCCCCGAACGAAACCCCCTTGGCGGCGGATGAAGGTGTTGGGCTCCACCGCCAAAACACCTAGCGGCCGCAGAGGATAGGGAGGACGGCAACGCAACACCGCATCTCCTCTTCCTCTGCGGCCCCACCACGACGCAACGATGGTGCGCCCCCATTTGGTCGCGGGAGATAGGGCGCGCGGCAACGCAACACCGACACGCCTCTCCCCCCGCGACCGCGCCCGACTGCGAGGGACAGACAGAACTGTCCCTCGCACCCGCACCGTTGGACGCGTCCTGCGCAGGCCCCTCCAAGCCCACGCGGAGCGTCCCCTCCTGGATCCCTCTTAGCTTCACCGCGGGTGACCAATCCACGGTTACTGAGCCCCCCCACCACGACAAGGTGGAGATCCCACGGGGGGGATTTGTTGTATTATTGCATTATGTACTAATATATTTTATAATATTACTTATTCCTATATCTATTTGTTTATTGTGTGTATCTTTTTAAAATGATTTTTCTAGTACTTAATATGTATTTAAAGTAGGTATTTTTATTTTTTTAATATTAACAAGCCGTGAAAAATGTTAGTATATTTAGCCATTTTACAAAATAAACTATTTAAATTTGAATAACATAATTAAATTCACCTTTGAAAACAAGACTTGCTCATACCTTTGACTAGCAAGACGCCAGTATAAAGCATTTCTAATATCTACAATACCATGGTGTGTGCAGTGCATTTCCCGAGGGACCTGCTGAAGATTTCGCTGAGATAGAACAAATTTTTATAACCTTGTTACATCCAAGCGTATCGGGGTCAGCTGCTAGCTCCGCCAGATAGGACTGAATACTTATGAGCTGCTTTTTACAAAGCTACTGTATAACTTAAACGATAAACTGAAGAGATAACGATTTAAGAAAAAAGAGCTGGTGTAGAAGATATTTCACCTCTATTATAAGGTTTCATTAATTTTCAAATAGTTACGCTGTTTATAAATATGTATAACTGAATACAAATCGGACAAAAACAATTGAAAATATATATTTAAAATTCAGTTGCTAGTGATACCTCTGATGTGGTCAATACTCATGAATATGTTTATCATCAGGCGGTATTAGAAGTATGTGTTAGTATAATTTAATTAAAATATGAATATACTGGCATCAGATGTACATTTATAAGTATTGCCTTGTAACCTATATGAATAAATTAATTGAAATTTGAAAATTGATCAATTTTAATAAATTTCACCGATTACGAAAATATCTTAGGAACTTTTCATAGAGCCCACTGCAACCAATTGGCCAATCAGCATAGTTTCTCATCTGCGACGCAGTCCTTATATTATTTTCGCAACAATTTATAAAATCTTCTTAAGTGTCAAAGCTTTTGATATTTGCTATGATTCCTTAATGTAAAGTATATCGATCGCATGCATACGTGCATACGCATCTATACGCATTCCCGATACGACTTATACGCTCAGCATTTTCCATCTCACAAGGCTCCCCATCAATTGCACTTATAATTGCTCAGGAAGTGATAGCTAAGACGTTTAACTGAGAATAGCTGGATTTGCGCACCCGGCGTGTGATTAAGATGTACCGGGGCAGAAAATAAGGCTTCTACGAGATGCACTTTTAGTTGAGACCGCGAATCTGGGAGGGCAACGAACCGCACTTGATGGTATCCTGCCACTGATGGCTGCGATGCAATGCCTATTAACCGAATATGTACTCAGATGTGCTACAATTAGAATGCAAATTGGTGTGAGATTATTTTTGCGCTGGATGTTAGGAGATGAGATGCAGGATGCAACTTGGTGATTACGATTTAAATTTTGTGGAAAGTTTATTACATGATAACGATGTATTAGTTTAAGTCAATGCTTTAAATGTGTCATGTTAACCACACAAATATGTCGTATCGGAATTCATAAGATATTATTTTACATGGTTATAGTAGAACAGAGTAGAGAATAGCGTTAAAGAAACAATTTAAATATTCTTCCATTCTCCTTTTAAATCTCGACTTTTTTAAAACAAGTAAAGTGGCGGAGGTTTCCATTGAAAATTAAAGTAAGTAATTAATTCTGAACGGGAGCTCAATAGTCCTCAGTAAATAGTTCAGCCGGCCCCGTTCCATAGCAGTTCGAACAATTTTACACATTGGACTTGATTCAATAAAGCTTAGTTCAAATGCAAGTGGACTTCACAGACGAAATAGCAATATATTTTAATCGCCTTCCTTCATTGACAAGATGCGCTCGTAGCGAGACTTGGCTTGCCGTTCGTAACAGATCGGCAAAGTTAAGCAACGCTTGCACAGGTTACCACTTGGATGGGTGACCGTGTGTGGCATTTACATCTGAGCGCTACCGTGCTTCGGAGGGCACGTAAAGCTGTCGGTCCCGGTTCTTGTCCAAGGATAAGGATCGTTAGGCCATGTCGGAGGCCTTCGGGCGGTCTGAAAACTCCGACACCAGAGTTGGCCACACGCTCACACGAAAAAACAAAAAATTGACAAGACAAATACAATAAATGCTTGGCAAGTATTTTTTATGAAAATCAATTTTCTTGTTTTGCGATAGATTAGGTTGACTGTATAAAAACTTCCTTTCAGATTATCTGTCGAAAGTTGACTAGTAACTGTTCTTTCGATGCTTAATGCTTATGCCACGGGATTCAAACGGGTAACAAGGAAGGTGGAATATACCTTAGTTTTACATTGTTTTTGTTTACTTATAACGTAAAAACCTTACCATATAAAGTTACTAGACGATGCCCGCGGTTACACCCGCGTTATTTAAGGCTACTGCTCCACTTTCGTCGCTCATAGCGTGATGGTATATAGCCTATAGCCTTCCTCGATAAATGGGCTATCTAACACTGAAATAATTTTTCAAATCGGACCAGTAGTTCCTGGGATTAGCGCGTTCAACCAAACAAACAAACAAACTCTTCAGCTTTATATATTAGTACGAGATATAAGATGAAATAACTTAGTTTAGAATAATTAAAGTTAAAGAAGTGTTGTTGTATATGTATGTTGACAGTGTTGCAAATGAGTTTTACGGACATTTGAGGCGCTCGCAAGCGCCATCAGATGCTCAAAATAAAGTATACGTGGTACATATACCGAAAAACAATTTAAGGCGAGGTTGCAGTACAGTGCGTAGCTCGACCTCACCCCCCGCAAAAACAAAAACACGGCGGTGGCGTCAGCGAGTGAGCGGGGGGAGGGGAGGGGGGGGGGGTTCGTGTGTGCGTGTGCCACAGCGCAGCATAAAAAAACCGTAGATGAGTTATGCGAACTTCAAAACTGCCAAATGGCACATTAAAAACTGCCAAATTCATGACAAACTTTTTTTTTCTAAATGTCTCATTTGGCTTTAGTCGCGTACGCGCTGCGGTCGGAAGCGCTCGCTTTTTTACTCGCGTGTGTGTACGTTACATTTGAAAATGCCGTCGTGTGTAATGAGATTTTGCTAAAGTAGTTAAACTATAGTAGGAAAATGACTAAAAGTTATGGAATCACTTCTCATTCATGAGTATTACAATATTACAACGTTTTATTTTCAATTTATAATAAATTCAGTATCACAAATAATAGAGTGAATAAAAAATTGGCATTTAGCGAGTGTAAAAGAGAAGCAGTATTGTGCGTATTCAAAGACTAAAAAACAAAGTTTCCAGATGGGACATTCTTAATAATAAAATACTGATGTGTGTTTTTGTCAAGTAATAAAAGTGATTTGAGGCTGAATCAACACAATATATTATTATTATAGAAATACAAAATCATACGTAAGTTACAAACATTGACGGATGATCAAAGTCCATTCACTTGTTCTTGTTTTTCTCCTTTTAGTATTAAACAACTAAGTAGATTGTACTGCACAGTTTTCGCTGCTGACCCACCGTACCTCTGGCAGTACCCCTGAGGATATGGTGGGTCTTTCAAAGCTTAACCGTACTCCCAGATAATATTGTTGTGTAATCTATATATTAAAAGAATTTGTGTTTTATAATACGAGTCGGTCAGCCCGTTCTACCCAACCGATTCGCGTGATGTTTTTTTTAAATGGAAGCTCTCGCTGCATAGATTTGTCATCAAGCATTAGAAATTACCTAACTTGCACATTCATCAAGTTATATGCAAAAACGGTTTTCTCCCATACATTTTTTACGTTTTCGTAGCCGTAGTCAATGACTTTCTGCTTCTATATATCTGGTTTTCATTGAGGTAGGCGTTTCGTTATACACCTAAAACACGCGCTGAAAAGAGCTCTTTCATTTGATGGTATGCTCATTTAAATTGGGTAAGTTTGAAGGAAGATAGGTGTGGACATTGAACTTATTTTTCAATATTTTCCTATAAATTTCTTAATAAGATTCCATGCTTTCTCTCTACATGGACGGTTCTTAATTCAAAAATATTTTATGGCATCTAATAAGTTCCTTGCGGTAACTGCCAGGAAAAAATGTTATGCCTCCTTAAGGTGACCTTGCCTTACTTTCATACGGGTGTGGGTGTGGTGGTATGTAAAATTATACCCGATGTTGGTCAAATTATCACTATAGAGAATTATCGCTGATGGCAGGCAATATCACATGAGTAAATAAACCGAATGTGGTAATATTCCCCGAATGTTACCAGTTAACCCGTAATGTTGGGTTAACTGATCTCTGATGTTGAGGAATTTTGCTTACGTTTTATATTAGGAAATTTTTTGTGTTTTTAAATTACCGACTTTCTTCGGGCATCTTATTTTTTTTTATGTGGAACATATTACAGCGGTTCATAGTACTATTGTCGTATAATTATATTATTACAAGTGGTAGTTATGGTAGAAATTGTAGCTTTGGTAAGAATAGTAGTTTTGATAGAAAAGAAACTTTTGACAGCACCGGCGGTTTTGATAGAAATGGTAGTTTAAGAAAAATTGTAGATTTGATAGTGTTAGTACGAATAGTAGTTTTGGTACAAATAGTAGTTTTGATATGAATAGTATTTTCGGTAGGAATAGTAGTTTTGGTAGAAATGGTATTTTGGCATATATTGTAGTTTTGGTAGCATGTTGGTATGTTACTTACGATTGCTACCAAAGCTACCATTCCTACCAAAAGTACAATTTTGAACAAAACTATAAACGTCATTATTACATTTCTAAATTATGATGGATTAATCACACCCATACACAAAACAAAATAAATCGTGATTCTCACAGAAATATTTAGCTGGATAACAGAAATAAAACCTATTTTCTTACTTATAAAAAAAATATATCTATATTTTGAATTTTGATAATAAAATATTGACAGATAAAGAAAAAAGTGAAGTTAGCGTAAGTTAGTTGCTTAAGTTTCTGATTCAATAACGTATTTTTTGTGAGTAGTAGTACCGGATGATCCTCCTACTGCTAAAAAAATACGTGTGGAAACGGGTTCAGATTTGATTAATTCTACCATCAAAAATTTTCAAGTGATTGCCATTCTTGGTGACGGTAATTCTACGGTGCAACGCAAAGCCAATGTTGTGAGAAAAGAAGTTTTTTGATATATTATATTTTTGGTAAGAATATCATCTTTTTACTTATTAGATAAGGCTACAATGTACTCATCATATCTATATGTAAGAGCTTTTTTATAATATTAAAATATGCTGTGGAGCAGCACGGGTCCTCTAGTTACTTTATTAATTTCAGTTCGTTAATTTCAAGCTCTACTATTTTGTGGGATCATTCCCAGTATAGTAGTAGTATTGAACAATTCTATGATAGAACTGTCCTAATTCTATTAGCACAACTTGATGAGGAGAACAGAACTAATGGGATAAGTAATAGGAAACGTCCCAGTCTAGTTCTATGTATGTTTTTACAAGGGTATTCAATAGAACTACTGGGAATGATCCGTAGTGTCACGACATCGCGCTCATATATCCGAATAAATATGTTTTGTAGACGTTCATTTGTTTAATGTGTAAAACAAATGAACGTCTACAAAACAAATGAACGCCTACAAAACAAATTAACGTCTACAAAACAAATGACTTACAGAAAGTGATCAGCTATCGATAGTGATTGCAGAAAACAGGTGCATGCGATTTTCAACCTAATTGACATTAGTCAGAATTTATAATTTTATTACCCTAATATTGCCAGAAAGCGAGAAAAAACAAAAAAAAAAGTTTGTCATGAATTGTCAATAAGGCCGAAAATCGCATGCACCTGTTTTTTGCAATCACTATCGATAGCTGATCACTTTCTGGTAGTCATTTGTTTTGTAGACGTTCTTTTGTTTTGTAGACGTTCATTTGTTTTGTAGACGTTCAATTGTTTTGTAGACGTTCATTCGTTTAACACATTTTTATAAATACATATTTATTCAGATTTGTGAGCGCGATGTTGTGACACTACCCTTGTAAAACATACATAGAACTAGTGGTAAATTTCCTATAACTGTTTCCCATTAGTTCTATTCTTCTCATCAAGTTGTGCTAATAGAACTAGTGGGAAAAAGTATCACTAGCTCTATCATAGAACTGTTCAATAGAACTAGTTGGAATGATTTGACAGCGCAAGGATGATGATGATGACGGGTCTTCAACAGTACCACAGATTATACCTATAATATACAAAGCATTAGCAGTAATACCTAAACGTTTTATTCTCTAATTTATCTCCTTGTTGCACTATATCATCGTACTAGCGCTTGTCTCCGCTTGTCTAAAAATACAAAAACGTAAGTAGTAAGTCATTATCATACGAGAGATAACACTGTTCAGTTTAATGTCCACGTAGCACGTTGGTATAACACTACCAGCATTTCAGCCAGGAGTACGGTTAAGCTTTAAAAGACCCACCATACCCCCAAGGGTATTGCCAGGGCTACGGTGGGTCCGCAGCGCACAGATTTTATATTAACGTACTGTTTTAGGTTTCCATTGAATGAAATGTACTTTTTTAATAAATTTTATAAATAAATCACATCGACTTTTTATTTCCCTACCTTAAATGAATTAATCAAATTTACTTTGAGGCGATTTGAATTTACTCAAGACAGACAAAGTGATCATGTCGCATCTGAGTCAAATTATTGTTTGTGAAACGGTCAGCATGATGTCACAATGCGCTTCGGTCCAGAGAGTATATGTTTATCTCTATTTCGCGCTTGCGATTAGATGTGCTATCTCACTTACACTTCTTATCTAATTCTTAGTGTGTCGTTTTGACATATTTATATTAGTGTGTGTACGCTTTTCGCGATGCGTGCCACTCGTAAGCTCCGTCATGTTAACTTGTCAGTAACCTGTCTACGGTTTCTTACTAGTATGTTTATGGTTTGAACGATTGAGTTTGGAATACGAATTACTTTGTACTTTTGCGAAAACGTACATGCGGGGGTGGAGGGGGATTTTGCGGAGCAACGACGTACGTCCGCCCTCAATCACGCCTAGACAGGCACTGATGAACGGCCGGCGAGCGATATAATGCCAACATTTTGACTATTTTTTTTCTTGGAGAAAAATGATAACGAAATTACGAAATCTGTTTTTACCATATATTTTAAAATAAAGAGCTGTTTCTATTGATAATACTTTCATATAAATTCATTATGGAATCTCTAAGCAGTACACGTTTAAAATTGTGATTTAGTGCCATGTTTGACAATTTTTTTTATCGAACCAATCATTCCAAATCGTGTTTCTATCTTTACGATTTACTAGAAGATATGTTCAACTTTTATACTTTAATTTTTATTCATTAAAAATATCATAGTTCATGGGACTTTCAGACGTTCAAAAATCTTAAAAAGTACTGCAACCTCGCCTTAAGAATAATCTCAATGTACAGTAAAGAGCGCTTGGTATCATTTTCCCGACACTTCAGCATGTTTTACACCAGGTCCCAGTGCACCTACAAATCAGGAAAATTAACATGTTCATACTGTTACTTATGTCGTCATTCAGCTTGATAGAACAATTACCTGCTCTTATTATTAAATAAAGCGTCCTTCCTTCCGTACGTAGATGTGCAACCGATATCTAGCCTCACATTTTTTCTCATTAGCAACTGAGCACACAGCCTCAAGGCATCTATTTCCCATCCTACCTCGCACTCACACACACGCAAGCTAAATAATAGACGATTCAAAAGCATCTTGTTCGCAGTAATTGACCGTCACTTGGGCAGACATGCCACCCTAGGCGTTTCTACTACCAACGTTTATCGCTCCTCGCCTTAGTACGTAAACCACATGTGTTGGCTCTATAACCCGGTACTGTCAGCATAAGTATGGTACATGGTACTGTCAAAATATGGTCTCGTGCCCATCATCGAGTCAGGATTATGGTTCGGTGATTTCATGTTATGATCTATTAACAGCCGTGTGGTTGACGGCATAGAATACAAGTGTCACCACCCCCTATCTTCCCGTGGGTGTCGTAAGAGGCGACTAAGGGATAACACGATGCAAATACCATCTTTGCGTAGAGACGGAAAACTCGACATCAAACCCTATACGACTGCCTCGTTGGTCTCGCGGCATAAATGTGCGCGTGGGATCGGGAGGTCCCGGGTTCGATTCCTGGGTCGGGCAGTGATATTGGGTTTTTCTGTCACGAAATTCTCAGTAGCAGCACGGAGTCTGGAAATGTGCCCGGTACGGCAATAGGCTCGCCCCTTATTACGTGGGACTAAAGTATATCTGGCGAAAAGTGGGTGTAGAAATACACCTCTGCCTACCCCTTCGGGGATAAAAGGCGTGACGATATGTATGTGTATGTATGTATCTATTAACAAGTAGCCTTCCGCCTCAGCTCCGGTCGCGAGAATACACCTTAACCTTACTTAGAAACTACACTATCTGTCGGTGAAAACCGTACCAAAAGCGGGTCGATAGTTTTGAGTATATAGCATTAAATCAGCAAGTCAGAGTACTTCCTTTTGTTAAACATGTACACATAGCTTGATGAAGACTGTAAGACAGATAACTGATAAATATGCCTATATATTTCACAAAAAGAAAAAATACACAGAAATGTCTCTGTGGTCCAGTCTGGACAGCATATGCGTCTAGTGATCCCGGGAGGTCCCGGGTTCGATTCCCGGGTCGGGGAAAAGTGTAACTGAGTTTTTCCCAATTCTCGGTAGCCATGGAGTCTGGTAATGTGCCTGATAAGTGCAATAATAATACGTGGGACCTAAAATTCATAAGCCAAAATGGGTGTAATGATACACCTCCGCCTACCGCTTCGGGGATACAGACGTGAAGTTATAAAAAAAATATCAGTCAGACTCAAAACAAAGTGTTGTGAGGCCCACACTAGGGTGCGCGTATCGCGGGGTCTACAAACGATCGTACAAAGCTTTCAGATTTGAAACAACAATTTGCGAATAGCAAACAGTTTTCTCTCGTGTCAGATTTGAACGAACAACATGCGGTTTTAGCGGCGAAGTGATCAAATTTGTGCTAGTGTTATTGAGTGTAAAGATTTGCTTGATTGAGAAAACCCCAACCACAACCTTAGATAAATTTTACTACGAATTACTAAACACTAAAGCCTAGACTGAATCATTTATGTGTTTCAAATGGTTTCATAGGCGTGCTTTTATCGAACCAGCGTCACGGCTACCCGTAATATGTTAACGTAACATTTATTCTAAAAATAAGTTCAGTAAAAGCAAGCGTCTTTAGACGTATGCCGTTTTAGTTACTAATTATTGAAGCCAATTTAAATTAAATTCACAGTTATATGATTGTAGATCAATTTGTGGGTAAATGACAGCGAACATGTTGCCTTTCTAGAGAGAAAATATTGAGGGAGAATAAAATTTAATAGGTTTCTGTCTGCGGATTCATTAACTTTATTCTCTGCATACCAAAACAGAATCAAAAACTAATATCTAACTTTCAAACTGGAACCAATCGCGCACATTAAGAACATTTCATTAAAACCAGTTGGTTGGTTTCGGAAAGATAAGAACCTACAATCACTGTATTTTTATAAATTAAGTAAAAGGTGCATTTATAAAATAATATTTTGAATATTGACAATAAGCTGGCTATCTTTATCCCTTAAAAGATTGTTAAGTCTGCCAGCCGGCTTAAGAAAGTAAAATTAAAATAATTTATCAACGATAAGTGCTCGGTTCAATGGATTCACTGAAATGCGAACGCGTCAGACGCGTAATCCGTGTTTTATCTCACACACTTCTCACGCCTTATCGGAGACTTTGTATGACTATATAGCCTGCTAAAAATAACTTCTATCGAAACCCTTTGTTTTGATAGAACATTATTAAGAGGTGTATTTTTATGTGCAATACTTTTACTACAAGACTTTTGGAACAACTGATTTGGAATCATAAAAATATCGTAAGATAAGAATGGGCATGTGATCTCAAACTAGGCCAATACTGTAATACGGCAAACAGACAATTCGTAAAAAATATATTACACTCAGACACAAATATAAATAACCATGCCCATCACACAAAGCTTTCCTGGGTGGCAATCGAATCGGTAAACAGAAAGCTGTGTTGGCTTCCTTTTCAGCTGTCAGGATCACATACCTGTGGACTATTAGACAAACAGATAAGTTGGTGCTTTTCTGTCTTTAACAAATAACTTGAATTTTGAAAATCATCATCACCGTCCTAATGTTATCCCGCATCCAAGACTTTCACCTTGGAGTCCGCGATCCGCTTTTTTACAATCTTTCTTTCTTTTTTCTTCTTTTGTCTGTCTAAATATTATTATGTCAGATATTTAGCTTTTCCAATGCCGCAACCCGAAGGGTTGGTGATATTTCGTGGGTTGCACCAGTTTCAGAATATTGAAGGCTAAAAAAAATCTTCTTGACAGCCGGTATAGACGGCTTAACGTGTTCTCCGAGGCACGAGGCAAGCGATAATTAATAATGTAATTTGAACAAAAGTATTTTGGAAAGAGACAGCATTCACGAACCCTTTTGTACATGATGGTCAAACTCACATTATGCTGTTCCGTAGTGCATGATAAGTTTCAATCCTAATCAAGGCTCTTCATTACGAGCGAGGCATTTATAATTGAAAGTTTTGTAATTGGAAGCTATTTTATTTCTCAGAGCGTAGACGGTCATAGACGGTAGCCTTTATACATATCACAGGTACATCTTACGCGATATAGTTGTCAGTTCTCTTCGAATATATAAAGTAAAAGCAATAACGGTCGGGACCGTACGATTTCTGAAAAGTAATTATTATTACTAGTGCAGAGTTTGGAAATTAGACCAATAAATTTTGGACGATTCCCCTTATTGTGAGACATAAAACATAGGTGTACAATACACATTTGGCTATACGTGGATGTAGTATACCACTTACAAAAAGACACCATAACACCCCTTCAGTTTACGACATCGAATACTCTTTTACGACGCTGCCTAATTAAGTTTCCCCCCAATCCCTTGACAATACATCGACAAAGTGGTTCGTCAATTGGTTCGCATAGAAAGAAAAGAAAAGAAAGAAAAATGCTATTATTGCATCACACACGCCGCACAGTCACAATAATTACAGTTTTGCTTAATCTAAAATGAAAATAAACAATTTTATAAAAGTTCTTTTGCTAATAAGTACAAATTGGCAAAGCAATAATAAAACGTATGACAGATACGTAACTGTCAAGCTACATTGACAAATCATTAACGTCAATAACGTCATGGTCGTCATGATTATTGCTACGTAGCATCACGTGCTTTGCCACGTATAAAGTAATTAGAGCTATACGTCGTGTGTCACAATTGCGGCTGGCAATCAGCAAACACTGCGAAGGTCACGACGGACCATCTCAGTACTGATCTTCCTTGCCATCCACCTATGCCAGTGCCATACAACCACTGCACTGTATTTTAAACAAGCTTAAAATCCTAACTATGCAATTGTTTAAGCTTACTTTCTAAAAACTATAAACAAGGTATGAGAAACATGTACATGCACAACCACATTACAAAAATCAGGTAAGTATACAAATTAATATAACCAACAAACAACATAAATTTATTACCATAATACGCTTATAAGTTATGTTTTATTTCTTTTATAAAAAAAAATAGAACCTGTCAAATTGACTTCACGCTGCCTGATGGTAAGCTGACAGTGAATTCGGCCTTGAGAGATGCTTTTTCATGCCCCCAAACTTATTATTAATTTAAGATCCTATACCAATGCTGGAACTGAACTAGTAGCATTTTGTACCTAGAATATATGCGGGCTCATAGGAAAATACTGCAAGGAGCACTGGAAGCTAGTGGACTATATCTTTGAAGGTACCTACTTAGTTGGTATTTTGTTGTTGTAGCTTTTGCTGTAATAGCATATAACCTTTAAGTCTATCTTTAAATGATATTTTTGTTTTTAGGTCCCTTATGGGAGGAGGCAGATCATGCCATATTTTTGCTGCTGCAAATTTAAAATTTCCACAGTATGCCATTGTGGAATGTTTGGATAGAGATAAAGATCGGATGCGGGTCTTATGGAATATGAGTAGTGACTTTGTCGCCAATCCAGCTTCTCATACAAGTAGGCAGGTTTTTGATTTGCTATTACCACCGAATATATATAAGTACTAAAGTACAAAAAGATCACTTCTCAAACCAATTTATTGAAATTGCAACTCTTGCTACTAAGCAACAAAGTGCAATTCAGCTCGCATAAGCACTCAGTGCCTAAGGCGATATTCACCTAACCGCTCCCGCTCTTTTCTAACACATAACGCTGTCGCTGTCTGGCGCGGAGTGGCGCGCTAGGGTTGTTGACTTGCCGCTGCTACTATAATATTTATTCATCGTCTATCTACCTACTTGACCACGTACCCAATAATAAATAATTATCCTATAAGTATCCTATCACACTATTTGAGCTCGTAGAACAAAACCCACAAAAAATCTGGTCGTTTACATTTTCACTATACAAAATATTTTTTTATTTTTTTATTTATAGTCTCACGCTTGACTGCCTCCGTGGTCCAGTGGATAGCGTATGCGACTGCTGATCGGAGGTCCCGGGTTCGATTCCCGGGTCAGGCAAAAGTACTACTGGGTTTTTCCGAATAATCAGTAGCAGCCCGGAGTCTGGTGATGTGCCCGGTAACGGTAATAGGCTCGCCCCCTATTACATGGGACCTAAAACTTCATGGCGGAATGTGGGTGTAATATTTACCTGCACCTCTTCCTACTAATTCTTAGTTATTTCCTAAGCGCGTGGACCGATTTACATGATTCAAACAGATAAAATGGTTTTTGAACTAGATTTTTAATTTGACACCATAATCGTTGGGATATCTCAACAAACAAAAAATCAAATTTTCAAGTTGCTCTCGTAAAATAAATAAAATCAAATATTCAAGTTGCTTTCGACACACATCCGTTAAATTTGCAATACTTTGCATCAGACTTGTGATGATACATTTTTGTTGTTAAAGGCGTTTATATAATTTGAACAATGTTCAAACACGGCGCGTGAGAATACGGAGCGGTTGCACTAGTTGTGTGACGTCTAATGTGAGCGGCGCGCGGCAACCCACTAATCCAACCATGTAGACATGGTTGCCGGAGGTACTTGTAAGTTTGTACCTAAAATGCGAAGTACGCCAGGCCTGCTAAATAATTACACCAAAGAGTAAGCTGGCTAGGTGTAATTTCTGTCTTAACTCCATTTTCAATACATTATTTTCATTTAAGTATGGAGTTACATGGTGACGTCTTGGAATCTTAAAACAATAACGTGAACGTGACTATCCACAAGCTGTTTTCTAAGGTTTACACTTAAGCAGTTTTGTATTTTATATAGTATTTTTAACCTATAGAAACAATTATTTACTACATTATTTATATGTTCTTCAAACCTTAAGTCAGAATCAATTAGCAAACCTAGATTAAATGCCGCTTTAACACCTTCTATCTTTTGCCCATCCATAGTTATAGTAGCATTAATTTGTAATACTGACTGTACCTGCCGTTTGCTTCCCAGGATCATACATTTTGATTTAAGAGGATTTAATATCAGTGCATGTTTCCTAGACCATTCAATCACCCTTTCAAGATCTTCATTTATCTTCCTTACAGCTGACATGGTATCAACAGGCTTAAAAGGCAGATATAATTGTGTATCATCTGCATACATATGGAAATAACAATACCTAAATGATGCACTGATGTCAGCAGTATATAGAATAAAAAGCAATGTTGAGAGAATTGAGCCTTGTCAGACCCCTCTTTTTTCAGCTCAAGAGTGGATGATGATATAACTGTGCCATCTTCCCTACACACCTCCACACGCTGAGACCTATTAGTGAGGTAGCTGTGGAACCATTTTATGCTACTTGGTGTAAATCCATAGTAAGTAACTTGGACAGGAGCAAAGATGTATCTATAGCATCAAATGCCCTGGAGTAGTCCAGAAGCACTAGAGCTGTACCCTCTCCACGATCCGTAGCCTCTAGAATATTACCCACCACATCACATAAAGCAGTGGCCGTTCCACGTCCCTTTCTGAAGCCAGATTGTTTGTCAGGAAGAATATTGGATGCTTCAAGATATTCCATGACTAGTGAATACACATCCTTCTCTAGCACCTTCGTCAGACAGGGCAGAATACTAACAGGCCGTAGGTCTTTTGTGCAATTTGGCTGACTGGTCGAAGGTATAGGTCTCACAATAGAGTGTTTCCACATATCCGGGAAAGTATGAGTAGTGAGAGATTCATTAATTATTTCCGTTATGGTGTGTAGTGAATTGGGAAGTGTTAGTTTTAGCATCTCCAAGTTTATTTGATCCACAGCTTGGGCATTAGTGTTGATTGATTTAAAAAAAATTAAGACAGCATGCTAGTCCACGTGCTTTAGTTCAAAACTCCTACCGGGGTCATGCCTATGATACTCATAGTAGGTTAAAGTTACTCTACTCTGACCTGTCACATTCAAGAAGTCACTGTTGATACTATCTGGGTTATCAAAATGGTCCGGCAAGCTTGCACTTTTATGAGACAGCAATACTTGATTTTTTAAATTACGCCACAGTGTTTTTGGGTTATTTATATTTATATTTACATAGCACGAATGACGTCACAGGTCTCTGTGAGGGTGCGGAGCTACCAGCAAGGGAGGGGGGGATTGGCTATAAAGGCAGGTCAGGGTGAGACCATTAATTCCCATTTATTTACTGACAGAGGACAGAGACAGGAAAATTGGCCCCTTGCAACGCTGTAGCAGGGAGAGTGTAGGACGACTACTAACACTTCTGTTTGAAATTAAGAGCTTTTCGAACATTATTTTAGACGGTTTTTAGTGCGCTTATAAGATTTTACAATAAATTTCTTAGCAAATTGTTAATCAATTTGCTAAGAAATACTGTCATTGAGCTTGATCTATGGACGTGTCTTTACCACTACGCGTAAACGGCCGGCCTTCATTACATAGCACCGAGTGTTGTGTGTTTTATATACCCGCACGGGACAGCACTCTTTGTGATCCATAAATTATAATATCGTGTCTAATTGATCTCTGTTGATACCTTCTCTCCATAATAAAGGTTTTAATGCTAGTGCAGGAATCGTCTAAAAACTATTTCACTTTAGACTTACAAGTCAATCTCATCCAAAATCATATGATCGACCGAAGCCTTACTGCAATACAAACTCCCTTAATTAGCATATAACATGATTGTTTATTTCATTCTAATTTTATCAGAATGATAATGACCATCTAGAGGTTCGGGAACTGGCTCCAAATCATTATCAGTATCATCATTGTCCTGGCGTTACCCCGGTTGCATCCAAGTCCATTTACTATTTTACCTATGACAGAATATCAGCTTTTCTACAGAGCGACTGCCGTCTGACCTCCAAAACCCAAACGGACCTGGAAAATGGCTCTGAATATCCCCGTCAAAAATATACTACGCCAATTCACAACGTGCTTACTACTCACATAACCAAATCAGTGGGGTAGTGTGCCGTCCATATGTTGCAGTGGCAAGTTTAGGCGAGCGTATTACGGAGGCTGGGAATTCATTAATGACCTAATAATTCATTTTCGTGAATGTTCTGTTGCTAACATGATTACCTCCGTTGAATTGTGGATACACCCGATGGAATATGGCGGCTTGAACTACTTTGTGTCGATGACGACTCCGGTGATAGTGCAGTGAAATAAAGATGTCTATCAAATTTTTGGAGTACTATGAGAGAGAGAAATATACAAGACTAATTGAAGACTAATAGAAGACTTTGAATAACTTTTTTGATACAAAACGACACGGTCACGGTCGGTCTTGTCGAAACAGTTGGATTTTTAGCATGAATTATACACTAATCTATACCTTCTCAGTGACCAGGCATCAGACTTTCTATTGGTAAAAATCATACCAAAATCCCTACAGTAGTCCCTTTTTGAGTTTATCGCGTTTATACAGTCAGACAGGATGGCTGTAGGACTTACCTCATTTCACAATAAGTATGGAATATATTCTACAGCCGTAGCTACACATAAGTCATGGCGAAGTCTCGTGAAAATTAAAATATCTTTCAACAAGAATACAGCCCAAAACCTCACAGCTAGAATTGATAATGGTCATCAGCTCATGACGCATAATGAAGTGCGTCGCGCGTCGCTCGAGCACGCGCGCAGCCCATAAACACGACGCGCCTTGTTAATATGCTAATTCAGCACATTGTTCACACCCACCGGCTTGCCATAGAGCAGACACAGGCAGATAAACAGATAAATTAGCTTATTTTTCGGGACTACAAAAGATTTCATCATCATCATCATCATCACACATCGCCTGCCATATTCACTGTTGGATATAGGCCTCTCCAATGGCACTCCACTGAGACCGGATTTCGGCTCCTCGTGTCCAGCCCCAGCCAGCCACTTTGCGTAGGTATATGGTTACTAAATTATACCCTACATATAGTAGCACTACATATTCTAGTATCTATATAGTACTAGACGATGCCCGCAGTTACGTCAGCACATTTCTCTAAATCTCGTGGGAATTTCGGGAAATCCTTTCTTAGTGCACGCCTATGGTTTCTAAGGAACATACATGCCAAATTTCAACGTCTCGCCTCCAATAGTTTAGGATGTAGTTTGTCAGTCAGTCAGTAACGCAAGAAATGTATATATACAGATTATAAATAAATTCATGCAAACATACAGTACACACAGTTATGCCTATACGCTAATAGGTATGTCAATACATTTTATAAATACGTGCCATGGGTTTCATCCATAATTGCCTAATAGCCTCCGATACTATCTATTGAAACTTGTGTGTAAAAAACATGTGTTGTTGTTCTGACGTTAATAGGTGTTGATGACTTCAATGACCTTGATAACTTGGAATTTTAATTTTATTACTTTTAAGATATATCTTATTGTTTGAAAAATATGGAAAACAAACAGTAGCAACACACAAATCATATTAAAATCTAGTAAATACGTCTATATCAGGCAAAAGGTCAAAAATCCGTTTGTTAATTATTTCAGTTGTATAATTTCCTACTCTGTAAGTCTGTACCCCGGCGGAACAGGTCAAATCAAGCCCAGCGTTTATGGTCTGTATGGCGCAAAAGATTGAATCTAACGGCGCCATATACGTGTAAACGACACTCCTTCTCATTTGAATGGCGCTTAATGAGCGACTAAGTAATGCACATGTTTATGGAACACAGTTTTGTGGTGGCATAAGTATTACAATGTTATTTGGTGGCTGAAAACAGTTGCATGTGTTTTGCCAAATTATTTTGTAACCTACTACATATATTAACTTTGCTATGAAATTAACCTTGTCAGTCATACCACATATGGTATTAATTTGTGACAAAATATGATCAAAATATGTATTTAGAAATTTCTTGTGTTCTAATTAATTGATAGATAATGCATTGCCAAAAAAAATTGTCGCAAGAAGCTGAAATTTGGTTCTACTAACTACCAAAATAGGATAAATTAGCTCACGAATCTTCAAGAATATAACCGACAACTATCAAAGAATACTCCAAACTATATTCCGCAAATTGAACAGGGCTTTGACCAACGTCCATCTATAACTGAAACATTTTATCCTCCTGCTTAAATAAACCATGTACGAGTACGTAAGCTTAATCCCAATACATTCACAACGAGCTAAATGCCAGTAAAAGTTGACAATGCTGCGTTATTGCTGCATAGTGCAACTTTGTGTTTTATTGCTCCTTAGCCCTTTACCTTTTTATTATGTTTGAAACAAAAAAATATATACATTTTATTATAGACAGTTTTACCTACGCCCAGATTGTGACCGTAACGTAGTCTACGCAATAGAGCTACGCGGCTACGGTCAATTATGAAAATTCCACAGTGCTTCCAACTGTAACATTCTTCTCTTTTTAAGAAAATATAATGGGTTAACAAGTAATAAATAAGAAACAAATATTTGAGGTACTTTGTGTGCTTTAACCTCATGCAACAATCGAACCCACAGTATTCTCGTTCCCATGCATGCAATAACAGAAAAAAACACTAAAGATAATCATAATCCAAACAACATACAAAATAATTTAGCGAGTCTTAATTGCGTAAATTGGTTAATCGGTATTTATATCTTAAACAAGTTAATTTTAGGCGATTAAGACCCGCTAAATTATTTTGCATGATGTATACAAATTGCGAAATTTTAAAATCGTTTAATACAAACAAATAAGCCTGAGTCCATTCGGGTGCGTTTCGTACATTCAAATGTATCTACATGTACATTTGCCCGACGCATCTAGTAGGTACATTTCATCTACGGGTACATTTGCCCGAATTCATAATTAATTTCAGCCATTACCCATCGCATTCGGCGCGCGTTAATAATCAAACAAACGTAATTCTGAGAGAAAATCAAGTTTTGCTTAATTGCTTAACAGCAGACCGGTCGTCCGCGGCTAAGGCCGAACTGATCTAATAAGGCTCGATTCACAAAGAAAGCAGCGGGATTGTAGCTCTAATGTCAAGCAGTTTTCAACCTTAGCTTGTAAACAAAGAGCATGTTTTCGCAAGATGCGCGGCACCGCGTGCAATATTATTGCACAGCGACGCTGCATGGCCGCAAGCAATTTTGTGCACTATTCTGATATTAATAAGGTTTAAAATCATTTGGCACTAGCTCTACCCGCCGCTACGCCTCTATCTGTGTGATTGAATCCTAAAAATTAATTCTGCCTAAGCGGCCGTAAGCAAGGGTACTAAACAAAATCCATTATTTCCTTAGCTTCACGCCTTATGAGTAGGACAGAAATTATCGCTGAGTAGATTTTGTTTCGCTCGTTTTATTATGAAAGATGGATATTATGCTTACAATTAGTGATTTGTTTTATGAGCTATTGCTTAGGTGTTGCCCTAAATATACATACTGCATCTTTTAACTCTTAGCGCAGGAGTTATCTTGAATAAAAATATGCTGAAACGTCTGGGCGTATAGAAATATTTCAGGCAAGTTAAGTTACATAATAGTTGTACCTATGTACTGCAGGTACATCAGCTTACAAAGGATTTACAACAAGCTTTCAATTCTGGTGAGTAAAAGTATTTATTTCAAACGCATAATTATAATGCAGCCCTTACTCATCATATTTTGAACTCACAATCTTCTATCAATCCAAACAACCTCATCAAATAACTCAAAATCACTGCGCCTAGCAATGATTTTATAAACAAGCTTACGCCACAATGGCATCTGAACATCTCTACTCAATGAAACAATGAGAAAACAATAACAAATCAAAATCGTCATGAGTGTAGTACAATAGCGGATTTATACGACGCAGCTAATTTTGATTGTGAACAATGCAATAATTGAACATGGAGCGCATTCATGAGGTCGTTCAAAGAATACAATGATGGTTTGTAAAGCTAGCGGAAATATGTGTACTAGCGATGGAATTATTATACATTGTGACGGGATGGGCAATATTCATATCAGTTTTAAAACCGACTTCAACATAAAAGGAGGAGGGGAAGGAACACGACCAATCCTTTCTGAGTGCGCCTCTACGGTCCCCAAGGAATAGGAATAACACCCTTCTTGCGTCCAGAAGTTTCGGATATTCGTTGTCTGTCAGTCAGTCTGTAACGTAAGAATTTGCTGATCATTATTTTGTGCATTGTATACTTATCTATATAATTATGTTAAATCACCTATAATCTAAAGTAATTATGTGTATGTAGACGAGTGGAGTCTAACACAAACAATGCCTTGTTTAAGGGAAAGCTCCTCTTTGTGACTATGTAGATTATGAAATAGAAATCTCTTTATTCTTACGTATACCTGCAACCACAAGGATACTAAAAAAATATTCACGTCTAATGCAATACAAGAGGACTAAAAGTAGCAATCTCATTATTTTAGAACTTAAGTAAAATGGCGTATTTACGACACCCATATGATATATGGCCAAGATATCGTTCTTTTTCTTATAGTCTGTGTTGCGGCGGGCTTTTCAAACATGCAACCAACGGACACAATGATAACCCAGACCCGAAGCAACAATTTATGGACCACACAAAGTGTTGTCTCGTGTTGGAATCGAACGCTTAAACCACTAGCTTAGCAAAAGCGTAGAATTTTGCGACTGGAATTCAGCGTCCATCTACGTCCTATGTTCTCTGTTCTATTATCCCATGGAAATCCAGCCCCTACAAGATAGACAAAATGTTGAATATAAATCATAGTCGCCCACGGAAAACTAAAAATAAACTGCCACCCAAAAACTTTATTACGATAATACAATTACCTTGCGTTGTTCTAAGTTCTACAAACATACAATATTTACTTAACTGCTCATGTTCGGAACAATTGTTACTACGCCCCAGAGACCACTAATCCAGTAAGTAGTTCTCTAAGGACTGGACTTAACAAGTCATAACAGGACGCGGTGATGTAATAATCGATTTTAAACTTTCGCGATTTTTATACATCATACAATTTTATTCAAACGGGTCTCGGGTCAATTCGCGATATTTAATTAATTTAAGGTATAAATACCTATGTTTAACCGACGTTTCGGCCGTCTTACAACAGCCTTGGTCGCGGCAGGACTGATGACATCTCAGCGTCGTCCTTGTGGAGCGCAGGTTTCGGCAGCTACCCTCACTTGTTTTTTATTTTTATTTTTATCCGAACTGTCGGTACTTTGACACACAACACTTATGACGTCTACGCACTGATGAGCTGTGTTACTGCGGCGGGGTTTACATTTGTTGATTACCGGATTCCAAGTTGCAGACAGTCTGTATCCATCCTCCCGGTTGAAATTTTTATGCTTTTTGATTTCAACCGCTTCACGTACTATCCTGGAGTAATAGTGACGATCGGTAGAGAGGGATAACGGTACCTTGGGACACACTGTTTATAGAAAACCGACACACACAGATAGGTATCTCAACGCATACTCGCATCATCACCCGCGACACTTGGAATCCGTAGTGACTTCTTTAGTAAACAGAGCGTATGACCTCTGTGACCCTGAACATTTGAACAGTGAGCTGTCACATGTTCAGGAGGTATTTAGGTGCAACGGATTCAACAAGAAGATACCACGTCTGAAGAGGAAGGACCGTAAACCGGAAGTAAGCAGAGTACCGGCTTACATGCCTTACATAAAGGGAGTGACGGACAAAGTTGGAATAGTACTACAGAAATACTCCATTAAGACTGTATACAGTCCGCTCTCCAAGGTAGCACACAATCTGCGCACCCCGAAGGATGTCATTCCTCTACAAACACCTGGCGTCTACAAGGTCGACTGCAGTTGTAGTAGTTCCTATATCGGACAGACCAAACGAACCATCGCTGAAAGGGTCAAGGAACATATCGCAGCTATAAAAAACCGGCATATTAACAAGTCTGCCATAGCTGAGCATTTGTTCGAGTCTGGACCAAACTACTGGATCGACTTACATCAACCAAAGGTCTTATCTACCGATCGTCTTTATTACTCCAGGATAGTACGTGAAGCGGTTGAACTCAAAAAGCATAAAAATTTCAACCGGGAGGATGGATACAGACTGTCTGCAACTTGGAATCCGGTAATCAACAAATGTAAACCCCGCCGCAGTAACATAGCTCATCAGTGTGTAGACGTCATAAGTGTTGTGTGTCAAAGTACTGTTACGAGCTGGGGTTCGTGATAAATTATATACACTATGCCAGAAAAACTGCACTTTATTCACTAACACAATAACACTAGATACACTTATTTTTACAACACTAATAAACACACTATTCACACCACTAGAACAACACTAAACACTTCCGACTTATTTCCTTCGCTTCTTGTTGATCGCTTCGATATTCAATTGTAACTGTGTCCATTCCGTTCGCTCGTGCTCTATTTATACTGGCCGGAAAACATCACTAGCGCATTCTAGATGCTTCTACAAAACTGTCGAAATAATCTCGAACAGTGGATTACTCGATACAGCAACGCCATCTAGTACAGAGTAGCTGAATTACCTTTAAACCACCAATACATTCAATCTCTTCTAGTACCCCCATTCACCGATAGATGGCGTAACAGTACCGACAGTTCGGATAAAAATAAAAAACAAGTGAGGGTAGCTGCCGAAACCCGCGCTTCACAAGGACGACGCTGAGATGACATCAGTCCTGCCGCGACCAAGGCTGTTGTAAGACGGCCGAAATGTCGGTAAAACATAGGTATTTATACCTTAAATTAATTAAATATCGCGAATAAGACTCGTTTGAATAAAATTGTATGAGGACGCGGTGAGTACTTGTTCGCTATTTAACTGTCCGGACTTGTCATATGCTGTTGTCCTTTCAGTTATATATTTTCGCTCTACAAAGATATTGGCTTTTAACACAACATAACTTCACGCCTGTTATTCTCGAAAGGGTAGGCAGAGGTGTATTACACACCCACTTTTCGCCCGTTATGTTTCGGTCCCCAATATAATAAGGGGCGTGCCTGTTGCCATCTACCGGGCACATTATTAAGCGAGCGATAATTAACATATGTATTTAATACACACATAACTTCGAAAAGTCAGAGGTGTGTGCCCGGGATGCCTGGGGATCGAACCCAAGACCATCGCCTCGGCAGTCCGTTACAAACACCACGGGCTATTGCCGCAGTATTTCCTTTTTATTGTGCTAAAAATACTTTTGCTGTAATGGAGTATAATGTGTTTGTTTTGACCTAATTTAGGTAGAAATTTTGGTGTAAGTTTTAGTAAAATATTCTGCATTTTGACTATTAATAAGTTTGTATGGTTTTCAGTGGTGCATAAAATTTTACAAATTGTCATGAAGCTCAAGAGTGTTCCTCAAGGGAAACACGTCTCTAAGAAAAGCTTTTCAATGTAGTGTAGATTTCGCTGACACCTACGAACGATTTCACACTACGTCCGATGAGAACCCGATCTGAATCCGAGAAAATAACGTTACACTCTTCATACAACATCAACTTTCCGGCTTCCATCGAATTTTGTGCCTGATTTTACTAGAACTGTTTACTATTTTCACCGGTTGGTACCAGATTCGGATCAAATTTTGTGCCAAAAGCCATGTTTAATCCAAAATAATTACATAACAATAACAATACATCACGTTATAAAATTCACAAAAGAAATCGTTATACGTCACGAATCACTCCATCATACACACTTGGCTAATTGGCCCTCATTCACTGTTCCCGCGACTACGACTCATCACAATGACATTCAATTAAACTACTTCATTTACCTACCTGTTGCCATTGATACATTAGTTCAACCGAGTTTTTATTATATGCAATAATAAATCGATGACAGTTATTGTCTCTGTATTTTTGTTGCTGTAATTGAGTCAATCTGTCTACAGCTGAAAAAAGTTAATTAATTACTACACTGTTTTTTTCCGTAAACTGAATGGAGCTTGAGCAATATTCTTGCAATATGGTTAAGAGCTAGATCAATTAGACTATGTTTTCTGTACTGTGTAATAAAAATAATATTTTTAACACAAGTTTTACCAACTTTACATTCATTTCACAACAGTTAGTTGTGAATCACAAATCACAACCTGTGATTTAAACCAGGGATCGGGGTACATGCTTCAGTGTCGTGGCAGTGATGCCTTTATAAGCCAACTAGAGGATGACCGTACCTACTCCCGAACTATTTATTTAAATTTAACCGCTTCATTCCGATCATGGGTGCATTTCATTAAATCCCTTCTTCCCCAATGATCATAAATGTCAAATTTCAGCTTCTTGCAGCCGTTAGTTTTGGCTGTGCCTTTTTGGATGGTGAACGCTGTGATGTTGTAACAACGGATATCAGGAGTCAGGGAATATAATTATATACCTAAGATATCAGCATTATTTCAGTGATGTCTTTATAAGTCCAAATTAAAACTATTATAGACTTACGCCTGTATCCCCGAAGGGGTAGGCAGAGGTGTAATAGGTATTACACCCACATTTTTTTTAGTTCCCACGTAATAGGGGGCGAGCCTATTACTATATTTAAAACTATATGATAGCTATTAAAACTAGTACAGGAATCTTTTACGCAAAGGAGGCATGTCTCATCATAAGTACAGGCCGGGCTTACTTAGCCAATAAATATTAGTAGAATATTGGATTCAAACTTGATGCTAAGTATAGCATCAACTGTCAACAAAAACCAAAGCTTAACATTCTCTTCAATCAAGCTGACTTTCTCACGAATCTTATAAGATAAGTAAAATATGGATTCATGTTATTTGCGTAATGTACGCGGCGGCTACGGGTGTGACAGTGACGTCACTACATTAATAATAATCAGCGTGACGCGTGACACGGCGTGGCGCGTGACATGATTCGTCGAGTAGGTTGCACTCAGCCGCAGGAGGGCTCAAACCGCTCAAAACAAAAACTGTAAACATTAGAAGATAGAGTATTGCCCACGGGTGTGAGAGCCACTCAACGCCCTCCTTATCGACTTCGATCGACGAGAAACGTAATTCAATTTGAAAAAAACATTTTCGTATAAGAATTCTTACAGTTTTGGTTTGTACTTTTAGTCTTGATGATGGCGCTTTCTGTTTTGGTATAATACATTAACTTAATGTATGGTTTTCCAAGTTATGTTTAAACATATCGGTACAAATTTATTTTACGTTGACTAGTGCAAACTTTCTAAAGCAGAAAATGTTTCTAACATTCGCTGTAACAAATATCGAATTGAAATCAATAACCTGAAAAGGTAGATGATCAAAAATTGCCTAAATTAAGTTTCATAAGTCTTCATTTTCGTAATAAGAGGTCTCCCAAAGTTCGTCCACACGACAGGAAAATAATAACTTAAATGACTATCAGATTAATTTGGTCAGAGAGTAGTATATCGTATTGGCTTGTATTAATGTAACTTTTTAAGTGCAGTTACTGTTAATATAATAAATTTGTTCGCTAAATTACTTGCAAAACACGACATTAATCTTTCTTGCCTCAGAAAATGTGAACAAAATTATCTCCCAAACAATAAATTCTTCTCCTTAACTAGCTCTCAAGTGTCCACAATAAAAGCCAGCCAAGTATTCTTCAAAAGTTCGCCACAACTCGTTTCGAAGCAAAAAACTACGGCTCGCCTCGCTTTATTAGAAAAACTTCAAAGTGGCGCTTCAAAGAGATTAGTTGGCCTCTGTTAGATGTTTTGACAACTTGCCTTGTGAAATCAGACTCTGCTTTTACGAACAAACGGAAGCCTGACTTATTGCAGGCTTTAAATAACCGTACGGAAGGTCACGGGTTCTAAAGAAATATCTTCCAGACGCGGTGCTATTACACCGAATTATAGTGCTGACATAAATTGGGCAGATATCTGGACTTGTCATTACTTGGTTGCGAGCAAAGAGTTTTCTTCAAAATAAAATAAAATAACTCCTTGAACATATAAAATATGTGGTGCATAGGGTTCCCACCAAGAACTTAGGGTCTCAAGCCAACTCACCTGCAAGTGGTGAGCACCCCGGAGTCTGGTGATGTGCCCGGTAACGGCAATAGGCTGGCCCCCTATTACATGGGACCTAAAAATTCATGGTAAAATGTGGGTGCAATATTTACACGTCTGCCTACCCCTTCGGGGATACAGGCGTGAGACTACAAATAAAATAAAATAAAGACTCAGAACCTTTTTTTTTTTTTTTTTTGTTTTACGAGGTGGAAAATCCCTTCGGATCTCCGACTCTTGGGGGAAATAAGAGCCGGAGTATGTGGTGTTTCCACTAAAAACCACCTCGACTTCCGCCATGTACCCGTGTGTCGGAGGGTGGGGCATCACCAAAGCACTCGTCGCCACCCTCCGACGGGTATTGGCTCGCCAGATGGTCAGGCGGGCCCCGAACAAAACCCCATTGGCGACGGATTAAGGTGTTGGACTCCGCCGCCAAAACGCCCAGCGGCCGCAGAGGATAGGGAGGACGGCAACGCAACACCGCATCTCCTCTTCCTCTGCGGCCCCACCGCGACGCATCGAATGGTGCGCCCCCATTTGGTCGCGGGAGATAGGGCGCGCGGCAACGCAACACCGACACGCCTCTCCTCCCGCGACCGCACCCGACTGCGAGGGACAGACAGAACTGTCCCCCGCACCCGCACCGTTGGACGCATCCTGCGCAGGCCCCTCCAAGGCCACGCGGAGCGTCCCCTCCTGGATCCCTCTTAGCTTCACCGCGGGTGACCAATCCACGGTTACTGAGCCCCCCCACCACGACAAGGTGGAGATCCCACGGGGGGGAAAGACTCAGAACCTGACTAGACGGTTCGCTCTTGACAAAGCGGTTGTGGTCATGTTGAGGCATCACCATTGGTGATTGATATGGCTAGTATATTTCGATTGTAATTATTAGCGATAAAAACACGATGCCGTATGTAGTTTGGTAAAATTTTAGTAAACACAACAGATTTTAATTAAAAACGAATCCAGTCGTTTATTATTAAGTCAGATTACATTTTAATCGCCGACTATTCTTAGCTAACGATTGACAAATCAATACTTAATTGTATTTTAAGGAAAACAAGTAATTACTTGATAAGCTATTACTATTAAGATGCTAATTTACAAATTATGCTAGGATACTTCGTTTCACTAATAAATTTATCATCGTAAACTTTTATAAATATGTATCTTAACGAATAACAACAATGAATTTTGGATGTTTGTTACTCTTTCACGGAAAAGAAATATGAATTAATTTTGATAAAGCTTTGCAGTAACATTATTATGTGCTAACTTACTTATAAGCTACATCGTAAAATCAAATTAGGCTATGGCCTTTGATTATGCTCAAGCTGGCCAAGTGTGTTTGGTAAACTTCGCACGTCTTTCGCAAAAACATTACGAACATCTCTCTGATATGCAGGCTTTACCGTTTAAAAAGTTACGCGTTTACACTATCCCTAAAATTCTTACGTTTCACGCTGCATACATTCAACTACAACAAACCAATAGTGTTAGGAGTAGCCGGTAAAAATATCGTTACTGTGATTTTACTGCCGCACGTTTGAGGCGGAAATTTAACAGAACCGCGCCTTGCTTCTACCTGTTATGAGTAAATGGCAGAGATGGAATCGAAAGTGATAAATTAGATCTTTTTTTATGGTAATAGGCGGCAAACGAGCAGACGGATCGCCTGATGGTAAGCAATTACCGCCGCCCATAGACACAAGCAGCACCACAGGAGTCACAAGTGTGTTGCCACCCCTTGGGGTCGGGAAAAGGGATAGGATGAGGAGTGGGATGAGGGAGAAGGAATAGGAGATAGGGCCTCCGGCACTCTCACTCACCGAACGAAACGCAACAGTTTCAAGTACTATTACTTTACGTCGATTTTCTGTGAGAGGGTAGTACTTCCACGGGGTCAAGTCATGCTGAAATCAACAAAGCTCTACTACTTGTAGAAAAAAAATTAACGCAACTGTTAGTGGGGATGTGAAAGTTTTGAAGACAGAAAAGAATACGTACCTACTGAGTATTTTTATCACTTTCTTACGATTTCGTATTTGTATATTTGTTTAAATGTCCCGTTAGGACCGAAAAATCAAATTTATGCTATGTCTACGGTCAATTAAGTAATCTCGACTTCAATTCTTATAAGCAAGATAGATGGGATATCTATGTTTTTTTAAAAGCGATCATCAAACTTCAAACTTTTATAAATTAACGTTGTATACGTTATTTGGCATACAAGAACAGCCAGACTCAAAACAGCAATTTGTTGAGCACATAAGTGTCAAGCGGAGACGGCAAAGTCGACATCAAACCCAGATGCAAACCCGTCTGACCAGCGTGGTGCAGAAGGCCTAATCCTCCTATAAAATGACTGACAGTGCTAACTGTGAAGTAATAAATTAGGAGATACTTAAGACCAGCAATGGACTGCGAAAAAGCAGTAACGAACCAAGCTATTTAAAAAAGACACTCCAAATGCTACCAAAGTACGCACAGACTTTATTCGTCACTTGCCATTGTCAATCCTAATTGCCGCACATTATCCCTACGAAACAGTCGATTTAAACCTAAAGAGCATCACAATACATAATGTTTAGTACATAAAGCAGATCGTCATTGTGATCACAATCCGCGTGTACCCGAGTGAACATATATAGCGCGTTATTGGCTGCATACAAGGAAAGTCCATTTGGTCTGAGCGTTCGTTCATCAGGTGCAAAGTGATGCAGCAACAAAATAACGTTCATGTACGAACGTTATTTTGTTGTATATTTCATTGTTGCCGGAGAATTTTGTAGGGATATATCAAATTAACATGTGAGGGTGCTTTGAGTGTGATGTATTGTTTTTTGAGATTGTAGGTATATTGTATTGCTATTTTGGTAACTGTCCTGGTAATGTGGCGTTAATTGCTTCTTCGAATCAGAAAAAAAACTAAAGTTGTAGTAGGTATGTTTTCTTGATAGAAAATTCTTCACATAAGTACTTATAATCGGATGAGAACTGTGAGGGCGGAACTTTGGCCGAAATAGTCATATTTATACAACTAGAATTACTCACAGTTCTCTACTCAATCACTTGTATAGCTGGATGCAGCAGAACTGATAATTATAGATACCGAATATCGACATTCATGATTGTAAAAAAGACGATTTAGTTCAATACAAATACATTAAAACAATTATTATCAAATCATTTAAATTATTTAAACACCGCCACAGATCGACACGCCTAAAGACCAAAGAAGACTGCTACAATGCCGTTGCATACGCCAAATAATAATACAACTGCTCAAGGAACAAAATTTCTAGTCAAGTTATAAACCTCTAACAATTCCTCGACACAGGACGCGTTTAGGACTTCACTTCATAATATGTACTTATATAGGGGACGAATCCTAACTTTCAGACATCAAATGCATGTAATATGTCTACCACATACACACATCACCATCTAGTCTCAAAATAAGCAGAGCTTGTACTATGGATACTAGATAATAGAAAAACATGCATATCATATACTTTTTTTTGTTAATACACACATATTATACATAAATAACTCGACGTTATAGATAAATAGGTACCTAACTCTATTGAACTAGAAATAATGCTCACCTATAACAAACTATTTAGTTATCTGTGCCTATAACCTTCTAGCTCGTGGTTATAATAGACTCGGTAAGTGACGGCAACTCTAGCCTTGAAACAAGAGTACAAAATTAACGGCACCTAATACAGTATGATTAATTCAATATATAAAAAGCCAAAGTCAAAGTTGGCTTTACCTAACTGCAACTTATGCCCGAGTATATACACATATTCCTGATTCATATTATTGAACAAATTTGAGGGCTGCATCTTTGGCCAAAATTGGTTCTGGGATGAAGTTATTCATTGAACATTAAGTTGAACATTTTCTGCAAGTTTTGCAGGTATTCTGATATCAATACTATGTCGTGGTAAATATATATTATGATCATAATTATTTCTGAGACTTCAAAGAAATGCCAGAAATTGAGAAGCGAATGTTTCAAATATAATAGTTACGGTCCATCAAGTGGATTATGAAATTGGTTGAATTTAGAAATATGAATTATTCTACTATTAGAAAACAGTTAGTATTAAAAAGAAACTTATATCCAAATTAATTAACTTATATTATTTGCGTCTTAACTAGTAAAGTCTGAAAAGTAACATAACAAACTGAAAAACGATTAGTTTAGATAGTTTAGAAGATACATACATTAACTAAAGTACGAAAATTCCGTATCATAAACAATATTTTAATATTAAAGGTATTTTTTGCCATCGAAATTTTAATATGTATAGTGAATAAATTGTAGGTTATTTTGAATTAAAGCATATTTACTTAGTTTCACCATCCACGCCGATACACAGACATATTTTACACCAGACGCCGCCGCCGGTCAAATAAGAATCGGCGCACATGTCTACTCTCTAGTCAATAGGCACCCTAATTTCGTAGATCGAGTGTTATGTTGCAAAGTTTGGTATTAGAAAATATTTGTGCTTCAGAATATTAATATTTTTGGAGCAAAACTGCTTCAGGGTTATTTATTAAATTATTGTGGAGGTACTTGTCTTTTGATAGAGGAAAATAACAAATAGGTACTCTCTGTTATAAAAATATAATGAAAAATAATCCTAAGAGTCATGTGTGTAGTCGAAACGGTACACAATACCTACATCAATAGAAATAAAATGTCGTTGACATAATTAGCATTCGAATTGGTATACAGCATGATTTTCAAAAATATTTTACAAGCTGGCAATTACGAATAATACATTTCTAGCATTGATGAGTGATTTTTTCATTGAAAAAAATACGAAGAATGCCCCATAACAACTCAACGAAAGCTTCTCATTCTATGTAACTTTATAACCATAAAAATTATTGATGAGTGTTCACAAAATGAAAATCAAAATACATTCATGAGCGTACAACGTACATTTATGATAGACACGGCGGCTATTTTGCGACAAAGCGAGTTACATTTTGGCGGGAGCGGCCATGATGGATTGCTAGCTTTACAGCGGTGGAGGTGCGTTCGTTATTCGCAATTTGTTGTTACTGCGTTGATTGAGCGGCCGTTTGTTTGGAAAGTGTTAGGCCGCGGATATCGATTGAATTTTTGGAAAAATAAATGCTTTTTCAGGAGATGTTCTACAATCGATATGCATATAACGACTTAAGAGTAAATATCGAATGCAACAGTTTATACTTTTTTGAGTCATAGGAATTTGACTTACAAGTTACAGTATGCTTCGATTCTCGCTTTAATGAGAGCTTTTCTCCCTCACCCTAATGAGAGCTTTGAAACACGCGAGTGATGCGCGTTCGCAACATGTTTTTACGACAGGGTATTGTGACGTTTGAACTTTGAGTTGGGTATTAACATATTTTTATGAAGTGTTACACTTTTATGATAGGACGCCATGAACTGTCGTCCACGATTTGTTTTATTGTAATCACGGCAGATTCGTCGTAGTGGGAATAGCTAAAGACGACAATTGTCCAACGATATTATCGTCACGGCATATGTAGTGATAAGGAGCAGTATGGGTTACATTAGTCGTTTAACATAAGGCCGGCCGTAACTTTATGGCTTTTCGTTTTAAAAAATACATCCAAAAGCGAGTAATAAAACGAACATTGTAATTTGAATCCTTGGGCCTTGCAAGGTAACTACGGCACGTAAAGATGGTCCGTGACGCATTTGACCGGTTCATCCTAAATTACTACACTAGCCGTAGGTGCCCTTTGAACCCAACTAACAGGTTCCAGTGAAGCCTATAATACCATTACTTCCTCACTCGTGTCGACAAACCCACTGACACGAATCATTTGATTTCATTATCTATCTCAAAGACACAAATATTCCCGGACGTTCAATAGGTTAGCACAAAACACTAGGTGGAGGTCAGAATTAATATTTGGTTTTACTTAGCGTAACGAACGATACTTGACCGGGACGTTTGACCTTGTTTACCACGTGCAACAAATTCGATGTGTTGCTGTGACTGGAAATTTGGGTTCATTTGGCACTCGCTATTTGCATTCACTTCTCTCTCGCTATATGTAGCAGATAAGGGAGGGAGACACATGCCAATTGATGCGAGTTCAACAAAATGCGAATTCAGTCTAACTGTAGCAGTAGTAGAAAGTGTGGTAAATATAATTTATGCCTTGAAGAAGGCGTTTGGCCGTCGTTAACAATTAAATTAATTTCATGTTCAAGTTAGGCAAGTCTAACCAAACAAAGATAACTACGTCGCGAAATCTCGTGAAAGCACGTGTTCCCCTTTTGAATTAAAAACCAATCTAGTATCTTCTGTATACAAGTGTTAATGATTAATCATGCGTTCTCCAGATTGCATAGAAAGCTTTTGGAACCCAGGGTCCGCTTACTAGTCTCATACCAGATATGACAGAATATCAGCTTTTCCACAGAATGACTGCCTCCATAATATAATAATAATAATAATCATTTATTTGCTTAAAAGTTGGTACGTACATTTGTTCTTAAAAATAGCAATAAATTCCAACAACTTTAGTCGTTCAGTGACATGCAAATATTAGGCACACATAGCACAATAAAAGATAAGCAATTTCAGGCAATTTTTTGTAAAAATAGTGATGATTCTTATATTTAGAAATTGCAAAACATGAGAATTAATAACATTTAACATTACTGCACTTTGTGATAGTGGTTATTATTATAATTAATGTAATGTCAATATACAATAATAATTGTCAATAAATTAATGTCAATACAGTATCAATGTCAATATATTATAATAGTAATGTCAAAGTCAAAAGAAAATAAAAGAAAAAACGGTCAAAGTTATACACATATCCATATATATTGCAATTATTACATTAATTAAGACCCATAAATTCATTAATTGAATAAAAACATTTCATTATTAGCCACTTTTAAAGTTTCTTGTTAAATTTTTGTATTGGTAGGTTTTTAATATCATTAGGAATTTTGTTATAAATCAGTCCACACATAGCATAACAATTTTTTTTTAATAGTGTTGTTCTGGGGATCTTAGGTAGAACAATTCTATCTGGGTCACGTGTATTTCGAAAGTATTTGTCTTTGGCCAGAGTGAACATTACCATGTGCTCTTTTACAAATTTCGACCATGGCTTAGACCAGTAATCAGTTTGTTATACGGTACTGACTCTTCATGTAATGATGTACTGACAAAAACTTTAACCATTTCATTTCATTTTAACATTATACAAAGCAACTATTTTGTTTAATCTAATACAAGCGTGATAGCTCGTATTGGTCCTTACGAACGCATCTTAGATTCATCGATATTAGAATCCGATTCGCCACCGAATAAGGCTTTAAAATGGTAATGAAGTCGATTACGTTACATGGTGCATTTATGGAGTTTGTTTCTTATTAGACATCGAACCTAAGATTTGAATACAAACATGGAACATTTAAAGCGAAAAAAAGTTGAATTAAACGTTTCACAACATAAATAATTAAAACAGACAGGTTTTTAAAATACCTACCAAAAGTACCTACACGTTCTCTTGATTTCTATGATGTGGATAAAAAAATACACGAATCCAAAATCTATTTATAAAAAGAATTTGTGTTTTATAATACGAGTCAGCCAGCCCGTTCTACCCAACCGATTTGCATGTTTTTTTTTTAAATTAAAGCTCTCGCTGCATAGATTTGCCATCAAGCATTAGAAATTACCTAACTTGCACGTTCATCAAGTTATATGCAAAAATAATTTTCTCCCATACATTTTTTACATTTTCGTAGACGTAGTCGTATTTTCGATGACGGAATTACGAGTGAGCTTCTGAAGGCCGGCGGTGCACCCGCTAGAGAAGCCCTCCGGAAGCTATTTAATATGGTAAAACGCCACAGGCGTGGCACAGAGGTGTGGTGGTGCTTTTCTTTAAGAAAGGGGATAAAACCCTCTTGAAGAACTACAGACCCATCACACTTCTGAGCCACGTCTACAAGCTGTTTTCGAGGGTCATCACGAATCGTCTCGAGAGCAAGCTAGACGACTTCCAGCCTCCCGAACAAGCCGGTTTCCGTAAAGGCTATAGTACCATAGACCACATACATACGCTGCGGCAGGTTATACAGAAGTCCGAGGAGTATAACCAGCCCCTATGCTTGGCGTTTGTGGACTATGAGAAAGCCTTCGATTCGATCGAAACCTGGGCGGTGCTACAGTCTCTCCAACGGTGCCGGATTGACTACCGATATATCGAAGTGCTGAAGTGTTTGTATGAAAACGCCACTATGTCAGTCCGCCTCCAGGACCAGAGTTCGAAACCTATTCAACTCCAGCGAGGGGTGAGACAGGGGGATGTCATATCCCCGAAACTGTTTACCACTGCGCTGGAGGATGTTTTCAAGCTTCTGGACTGGAATGGACTCGGCATCAAACATCAAAGGCGAGTACATCACTCACCTTCGATTCGCAGACGATATCGTAGTCATGGCTGAGACCATGGAAGACCTAGGCACAATGCTCGATGGCCTCTGTAGAGTCTCCCAACAAGTAGGTCTTAAGATGAACATGGACAAGACGAAAATCATGTCGAACGTCCATGTTGTACCTGCTCCTATTCAGGTTGGGAACTCTACGCTCGAAGTTGTCGACAAGTATATCTACCTGGGACAAGTAGTCCAATTAGGTAGGTCCAACTTCGAGAAGGAGGTCAATCGTCGAATCCAACTCGGTTGGGCAGCGTTCGGGAAGCTACGACATATCTTCTCGTCCGATATCCCGCAGTGTCTCAAGACGAAAGTCTTTGACCAGTGTGTGTTGCCAGTGATGACTTACGGATCAGAGACGTGGTCGCTCACTATGGGCCTTATCAGAAGGCTCAAGGTCACTCAGAGGGCGATGGAGAGAGCTATGCTTGGAGTTTCCCTGCGAGATCGAATCAGAAATGAGGAGATCCGCAGTAGAACCAAAGTCGCCGACATAGCTCTCCGGATAGCCAAGCTGAAGTGGCAGTGGGCAGGGCACATAGCTCGAAGAACCGATGGCCGTTGGGGCAGAAAGGTTCTGGAGTGGCGGCCACGTACCGGACGACGCAGCAGAGGTAGGCCCCCCGCAAGGTGGACCGACGATCTTGTCAAGATCGCGGGAGGAGGTTGGATGCGGGCGGCTCAAGACCGGTCTGTGTGGAGAACCTTGGGGGAGGCCTATGTCCAGCAGTGGACGTCGTTTGGCTGATATGATGAAGACGTAGTCAATGACTTTCTGCTTTTATATATCTGGTTCTCATTGAGGTAGGTGTTTCGTTATACGCCTGTAACACGCGCTGAAAAGAGCTGAGCTGAGATTTGATGGTATGCTCATTTAAATTGGGTAAGTAAAAAGGAAGATAGGTGTGGACATTTAACTTATTTTTCAATATTTTCCTAAGATTCCATTGCTTTCTCTCTACATGGACGGTTCTAAATTCAAAAATATTTTTATGTCATCTAATAAGCCATTTATACTACTTAATGAAAGAATGGGAAAAGCAACGAGTGATGACATAGATGAAGCAAGAAAGGAGTTTGTTAGGTCAAAAAGAATTGTGAAAGAAATTGTTAAAAGGAAAAAAGAGGAAAAGAAAGATGAGTTTGATAGCAGACTATCTGAAGATTTCCGGAGAAACGTAAAGTTTTTCTGGAAATCCGTTCGTGCAGTTCGAGGAAGAACTCAATCCTCAGAATACACGTCAATCAGAGACAAGAATGGAAAGATACTGAATGGTGAATCATGCGTGCTGAAGAGATGGAAGGAGTATTTTGAAGGTCTATTTGAAAGAACGGCGAAAGAGACATCGATCGATGAAATTAATGGTAATAATAGCAATGATGAAAGCGATATTGGTGTGGATGAGATTGTGAAGGCGTTGGGAAGTATGAAATTAGGTAAGGCTGCAGGATATGATAGGATTACAGTTGAAATGCTGAAGGCTGGACAGGGCATCATAGTTGGTCAGCTGCAGCGCTTATTTAACTTGTGCTGGAGTACCGGCCGAGTACCTAATGACTGGACCACAGCGGTGGTTGTGCTTCTTTATAAGGGAAAAGGCTCGCAACAAGACTGCAAGAACTATAGAGGCATTAGCCTTCTCAGCATTGTTGGCAACTGTATGCGAAGGTACTGATTGAAAGAGTTATGGAAGTAACCGACAAGAAAATATGGGATGTACAAACAGGATTCCGAAAGGGTATGGGGTGCACGAATCAAGTCTTTTCCTTGCGGTGCGTAGCCGAAAAATTCTTGGCCAAAGGTCAAAAGGTCTATTGCGCATTCGTGGATTTGGAAAAGGCTTACGATAAAGTGGTGAGGAATGAAATGTGGTCGGTACTGTCGATGTATGGGGTGAACAGCAGCCTTATACGAGCTCTGAAATCCCTTTATGAAGATTCTAGAGCTTGTGTGAGGATAAATGGGTCGTACACGGATTGGTTTATCATCGAAACAGGTGTTAGACAGGGATGTGTAGCGTCGCCGTGGCTGTTCAACCTCTTCATGGACAGTTGTTTGCAAGATTTGAAAAATAGTGAATGTGGATTAAGGATGAATGAGTTACTTGTCAAATGCCTCCTTTATGCTGATGATCAGGTTATACTTGCGTCTTCAGCGGAGGACTTGCAGGAGATGGTAACAATCTTGCATGGTGCGTTAGAGAGGAAAGGAATGAAAGTAAATGTAAGTAAAACGAAAGTTATGGTTTTTGAAAAGGAGGAATGCGTTACGGCTTGTAATGTTATGATCGTTGGACAGCGAGTGGAGCAAGTGAATGAGTTTGTATATTTAGGTACGCTGTTTACAAGAGATGGTAAGAATGTAGAAGAGATTGAAAGAAGAGTTAATGCAGTTAATAGAGTGAATGTAGCTCTGAAGGCGTTTATGAATAGCCAAAACGTGTCCAAAAAGGCCCGTTTGGTTGTCCATAGAGGGGTGTTAGTACCTACTCTTATGTATGGTAGTGATAGTTGGGTATGGCAGAAGAGTCATGATAGTAGAATAAATGCTGTAGAAATGAAGAAGAGAGAGCACTGCGAAGTATGTGTGGTGTTTCTTTGACTGACAGAGTAAAGAATTGTGTGATTAAGAGAGTGTTGTGGGGTAAAAGAAGATGTAGTGACAAGCATCGAGAAAGGTATGCTAAGATGGTTTGGACACGTGGAGAGGATGGTTGACGAAAGACTGACCAATCAGATATATAAGGCAAGTGTGGAAGGGACAGGACGAAGGGGAAGACCTAGGCGGACGTTCTCTGACCAGATTGGAGACATCCTAAAAACAGGACAGGTTAGAAGCACCCTGAACAGAAGAGCATGCATGAGGAATCTGATGGGAGTGAATGAAGCAAGAGAGATATGTCAAGATCGTTGCAAATGGCGCTCCGTAGTCTCTGCCTACCCCTCCGGGAAACAGGCGTGAGTCTATGTATGTATGTATGTATTTTCGTAGTATTAACTTGACAAGCTAGTTTCGATATTTAAGAAGTTATTTATGTGCAACAAAATTTTTCGCAGCAGTTCAACAACTATGAACTAAAACTATGATTTGTCACATGTTGTTTAACTGTTTTATATAACACGTCCACATTATGTAACATTCCGTCTCAGCATTACTGAAACATGTTATACAGCAATGTTTGTCAACTCGTGATCTGTGTATACAGCATGTAACATACTAAACGCATTTCCTGAAAGTAGTTTGTTCAGAATCGGCTACTGAATCCATTTCTGTCATTCTTAATATTGCTTTTTTTTGTTCTAAAATAATAAAAATAACGTAAATTATAGTCACTCATTTGTTTGAAAAGTTGAAATATAGGTACGAAAATAAACCTTAACTCAAAGCAGAACACCTTCTTTTATAAAAATAATTTTTAAATAAAAAAAAGAACTTCAAAAAACACTAAGGAACTAAAAAACAAAAAATAATTGGTTTTGGAGCAAACATTTTTGGAGTCGGTGCCAAGCAAAGTATTTCTGATCTGACTATAAAACCTCTACACATTTTTATATAACTTTCGTTGTTGATAGAATAGGTAGTTTGTAATTTAGTAACTTTTTGCGTAAGGGCTTGGCACCGAATTCAAAAATGTTTGCTCCAAAACCAATTATTTTTTGTTTTTTAGTTCCTTAGTGTTTTTTGAAGTTGTTTTTTTTTATTTAAAAATAATTTTTATTTTTTGCTTTTTAGTGGTACCTATACTAATAAAAAATAGCAATACGTGGTACATAGGATAGTGTAGGTGGTACATGATGGGGAGGCCTTCCTTACGTGCCTCAATTCTGAAATGTAGACCTGTACCTTTCTGGCAATTTCAAGTATTTTTTGTTTTCAACTAAATAGCCTAAACACGTTCGTTTCAGTTCCATCATCAGATCTCGGAAATCATCCAATACCAAAGACAAAACAAACGAGCCTAAACACGATGATATTGCGTTATTGTATTACAAAGATCCCATCGCCACCTTTCTGCTCCATCATCAGAGTTTGGTAAACATTCAGCACTAAAGTCCATGTAAAGACGAATCCAAAGAGCCCAAACTCAATGGGATTGCGTCTTTGTATTACAAAGATGCCATGGCCACCTTCCTGCTCCATCGTCAGACCATGGAAATCATCCAGCATCAAAGTCTATGTAAAGACTACTCAAACGAGCCCAAACTCGATGGGATTGCGTCTTTGTATTACAAAAATCTCATGGCAACCTTCCTGCTCCATCATCAGACCCTGCAAAACATCCAGTACCAAAGTCCATGTAAAGACGAATCAAACGACCTTAACCTCGATGAGATTGAGTTATTGTATCACAAAAATCTCATGGTTACCTTCCAACTCTATCATCAGACCATGGAAATCATCTAGCATCAAAGTCCATGTAAAAGACGACTCAAACGAGCCCAGACTCGACGGCATTGGGTTGTTACGGTCAAATCGCTTCAAGTGTGCTTATAAAATTTGAAGAGTTCCTTCGATTTCTCAGGATTTCATGATCAGATCTTGACCTGATGATCATGGGACCAACTAGGAGGTATACTCTTTCAATCAAAACAAGAATTTTCAAAATCGGTCCAGGCGTCTTAGAGTAATCGGGGAACATAGATAAAAAAAAAAGATGCCGACGAATTGTAAACCTCCTCCTTTTTTGAAGTCGGTTAAAAATGCATTAGTTTAATGGTTCCACGTTGGGTCACACGAACGCACACATTTATACAACAGAATAGCGGCAAAAGACAATAACACACAATTTACCACCAAAATATATATTATCTATCTTTCGCTTACGTAATAATCAACAGGCAAGAACGAGACGTAATTTGCCGCCCCCGCAATGGCCCGACGAGCGCTGGCGATGCACTTAGACAGGTTATGACAAGTATCTGTGTCTGTGCTAGTCATCCATCGGGACCATCGGGCATCTGTCAGCCAGAGCTGCGAAAAAATATTTAAAAAAGTGTATTTACAAAATGTGTAATTATCAACATAACGGCGCCGGTGTGGAACGTTCTGCATCATCTTGATGTTAACTTGTCGCCCCCGGATTTTTAAACTGTGGGGAAATATTAAATCACTAGTTTATTGTGAGGAGTCAACAAGTGCCGAGGAGTTAATTAAGATATTAGCTACTTTTGAAACAGTGAAAAGATGTGATGTGTGAGTAAATAGTGAAGTGTTAAGTGGACTAAAAGAATGTGATTTTATCCTGTAAGTTATTTGATTATTCTATTAATGTAACTATTAATTCACAATTACTTTAAACACGCCGTGCTTGCTTTTTTCTCTCATTGATATTCTTTTACTTTATCTATCAATAATGCTAACTAAGTATGATTAAGTTAAGATAGTCACAATAGTTATTTACGATGTTATGAAACAATAGATCGTCCATGTTATTAGCATACAATAAATAATTTTATACCAAGTCGACTGTCCACTCCAAAGCCTAAAAGTGTGATGGAAAGAAATAGTCATAACTTTGGAAATATCAACAGTAGCTGACAAAGTATCCAAACATCATTTTTGAAAACCCCACTCTATCAGAGTGTGGTATGAAGACTGAATTTGAAACATTTTGTTTATATCGTATCGTATTTCGTTCCTATCAGATCGCTGTCGTTTGTTTACCATAGCAACCGTTCGTGTGTTTGTGTGCGTGCGCAGATTTATAGTGACCACACTTTTCAATTTTATTCGAGTTAATACTTTCTTCAATAAACAATATTTACGCAAATCAAAAAAATATTTCAATGCATGCATTATGATTGTAACAAGGTATTCTAATTGGGGTGTCTGAGAATGTGCGTTATTTCCGTTACACGTTGTATTAAATTCTTACGTTACTGACGTACTGACAGACATCGTACAGCCAAAACTATTGAGCGCAAGACGCTGAATTTTGTCATGTATCTTCCTTGGAGACCGTAAAGGCGCAATAAGAAGGGATTTCTACCTCAAAACTACCTTACGTCATAGCAAACATTATAATAAAATTATAGTGCGGAAGACAACAAAAGGTTAAATTTATGTATGTATGTACCTACCTAGTACCCACTAGGAATTGATATTTCTATGAAAGCAAAGTCTCTTGGACAGTTAAATACAAGATAACAGGAAAGCTAAAATAATCCATTAAGCAGTTTATGAGTTATTCAGTAAAACTCAGGAGATAGCCCAACATTTTATAAAGGGTTATGAATAAAATCGGAAAGCGTTCTACCCAAAGTTCCCTCAGTATTCTGAGATGGGAAGTGTGCCCGATGGCCTATATGATTAGCTTGTAACCTCCCTTTTTTATGACACTTTGAGACCGTCATCATCGAGATCTCTCTGGAATATACCCAAAAGCCTACAAAACTCTTTGCTTCGTCGAATTGGATTAGTTATGTTGAATCTATGAACAATTTATAGTCTGTATTTTGTTTTATAAAATACTCCAAATTCAAATTTTACTTTGAGACATTTGAAACTCGAAGAGATATTCTGAATTTAAATGTTCTGAAATTAATTGAAATTTAACTACAGTTTACGGATTTTAAATGATTTATTTCGAGTATTTCATAACATCAACATCACAAATTGCAACTTTATAACCAAAACGGGTACTGTAAATGTCTGTTCCCGTAACATAATGATGTCATAAATTATTTTTAAGATGGCAAAAACCTGATATTAGAACCGCAGTTATGACTTATTTACAATCAAGTAAAAAACAACGCAATGATCCTAAAACCTATTTGGATGAGTTTCATGACGCCTTCTAAATTTTAATTTTTTTGGTTTTGAATTTTCACTTATGGTATATATTAATTAGTTTTTTAAAATTATGTTATGTTATAAAAATGAAAAAGTTATATTTAAAAAAAAATTGGAATTATTTATCATTCTTATTTCTCGTGGACATATGAACCTAAAGACGGTTATTATTTCAGTTACAAAAAGAAACATAAAACACTTGCCAACCTACAATATATTCTTAATTTTCTGCTTATGGCTAGGCACATTTCGCCAGTTATGTTTAGGTCCCAATGTAATAGGAGGCGAGCCCATTGCCATCTACCGGGCACATTACTAAGCGAGCGATAATTAACATTTTTAACACCCACATAACTATAAAAATATATATACATACCTATTTATGTAAGTATATTTTTGTATATCATAATATTATATCAATTTATATATTTTAAATCTATGTATACAGTAGTAATATAGTAGTATGTATAAAGTAATAATATTACTTACTGGTACACTTACTACAACTACCATTTATTTCCTACCAATAATATCTCCATCCAAAGGTTGCCTGGTAGAAATCGCTGTTAGCGATAAGGCCGCCCTTTGTACTGTTTATAATATGTAATTCCTTAACATGTTTTTATATAAGTGTACAATAAAGAATAAAATAATAATAATAACTTCGAAAAGTCAGAGGTGTGTGCCCGGGGTACCTGGGGATCGAACCCGAGACCATCGTCTCGGCAGTCCGTTACGTACACAACTAGGCTATCGCCGCTTTATAATTATATTTTACTGAAATGAAATGAAATGATTCTTTATTTCGTGTAAACTTTGTATAAAGTGCTTACGAACCGTCAATTTTAAATGTATCAGTTGTACAAGTTTATATTTTAAACATGTTGAATTAGAGCAGCTCTTTTTGTCGTCTATATAATCGGAAATTTTATAATATGCTTTTAAACACAATTAAGTTTTAAAAATTATCTTAAATTTATTTATTGTTAAATTTATTATATTAAGAGGGAGCTTGTTATAAAAGCGTATACACTGCCCCATAAAATAGTTACTTATTTTGTGGAGGCGCGTGCTATGAATTACAAGATTATACTTATGTCTAGTATTTACAGTGTGAAGATCACTTTTTTTACTTAATTTGTCAATATTCTTGTGGACATATAACAGATTATCGTATATATATTGCGATACAACAGTTAGAATGCCTATCTCACTGAACTTTCCTCTTAGAGAAAATTGTAAATTCCCCTTATTGCTCTTTTCTGCAGAACGAATACTGTGTTAAGGTCTGCAACATTCCCCCAGAGAAGAGTCCCATAAGACATAATACTATGAAAGTAACTGAAATAAACCATTCTAGCTGTATCATCATCATCAGCCTTTAACAGTCCACTGCTGGACCAGGCCTCTCCTTTGAAAGGAGGAATTGGCCTACTATACCTCGCTAGCCAAACGGATTGGTATAGGGTTTGTATCAAGTTTTCCTTCTCTTACAGTTCTGTTCTCTGCATAATATGCTCCCTCTGTCGGCTCTTACGACACCCATGGGATGATATGGGGTGGTGACATTCCATATTCTTAATCCGTCACCACACGGACAACTGTATCTATATCGTCTAATTGTCCTAACTGCATAAGCTGCAGAACTAAGTTTGCCCGAAAGTCATTCTATATGTGGCCCCCATTGGAGTTTGGTATCAAGCATAATACTAATATGAACAATGAAATAAATTACCTACATTTAAATGCAAATTTTCTGTCTCGTTGGATTAAGAGCTCTCTGCATGGGCACCCACGGAATGAAATGGAGTAAGAAGTGACACTTTGTATTCTCAATCCGTCACCACACAAACTTTGACATCAGTTTTCGTCTAAATACTCAACCGTATAAAAATGCAATGAACTGACTTCCTTATCAGCCAGAACAAAATTAACGCAAATAACCGCTTCAGGAGCTAACATAAACCGCCGCTAAACTGCGAAGCGGCTGTGAAAGGCATATGAAGAACGTTGATGGTATGAAGAACCGAGGATGGATCTTAGACGGCATTCTTCGAGAAATTGTTTAGCTCCAAGACCTAGCCCATCGAGCTGCCTACAGGTTTAGACCTTGGATATTGCGGTTTAGTTGCCAATAGTTTGAGCGTTTGTAACGTTGTAAATGATTACCGACGTGTTTGAATGGTGTAGTCCGTGCAATGTATTGAGTTATAGTTCGTGGTAGATGTTCTAGAGTGAAAGATATAGTACGAGATACGCTTATATAATACTAGAGGATACCCGCAACGGTCACAAATTTTAATTTAACCGTTTTTGCCCAATGTTTGAAAATACGAGGCGTCATTTCCTCAAATGAACTCGTCAGCTGTGAAAAGCTTTTGTCTTCTGGGGTACACCTAGTCTATACTTAAGTACTTCAAAGATGGTGACAGAATGCGAGAACTTTTAGCATTATAAATGTATTGTTTATTGCTGTCGACGAAAAAAATAAAACATTCATTTATTCACTTATTTGGCAATACAAACTTCCAGTGGCTTCAACAAATTGTTTGCATGCATATATTTATATAAATTAATTACAAAATTAAACAAGTAATATAGGTCACAATTGAGCTTACATTACAGGCAGCGATAGCCGAGTGGATACACCAACAGACTGCCATGCAGAGGGTATCAGGTTCGAATCCACGGCGCGCACCAATGACTTTTCGGAGTTATGTGCGTATTGAATTGTTAATTATCGCTTGTCCCGTGCCTCGGAGAGCACGTTAAGCCGTCGGTCCCGGTTGTCATGAAGATCTTTGACAGTCGCTACAGGGCGTCAGTACCTTCTAAATAAACTGACACTAGTCTAAACCATGGAATATCGCTATCCCTTCGGGTTGCGGAGGTCGGACAGGCAGTCGCTCCGTGGAAAAGCTAATATTCAGCCAAATCCGGTTAGACTAGAAAGCGGACCCCAGACTGAAACTGGGATAACGCTAAGAGAAAGAAGAAGAAGAAGAATTGAGCTTACATTAGGTACTGAGATTATTTACATTAATATTTTTTGATAGATAATAATTATATTTATTTTTGAACATTGCTATTAAATATGCTAACATCATTACATTTTTCATATATTGTTATGTCGCATAATATCGGTAGCAATTAAAGTTGGTTTATCAAAAAATATGTCTGTATCTGGACTATTTTAGAAAATGATTAATGTGCATTATTGCCCTAGCCGTAGGACAATTATGTGCTTGAGAAAGCGCTTCGATGTTGGGTAGGCGAACAGTTGATGCTGTCGCCGACCACAGGCACGCAAGTATCTATCAGACATAAAAATGGATGATCTCTCATACTGCTGGATTGTCAATCTTATTGTTTAATAATTGGTAATAATGCATTAAGTGTGAAAATTATCTCCTAAGTTGCAATGTATCTAGCTAGTCCAACCATACCTGAGACAAGCATGGACGGGTATAAAAATGGGTAGTAACCGTAGGTACATTTATATATTCAGCGGGCAAATTTACGTTGAAGAGTTGTTCTTTTGGACTCCACACAATTGCATTATATTCCAGCTTGCTACGTACCTAGGTGTTATAAAGCAACTTGATAGCCTGAACATTTTTAAACTGCAGGGTGGTGCTGATTATGAATCCTAAAGATCTATTTGCGTCTTTCGTTGTCTGTTTGATGTGTTCGTGAAAAGTTACTTTGCTATCCATAGTATCACCTAGAGCGCGTATTGCGGTAACACGCTCTAGTGGAGTGCCTCCCAATTTGTAAGTTACTAGTATAGGAGTACGGGACCGGGTAAAAGTAATGGTTTTACATTTTGCAACATTAACAGGTAGTTTATTTTGTTTACTCCATCTGTGAATCACATCAATATCATATTGTAGTGCATCACAATTTCTAGTGCTGGTGTCAGAAAAGTATAGCTTCAGATCATCTGCAATCATAAGACACTCAGCATTACGGACCATATCAGGAAGGTCATTAATCATGATCAAGAATAGAGTTGGACCTAATGTACTACCCTGGCTTACCCGCTCCCGAACGAGTGTAATATTCGTCGGATCGATGTTGTCCCATTTTCACAAATTGCCTTCGATCTCTTAGGTAGCTCGCCATAAAAGTAAGAGTTGTCAACAGAAACTCATAGATACAAACTTTGCCAGGAGCCCATCACTATCCACAAGATCGAATGCCTTTTTAAAATCGATGTATGCCTCGTCGACTTGGCATCCTGCCGTAACTTTACTGCTTAAATAATCAACATATTTTATATGATTTGTTAGACCAGACCGCGCGGGTCGGCATCTATGTTGGCAGTTACTTAATGATTTGCTATTTTGACTAGATATGCAGTTATTGATAATTGACTCAAACATTTTGCCGAATACTGACAGTTGATGATCCACCCTTAAGTATTGGCGTTACCCTGGAGACTTTCTATATGCTAGGATAAATACGTAGCTGAAGCGAAAGATTAAAGACGTGGGAGCGAGGTTTTACTAAAGCTTCGAAGCAGTTCTTAACCAGAAATACAGCTATTATCAGGGCCGTAGGAAATCGTAGTTTTGAGACGGCAAACTGCGCGCCATATATAAATAGGGTTAATGGTATTTAAAATAATTTCAGACAAGTAGCTTAAATCAGCAGCATCATGTTCAGCTGCTTCAATATTCAATATTTTTCAGTTTTCAGGATGAAAAACTGAACTAAAATACTGTGCAAATGCGTCAACCGCATTCTGCCCCTCGACCGTGGTGCCATTGGACGTGTATTGCATAGTATGTTGTCTATTGCTACATTTAGCTTTCACATATTGCCAAAAAATAGATGGCTCGGCAACAATATTATTCGCTACCTTTTTATATACTCTTTAAGAGCTATATCATATGAGTATATCATAAGAGTGTTGACTTTAGTTCTGTAGTATTTAAATAATTCCCTATTAAATTGCAATCCCTGTGGTTTAAATTTCTTCAAATTATAATATTTAAGTTTAATACCTTGCGGAAATTCCATTCAGAGGGAACAATTGTCTTAATTTGTCTTGGGAGTTGAGATTTATTGATTATATTACTTCTTGGCATAATTAAAATGATCTCCAAAGCAGGATGGTAGGCATCCAGCAGTACTAGAGGTTCAACAGCAGTACCTACGACAATATCATTTCAAATAGAAGTTGTTAAAACCAGGTCCAACACACGTCCATATTCATTTAATATAGTATTACACTGTTTCAGTTTACAGTAATCCAAAAACTCATTGAATTGAATTTTTACTGCAGTTGTTTGAAATAGAAATATTATTTGTGATAGGTCAAGTCGATTATATCGATTAAGTAAAGTTTAGTTTAGTCTATTGTAAATTTTGACTATGATCACACTATGAACTGTCATTCACTTCCGTTGCTGAAAATTTCGCTGGTCGACCCGTTTCGTCTTGCGCTCACGCAGTCTTGAATTCTTGCGTTTTTGAATTGAAATAAATTGATCGCCTTTTGGAAAGCTCGTCCTAGTAGCTTCGCTGTGTTTTGTGATAAAAGATAAACATTTGTAACATATTGAACATTGTAAAACTGTGTGAATCCGTCAACGTGCATCGTTTTCTGATGAAGGACGCCGACTGGACCCTGTGGTATTTATAACGATTTGCTTGTTATTTTGGCCAAAATTATAAGTCTAGTCTTATAGGTCCACTCAAGAACATCAGTGAAAATTTGGTAAGTAACTTGGATGTACTTTCAACTCATCACTGTGCAGTCACAGTAATACTGTTTAGATCTTTTGCCTGTCGTGGTCAGGTGGATGTGTTACAGCTTCCACTGCGCACTCTGAACAATTTCCTACCTGCGTACGGTAACTCTAAACAGCAGTACTACAAGATTTCAAATTTAAGTCACCAACTATTATCAACTGACAGCTAGAATACGTAACCGCAGCATTTTCAATACAATTCAAAACTTCTAGATACTGAACTTCTCTGAAGTAAAAACTAAAGTATGAAGCTCTGCTAAACGCGATTTCACGTCAAGTTCTCCCTCGAGATTGCTATTTGCTGATAGTCTCGTTTCAGTGTCAAAGCGTTGTAGAACTCTGAGAGTGCGCCGAAAACCAAACGATTTGATCATTGGTCGCCGTGTCAGCATTTTGCGCAATGGCTGTATCTCAGCAGAGTAGAACTACTGAACCTAAGAAAATATAGCATTGTTTACAAAACTGTGTGTGCTTTGGTATTGCTTCAACATGTTGGTAATCAAGCTTTTACTTAGAAAACGAGAATGCCTGGGGTTGAGTTTCTCCAATGTGCTAAAATGTCATGTAAATATTATAATATTATAAATATTTGACATTTGTAATTTATCTATTTTTGTTATTATTTATTATTCTGAAATGACATCAATTTTTTTTTATTTACTTTAATAGTAATTATTGTATTTTGCTTTTGACATTTTCAAATTGACATTCAATTATTTTATTTATGTCTTGACATTTCCTATAACTTAAGTGACATTTAATCATTTTCTTTACATTTATAATTACTACTTTTAAACTACCACGATTTGTACACATATTAAAAATTATGTAGCGGGTCTGAATCGTCGGGACAAATAGAAAGGTATTTCATCTTTCTTTTCGTTTATTAACACGATTCAGACCTGTTACATAATTTTTAACATTTGTAATTATTTTTTTTTTGACATTTTCAAATTGACATTAATTTATTATTATTTATTTAGTGACATTTTAATTAGATGACATTTTATTGTATAATTTTTATTATTTTAATATTATTGTTTACAAAATGTACTCAACCTTGTGATACAATGTAAGGAGAATGTACAATGTGGGAATTAAAAACTTTTCAACTAATAGTAGTGGCAACCTGTCTGGTGGCTTAGGCTGACATGCTTATTCATACACCTACTGATGGCGTGGGGGCATAATGATTCAGGTCAAGCTGGCTCCCTCAATCAAGGTTGAGCCGTACGATGGCTGTTGAATGCGGACCATCAGCGGGCTGAGTCAGTTATAAGCGTCAGATAATAACCTGCATTGTACTCGCATCTAAACCTATTATGTCTGGACTTCAAAAGAATATAAACGAAGACATGAAATATAATGAAATGACAAAAAAAAAGCAATGACTCTGAGTTTGTTTCGGCCTTTCTTCTCAAGAAGTCATGTAGCTAAGAAAAGCCGGCATCATCTAGAATAGGGTTTTGACTTGTATAAGTGTTGTAAGGAACCAAAATGCAGAAATAAATATGTCTTTAAGCACTATCAAAACTAGGAACACCTCACCTCATTTTCCCATTTCTCGCACCCGTAGAGAATTCATGTCACCCAAAACAAAATTATTATACACGAACTAGCCGCCTTTTTAAAAAACAAAATCCGTTGTTAAATACAAAGTGTCAAAGTAGACGGCATGTATTTCATAGTAGGTGCCGCGTACGTGACGTAACTAAATTGGACTTATCGCGGCGGATCCAAGCGACACTTCATTTTCTAGCATCCCCGTAACATTAAAAAATGTCGCAGATAGTATACTTAAGTATAGATGCCATTTTGGAAACATTTTAAGTTGTATAATAATGTAGAAAGATTGACAGAATTCGTGAAAATCGTACTAAATAACGATTGGTGACTTTGTAAGCAGTTATTTTCTTACGATTTCAATTTGAAATTATCTTGGATGAACAATAAAACAGTGTTGTAGTTATTTTATGACAATTTTCGTCTGCTTATAACCTGAATTTTAGAAATAAAACTATTCAGACGAAGATAAATAATAATATTAAAACGCTTTTTGTTAATAACGGATATTCGCAACTAATTACATGAATTATTACATAAATACATTATCATCGAAACTGTATTGACTTATAAAAACTGGGCTTCATGGAATAACAGGAAGTCGCGTAGTCGTTCCAAATACACACACACTGACTCTGAGCAAGCTCTACAAAAGCTTGCTGTTATAAAATTGAATACACAAAGCTTTTGTTCTATGCTTACAAAGTTGATCACGGAATCAATACAGAGCCAACCACGTGATCCTGTTACAAATGCAGACCACATCCCAACAATTGGAGTAGTACAATTGATACAATAGAGAGATTCTAATGTCCACAGAAACTTGTCGACGGAGTAGCCAAGACATTGCCTTGTTGGCTATGAGACGTGATACTTCAGAATACATTAGAATTTAATCTGAATGTGCAAAGAAATGGGAATAAAAGGAATGTACTGTAGATTTTGCAGTATTTACTCTTCGCATCGTTATTATCATCCTTGTTTATAGTCTGTCCCAAACAGAACTGATCTCAGTATGAGAAGCGTTTCATCGTACTTTAACATAGTACAAAAATATCACTGAAAATTTGTCAACCTCTGGCCAAAGCCTCTAAGATTACCACACTTATTCATTTTGAACCACTTTTCTTAGCACCAGTGTTATCCGACTAATGATAAACTCCATGGGCATTCTAAATGACTCTCTCAAAATTTCCAACCATCACACCTTGAAAAAGGCCAATCACCGCAAAGCTATCCTGACTATTGCTCGACGACAATGTCAACTTTGCGTACAGTAACAAATACATAATTTGGAGAATCGGCACTTAGTTCGTTGATCTACCTCGTCTGGCCAGCCTGAGTCTGCTCAGCACGTGCTGCTCAGTACGGTAGTGGTTGCTTGAAAGGCGTACGAGGTACACGTACTGGTGAATCATTCCTCGTTCTGCCTGACGCGAACCACTTCCCTGGCAAGTTTCCGGTTTCTGCCAGTTTGCTACACTGCAAACACTCTGTCACCATAGTCTAAGTCACCGCTCCTATTGAGACTGAAGACCATCAAGTAGACAATCACCTTCTTGATCATTTGTCTATTATGTTGTTCTTCCCCGGGGAAATAATAAGGGTTTATTATTTCACCTTAGTGTGCCGTTTCATCGAGGTCTCGTTCCCTATGACCTAGTTACTACGAAAAACAACGTCACACTAATTAGTAATTAGCAAGGCATAGTGTTTAGGTACTCAACTTCTCACGCACCATTCGCAACCAATGACATTCGCGTTTTTCTTACGCGGCGCGCGGGGGCCATTCAACGCCAATCGAACTGAATTTTCCGCTTCTACACATCCAGCATCAACACTCATGTCGCGAATAGTACCCGTATAATTTGTTAACATGCACTACTAAAATAACAGAGTTATAATAAAGGAGATCAAAACATTGCATAGCGTAACACAGTATAGCATTTCATAGTATAGAATAAGAGCCTTTTGACTACGCAACAGACACCGCATTGCCAGCGGAATAGACGCAGGCTACCAATTTGGTTTCTGCAGTGATCATCATTTCTTAAGAACTTTCTGGAGGCTCAAATTAGCGTCTTCAATTCCCAAAAAGCCTCTTGCATGCTGCATGCTTGCTTGCTCCATGCTTCCTACAGCGAAAAATATGACAAAGATACATTGCCAAAGCAAGCATGCAGCAAGCTTGCTTGCATGCTGCATGCGTGCTTGCATGCTGCATGCTTGCTTGCATGCTGTATGCTTGCTTGCTCCATGCTTCCTACAGCGAAAAATATGACAAAGATACATTGCCAAAGTTATTATATACAATTTGCATTGTATTGTAATCATTATGCGTAAATAAATTTATGCTTTAGGATTTTATGCTTTAGGATATTATGCTTAAAAAAGTTATGCTTTAGAACTTTATGCTTAATAAATTTATGCTTTAGAATATTATGCTTAATCATTATTATGGTTACAGAAATTATGCTTAAAAATTATGCGTAAGCTTTTATGCGTAATTATATTATGCGAAAATATATTTATGCCAAACAAAATTATGCTAAGTTATATTAGGTCTTAAAATTTTATGCAAATGGATAGGGAACCGTTAAAAAGGTATAATTGTAATTATTTCGCGCCACTGCATAATGTTCTTGGCCAAACGTAAACAATTTTGAGAAGAATTATGGCCCGAAGCAAATTAATTATGTTTAATGTTTACCCAGTTATAATAATAATAGCGTAATTTTTTAATGCTTGTTAATTATAAATTAGGTAATTCAGAGTAAATGTGGATTTGGTTAGTCAGTTTGTCACTGTTTAGCTACAGAATTAAACAAAACATTTTGTTTTGTTTCATTTAAATACCACACATCTCATAGATTTTCGCACTTGTTGTTTTTATTTATTATGCAACGAAATGACTTCTTTTTTCCAACGTTTCAGTATAGATGGCAACCGTGGTCACTATTAGGCTGATTGACTGCGGGTCGGGTCATTTATATTTTTGAAATAATTACGCGACGTATTACAATATGTGGACAGTTCAGATAGGAAAGTTCCAAAATAGTGTTCCGATGTTATTTTTGAACGAGGCTTTTTGGGAATTGAAGACGCTAATTTGAGCCTACAGAAAGTTCTTAAGAAATGATGATCACTGCAGAAACCAAATTGGTAGCCTGCGTCTATTCCGCTGGCAATGCGGTGTCTGTTGCGTAGTCAAAAGGCTCTTATTCTATACTATGAAATGCTATACTGTGTTACGCTATGCAATGTTTTGATCTGCTTTATTATAACTCTGTTATTTTAGTAGTGCATGTCAACAAATTATACGGGTACTATTCGCGACATGAGTGTTGATGCTGGATGTGTAGAAGCGGAAAATTCAGTTCGATTGGCGTTGAATGGCCCCCGCGCGCCGCGTAAGAAAAACGCGAATGTCATTGGTTGCGAATGGTGCGTGAGAAGTTGAGTACCTAAACACTATGCCTTGCTAATTACTAATTAGTGTGACGTTGTTTTTCGTAGTAACTAGGTCATAGGGAACGAGACCTCGATGAAACGGCACACTAAGGTGAAATAATAAACCCTTATTATTTCCCCGGGGAAGAACAACATAATAGACAAATGATCAAGAAGGTGATTGTCTACTTGATGGTCTTCAGTCTCAATAGGAGCGGTGACTTAGACTATGGTGACAGAGTGTTTGCAGTGTAGCAAACTGGCAGAAACCGGAAACTTGCCAGGGAAGTGGTTCGCGTCAGGCAGAACGAGGAATGATTCACCAGTACGTGTACCTCGTACGCCTTTCAAGCAACCACTACCGTACTGAGCAGCACGTGCTGAGCAGACTCAGGCTGGCCAGACGAGGTAGATCAACGAACTAAGTGCCGATTCTCCAAATTATGTATTTGTTACTGTACGCAAAGTTGACATTGTCGTCGAGCAATAGTCAGGATAGCTTTGCGGTGATTGGCCTTTTTCAAGGTGTGATGGTTGGAAATTTTGAGAGAGTCATTTAGAATGCCCATGGAGTTTATCATTAGTCGGATAACACTGGTGCTAAGAAAAGTGGTTCAAAATGAATAAGTGTGGTAATCTTAGAGGCTTTGGCCAGAGGTTGACAAATTTTCAGTGATATTTTTGTACTATGTTAAAGTACGATGAAACGCTTCTCATACTGAGATCAGTTCTGTTTGGGACAGACTATAAACAAGGATGATAATAACGATGCGAAGAGTAAATACTGCAAAATCTACAGTACATTCCTTTTATTCCCATTTCTTTGCACATTCAGATTAAATTCTAATGTATTCTGAAGTATCACGTCTCATAGCCAACAAGGCAATGTCTTGGCTACTCCGTCGACAAGTTTCTGTGGACATTAGAATCTCTCTATTGTATCAATTGTACAACTCCAATTGTTGGGATGTGGTCTGCATTTGTAACAGGATGACGTGGTTGGCTCTGTATTGATTCCGTGATCGACTTTGTAAGCATAGAACAAAAGCTTTGTGTATTCAATTTTATAACAGCAAGTTTTTGTAGAGCTTGCTCAGAGTCAGTGTGTGTGTATTTGGAACGACTACGCGACTTCCTGTTATTCCATGAAGCCCAGTTTTTATAAGTCAATACAGTTTCGATGATAATGTATTTATGTAATAATTCATGTAATTAGTTGCGAATATCCGTTATTAACAAAAAGCGTTTTAATATTATTATTTATCTTCGTCTGAATAGTTTTATTTCTAAAATTCAGGTTATAAGCAGACGAAAATTGTCATAAAATAACTACAACACTGTTTTATTGTTCATCCAAGATAATTTCAAATTGAAATCGTAAGAAAATAACTGCTTACAAAGTCACCAATCGTTATTTAGTACGATTTTCACGAATTCTGTCAATCTTTCTACATTATTATACAACTTAAAATGTTTCCAAAATGGCATCTATACTTAAGTATACTATCTGCGACATTTTTTAATGTTACGGGGATGCTAGAAAATGAAGTGTCGCTTGGATCCGCCGCGATAAGTCCAATTTAGTTACGTCACGTACGCGGCACCTACTATGAAATACATGCCGTCTACTTTGACACTTTGTATTTAACAACGGATTTTGTTTTTTAAAAAGGCGGCTAGTTCGTGTATAATAATTTTGTTTTGGGTGACATGAATTCTCTACGGGTGCGAGAAATGGGAAAATGAGGTGAGGTGTTCCTAGTTTTGATAGTGCTTAAAGACATATTTATTTCTGCATTTTGGTTCCTTACAACACTTATACAAGTCAAAACCCTATTCTAGATGATGCCGGCTTTTCTTAGCTACATGACTTCTTGAGAAGAAAGGCCGAAACAAACTCAGAGTCATTGCTTTTTTTTTGTCATTTCATTATATTTCATGTCTTCGTTTATATTCTTTTGAAGTCCAGACATAATAGGTTTAGATGCGAGTACAATGCAGGTTATTATCTGACGCTTATAACTGACTCAGCCCGCTGATGGTCCGCATTCAACAGCCATCGTACGGCTCAACCTTGATTGAGGGAGCCAGCTTGACCTGAATCATTATGCCCCCACGCCATCAGTAGGTGTATGAATAAGCATGTCAGCCTAAGCCACCAGACAGGTTGCCACTACTATTAGTTGAAAAGTTTTTAGTTCCCACATTGTACATTCTCCTTACATTGTATCACAAGGTTGAGTACATGTTGTAAACAATAATATTAAAATAATAAAAATTATACAATAAAATGTCATCTAATTAAAATGTCACTAAATAAATAATAATAAATTAATGTCAATTTGAAAATGTCAAAAAAAAAATAATTACAAATGTTAAAAATTATGTAACAGGTCTGAATCGTGTTAATAAACGAAAAGAAAGATGAAATACCTTTCTATTTGTCCCGACGATTCAGACCCGCTACATAATTTTTAATATGTGTACAAATCGTGGTAGTTTAAAAGTAGTAATTATAAATGTAAAGAAAATGATTAAATGTCACTTAAGTTATAGGAAATGTCAAGACATAAATAAAATAATTGAATGTCAATTTGAAAATGTCAAAAGCAAAATACAATAATTACTATTAAAGTAAATAAAAAAAATTGATGTCATTTCAGAATAATAAATAATAACAAAAATAGATAAATTACAAATGTCAAATATTTATAATATTATAATATTTACATGACATTTTAGCACATTGGAGAAACTCAACCCCAGGCATTCTCGTTTTCTAAGTAAAAGCTTGATTACCAACATGTTGAAGCAATACCAAAGCACACACAGTTTTGTAAATAATGCTATATTTTCTTAGGTTCAGTAGTTCTACTCTGCTGAGATACAGCCATTGCGCAAAATGCTGACACGGCGACCAATGATCAAATCGTTTGGTTTTCGGCGCGCTCTCAGAGTTCTACAACGCTTTGACACTGAAACGAGACTATCAGCAAATAGCAATCTCGAGGGAGAACTTGACGTGAAATCGCGTTTAGCAGAGCTTCATACTTTAGTTTTTACTTCAGAGAAGTTCAGTATCTAGAAGTTTTGAATTGTATTGAAAATGCTGCGGTTACGTATTCTAGCTGTCAGTTGATAATAGTTGGTGACTTAAATTTGAAATCTTGTAGTACTGCTGTTTAGAGTTACCGTACGCAGGTAGGAAATTGTTCAGAGTGCGCAGTGGAAGCTGTAACACATCCACCTGACCACGACAGGCAAAAGATCTAAACAGTATTACTGTGACTGCACAGTGATGAGTTGAAAGTACATCCAAGTTACTTACCAAATTTTCACTGATGTTCTTGAGTGGACCTATAAGACTAGACTTATAATTTTGGCCAAAATAACAAGCAAATCGTTATAAATACCACAGGGTCCAGTCGGCGTCCTTCATCAGAAAACGATGCACGTTGACGGATTCACACAGTTTTACAATGTTCAATATGTTACAAATGTTTATCTTTTATCACAAAACACAGCGAAGCTACTAGGACGAGCTTTCCAAAAGGCGATCAATTTATTTCAATTCAAAAACGCAAGAATTCAAGACTGCGTGAGCGCAAGACAAAACGTGTCGACCAGCGAAATTTTCAGCAACGGAAGTGAATGACAGTTCATAGTGTGATCATAGTCAAAATTTACAATAGACTAAACTAAACTTTACTTAATCGATATAATCGACTTGACCTATCACAAATAATATTTCTATTTCAAACAACTGCAGTAAAAATTCAATTCAATGAGTTTTTGGATTACTGTAAACTGAAACAGTGTAATACTATATTGAATGAATATGGACGTGTGTTGGACCTGGTTTTAACAACTTCTATTTGAAATGATATTGTCGTAGGTACTGCTGTTGAACCTCTAGTACTGCTGGATGCCTACCATCCTGCTTTGGAGATCATTTTAATTATGCCAAGAAGTAATATAATCAATAAATCTCAACTCCCAAGACAAATTAAGACAATTGTTCCCTCTGAATGGAATTTCCGCAAGGTATTAAACTTAAATATTATAATTTGAAGAAATTTAAACCACAGGGATTGCAATTTAATGGGGAATTATTTAAATACTACAGAACTAAAGTCAACACTCTTATGATATACTCATATGATATAGCTCTTAAAGAGTATATAAAAAGGTAGCGAATAATATTGTTGCCGAGCCATCTATTTTTTGGCAATATGTGAAAGCTAAATGTAGCAATAGACAACATACTAAGCAATACACGTCCAATGGCACCACGGTCGAGGGGCAGAATGCGGTTGACGCATTTGCACAGTATTTTAGTTCAGTTTTTATCATAAAATTTTAAGACCTAATATAACTTAGCATAATTTTGTTCGGCATAAATATATTTTCGCATAATATAATTACACATAAAAGCTTACGCATAATTTTTAAGCATAATTTCTGTAACCATAATAATGATTAAGCATAATATTCTAAAGCATAAATTTATTAAGCATAAAGTTCTAAAGCATAACTTTTTTAAGCATAATATCCTAAAGCATAAAATCCTAAAGCATAAATTTATTTACGCATAATGATTACAATACAATGCAAATTGTATATAATAACTTTGGCAATGTATCTTTGTCATATTTTTCGCTGTAGGAAGCATGGAGCAAGCAAGCATACAGCATGCAAGCAAGCATGCAGCAAACAAGCAAGCATGCAGCATGCAAGCAAGCATGCAGCATGCAAGCAAGCATGCAGCATGCAAGCAAGCATGCAGCATGCAAGCAAGCATGCAGCAGGCATGCAGCATACAAACAAGCATGCAGCATTCAAGCGAGCTTGCAACATGCAGCAGGCAGGGCTTCTGTCACGGCTCCGGCGCTGCGGGTCTCCGGCGGCCCCACGCGCCTACGCGATTTTAAATAACACTCTAGGGGTACGGCAAACAAGACTACGTGGAGTCGGTTTTGCAGCAATTCGGTTCTGTCACTAACTTTTGTTGCACAGCATATACATTTTTTACAAGTTAAATATATAATTATATAAATACTAGCTGACCCAGCGAACTCCGTATCGCCTTTTTAAGAGTTTTTATTTAATTCCCTTTTTTCCAAGCCCCTTTTTCAAAGTTACCATTGACTGAGCGCTTAATCTGTTATCATTTCAGAGTCTATAAGTGATTAACAAACAAACATAGGTTTTTATATCATATTGAATTTCCCATTCCTTAAAATATCGGAGATGATACCCATATCGACTTTAAAAAAAATCCCGTTCGCTATCTTTGATTTCCTATCCGCCATCTTTGATCACGAAATAGATGTTGTATTTGGATTCTCCATCCCTTAAATCATTAGAGACGATACCGATATTAATTTTTAAAAATTTTCCCATCTGCCATCTTTGATTTCCCATCCACCATCTTGAATCACGAAACAGATGTTGTATTTGGATTCCCCATCCCTTTTAATATCGCAGACGATATCAATATTGTTTTTTTTTTAATTTTTCCATCCGCCATCTTTGATTTCCCATCCGCCATCTTTGATCACGAAATAGATGTTGTATTTCGATTCCCCACCTCTTAAAATATCGAAGGCGATGCCCATATTGATTTTTAAAGTTTTCTCATCCGCCATCTATGATTTCCCGTCCGCCATCTTGGATCACTAAATAAATTTCATATTATTAATCTGCGTCCCGAAAATCGAAAACGATACCCATATAGATTGTATGCTGTTCGTTTAGCCTTTTTTTTGCCTTTGACCCAACTCTCCCCCTTCTCGTTTGACCATTTTATTATTTTTGTCTGGCCCCTAAAAGTTATAGCGTAATTTTATATAGCCTATAGCCTTTCGGAATAATTGGGCTACCATAGGAAATAATAATTTTTAAAATCCGACTGCTAGTTCCTGAGATTAGCCGACATTATATTTTAGCCTTTTTAGCGTTTTGCCCGACCCCAAAGGGTCGAAGCGTTATGTTTTATAGCCTATAGCCTTACGGAATAACTGAGCTATCGTATACAAAAATATTTTTTCAGATCCGACCGGTAGTTCCTGAGATTAGCGCGTTCAAACAAACAAACAAACTCTTCCGCTTTATAATATTAAGTATAGATATGCGAACAATTTAATCAACGTGCACAATATGACATTATGTAGGTATGACGTGATAGTACTGACAGATATGCGCTAGCACATGCGCAGCAATCAATTATCAGCGCATGCGTTCTTACTTCCAAGAGGTAAATTTGTGCCGTACAAACTTCTACCCTCCCTACAATCCCTCCCAGTGTAATTTTTACAACTTATGGTAGCCTATATCCGTCTCCACGGTCCAATATATGTATCTCTATATTAAAATTCAACGAAATTGGTTCAGCCGTTTTAGCGTGAAAACGGAACATACATACATACACAATTTCGAATTTATAATATTAAGTAGGAATTATCAATGGGTTTCTTCTGACATGAAACCCGCTGAGCGGCAGCACTGAGACTTCAGGTCCGGAAACCTGTCAAAACTGCCATCAAACAAAGAAGTATATCAACGTGCACGCGAATTTGAACTTTATGCAGCGGTAATAAATTACAAATTAATTATACGTTTTACTTAGAAAACGTTTGTATGGGAAAAAGAAAGGGGCTGTTTTTAGGGTTTTTTCGGCAATTATTAGAATTTTTCTCGCCGTAAAAACCATCTTTCAACGACAACAAACATAAAAAAAAAGAATTGGCCAAATTGGTCCAGGCGTTGTTTGTTGTGTTATGCACTTACCAACACATTTTGCGATTCATTTAAAAAAAAAATTGGCCAAATTGGTCCAGGCGTTGTTGAGTTATGCGCTTACCAACACATTTTGCGATTCATTTTTATATTTTGAACTTTATGCAGCGGTAATAAATTACAAATTAACTCTACGTTTTAGTTAGAAAACGTTTGTATCGGAAAAAGAAAAGAGCTGTTTTTAGGGTTTTTGCGGCAATTATTAGAATTTTTCTCGCCTTAAAAACCATCTTTGAACGACAACAAACATAAAAAAAAAGAATTGGCCAAATTGGTCCAGGCCTTGTTGAGTTATGCGCTTACCAACACATTTTGCGATTCATTTTTATATTATAGATTATGCTAATAGTATATGGCAGGATTGCGTGCTAAGTGCCTCTTGTACGCCGATGATCAAGTCATTCTGGCGTCGTCGGCGACTGAGTTACAACAAATGATGAACTGCATGAATGAGAGCTTTGAATCGAAAGGTATGAAATTGAATGCAAAAAAGACGAAAGTGATGGTGTTTGAGAAGGATGAAAATGTGATTGAGTGTAATATTGCGATTGGAGAAGAAAACATTGAACAAGTGACAGAATTTGTATATTTGGGTAGCATGTTTACAAGAGATGGAAGATGTGAAGGAGATATTGAAAGGAGAGTGACTGTGGGAAACTGTGTAAATGGAGCGCTGCATGCCTTTATGAACGGCCAGAATGTGCCAAAACAGGTGCGACTGGCGGTTCATAATGGAGTGCTTGTGCCCACGTTGATGTACGGTAGTGAGTGTTGGGTGTGGCAGAAAAAACATGAAAGCAGAATTAACGCAGTTGAGATGCGGTCACTGCGTAGTATGTGTGGGGTAAGACTGATTGATAGAATTCCGAATGCAGTAATACGAGAGCGATGTGGCCTGAAAGAAGATGTCGTGACAAGGATTGAGAAAGCAATGCTGAAATGGTTTGGGCACGTGGAGCGAATGAGTGAAGAAAGAATGACGCACCAAAAATATGAGGCTAACGTGTATGGGCAAGCCGGTCGCGGCCGACCTCGTAGGACATTCGTCGACCAAATTGATGGTGATGTTCTGAAAAACGGGAAGGTCCTAAGCACCCGGAACCGGCGAGCATGTATGAACAGAGTAATGAATGTAGAGGAAGCGCGTGAGGTTTGTAAGGATAGATGCAAGTGGCGTTCCATTGTCTCTGCCTACCCCGACGGGAAAAAGGCGTGAGTTTATGTATGTATGTATGTATATGCTAATAGTCATTAGGCCTACTAACGTTATGCTAATAGTCATTAGGCCTACTAACGTTATGCTAATATTCATTAGGCCTACTAACGTTATGCTAATAGTCATTAGGTCTACTAACGTTATGCGAACCAAATTTATGCCAAAACAAATTAGTCTTTAAGATGATTATGCCAACATAAAATGTATGCCTAAAAAAATATGCCGAAGTATTATTATGCCAAAACAAATTGTGCCAAAATCGTTATGCCGAAGTATATTAGGACAAAGAACATTATGCAAAAAGAAGGGATCCCCTTTTTAACATTTTTGCAAAGTACTTTAAGAAATTTTCTTACTTTTCGTATATTAAATAATTGTGCGTACGTTGATGCCTCTGTATGTCATGTAGTATGGAAACAACTATAATACACAACCTTATTTATGTACATTTTGAGAAATAATGTTGGCGGTCCTTGAAAATAAAAATGTGCGAACTAAAATAACTTTTTTGGTCTTTACCGAATAATGCAAAATGCAACGCCTTGTAAATACGTTTCTCTTAGTTCCATTATTCTTCGAAATTATACTATGGTATTTTATAATATAATTTGGCGTAACTACTACCTAGAATTACCAATACAACCAACACTCCTACATGACAGATGTTTATTCAGATTCAGATAGGTTTATTGTTGTCACAGGTATATATGATGTTACAACAAAGGTCTTAATTCTAGAGTACAGCTCTCAGTGACATACCCTACTAGACGGTGTACAATATTCAAACATGTCAAATTTAAGCAAATCTAATAGCATACAATTAAATAATTTTAAATACATCATAAATCAATTATTATAAGTCTTTGTGATTAAGGTAGTCAGTGATGTTGTAATAAACCTTGTCCAATAATAATAATTTAACATGTTTTTTAAATATATGTATATTTTCTTCACGTCGCAATTTTAGTGGCAATTTGTTGTACAGTTTAGGACCCATACACAATATGCTCTTATTTAGCAAGGTTGACCGTGAAGCTACCAAACACAACATATCTTGACGTCTCGGTCTATTTACCTTTACAAACAAATGTTGGTTACTTTTTACGAATGTCACTGCTTTATAGATATATAGACATGGAAGTGTCAATATTTTTAGAGACCGAAAAAAGGGTTGACAGCTTTCATTAGACTTTATATGACATATAGCTCTAATGCATTTTTTGGGCTATAAATGGCAGTTCCTTGTGGGTGGAATTGCCCCAAAACATTATACCGTATCTTATTATGGATTCTACATATCCGTGATATGCAGTGATAATGGTTTTACGATCTGCAACAGAACCGAGTTTGTAAAATGCATAACAGCTTTGGCTCAATTTATTACATAATTGTTCTATATGAGGTTTCCATGTCAAGTTACTACATACATACATACATACATAGACTCACGTCTGTTTCCCCGAAGGGGTAGGCAGAGGCATATTAAACGCCCACTTTTCGCCAGTGTTTTGATCCCACGTAATAGGTGGCGAGCCTATTGCCGCTTACCGGGATATTTTGTTTGCCAGAACTTCAAGTTACTATCTATTACTAATCCTAAAAACTTTGTTATGTCTGTTTGAGATATCGATTGTCTACTAATATTAATATTTAAATTACATTCACTGTTTTGTCTTTGAGCGAAATTAATAAAATTGGTTTTGTTAATATTTATGTCTAAATTGTTACATGTCATCCATTTTATAATACACTTGTCAAAATGGTCAAATTGATGTAATTTTCTAAAATATGTAATTTTCCACCGGTAAATAGCACGGTGCTCTCATCAGCAAACAGTGTCATATGGTGGTTGTTACAGACCTAGGGGAGGTCGTTGATATAGACCAAAAAAAGAAGCGGGCCAAGCACACTGCCTTGTGGCACGCCGCAACATGGTGTTTTAGGCTCTGTTATAAACGTTGATTCAGTTTTTGATGTTCTACAGAACGTAGAAATGTGTGTACGCCGAAAATATATGGTTTGCCGACAATTCATAAAAATAACGTGCCTCTACGTCCGATCGTAAGTCAGATCGATTCACCCACTTACGACCTAGCGAAACACATTGCAGCGGTACTGCAACGATTAGTAGGTAAGACATCGTCGTTTGTAAAGGATTCTCGCCATTTTGTAGACGTCATCAAGAGCATGAAAGTGGAACCCGACGAAGTGATGGTGAGCTTTGATGTCGAGTCACTATTCACAAGCGTTCCAATTCAAGACTGCCTTGATGTGGTCGAGAGTAAACTAGGGTTAAACGGTCTGTCTGATAAATACATTGTTCTACTGAAACACTGCCTAGACGGGAACTATTTTCTATATCGTGGGCAATATTACCTCCAAATTGACGGAGTGGCCATGGGTAGCCCTGTTGCACCGGTAATGACCAACATCTGGATGGAACATTTTGAAGAAAGGATCCAACTACAAGCGTTCCACGTAAAGATATGGAAGAGATACGTCGATGACGTGTTCTGTATATGATATATGACAAACAGGTTGTAGAACAATTAGCAGATCACTTGAACTCCATACACCCTAATATAAGGTTCACTTATGAAATGGAGACAGACAGATCGTTAGCCTTCCTCGATGTGAAGATCAAGGTGAAAGAAAATGGAAACCTGTCACACACTGTTTACAGGAAGCCCATACACACACTGACAGGTACTTACGCAAATTCACATCATCACCCGCGACATTTGCAATCCGTTATTGCTTCATTGACAAACAGAGCATATGACATTTGCGACCCCGATCACTTAGATAGTGAGCTCACACATGTTCGGGAGGTACTCAAGCAAAACGGTTACAAACACAATATGCGAGGTTCAAGGAAAAGATCGAGATTGACTGAAGTGAACAGAGCGCCGGCGTTCATGCCCTACATAAAAGGGGTAACGGATAAAGTTGGAACATTACTACAAAAATACTCCATTAAGACTGTATATAGTCCGTACTCCAAAGTAGCAGATTACCTGCGTGCTCCAAAGGATGTCATCCCTTTTCAAACACCAGGCGTGTACAAGGTGGATTGCAGCTGTGGTAGTTCCTACATCGGGCAAACAAAAAGGACCATCGCCGAACGAGTTAAGGAACACATCACGGCCGTCAAAAACCGACAAACCACCAAGTCGGCCATAGCTGAGCATTTGTTGGAGTCAGGATCCAATCACTGGATTGAGCTACATCGGCCCCAGGTTCTCTCCACAGACCGTCACTATTTTTCAAGAATAGCACGGGAAGCGGTTGAAATCAAAAAGCACGCAAATTTCAACAGGGAGGATGGTTACCGTTTATCTACATTTTGGAATCCTGTCATCAGCAAATGTAGACACCGACGAGGTGATATTACGTGCCAGTGTGAAGATACCATTAGTGTTGTGTGTCGAAGTACCGACAGTTCCGAACATATAAAAGTTAATAATTGTGAAGACCAAGTGAGGGTAGGTTCCAAAACCCGCACTTTATCGGAGGCAGCGCTGACGAACATCAGTCATTCCGTGACCACGGCTGGTGTAACCCATGGCGAAACGTCGGGACAAATAGAAAGGTATTTCATCTTTCTTTTCGTTTATTAACACGATTCAGACCCGTTACATAATTTTTAATATGTGTACAAATTGTGGTAGTTTAAAAGTAGTTATCTACAGATTCTGTTAATTTGTGTCATTTGTCGTCGATTTGTTAAATATGATTCTATTAAACTATTCACATTACCTCTCACCCCATATGTTTTCAGTTTGTTTAATAGTATACAGTGATTAACACATCATACAATATTATTTAGCGGGTCTTAGTCGCGATAATTTATTTATTTCCAGGCATAAATACCTCTTTTATTCTCCTACGTTTCTACCGGCTTGCAACGGTTGTGGTCGCGGAGGGACTGATGTCAGCTCAGCGCCGCCCTTGTGAAGCGCGGGTTTCGGCAGCTACCCTCACTTGTTTTGTATTTTTTATATTTTGAGTTCTATCCGCACTGTCGGTACTTCGACACACTACACTTATGACGTCTACACACTGATGAGTTGTGTTACTGCGGCGTCGTTTGCATTTGTTGATAACTGGGTTCCAAGTGGTCGATAGTCTGTATCCGTCCTCCCGGTTGAAATTTCTATGTTTTTTGATTTCAACCGCTTCACGTACTATCCTGGAGTAATAGTGGCGATCGGTGGATAAGACTTGTGGTTGATGTAATTCTATCCAGTGGTTTGGTCCAGATTCCAGCAAATGCTCAGCTATGGCAGATTTATTAATTTGTCAATTTTTGACAGCTGTGATATGTTCTTTGACCCTTTCAGCGATCATTCGTTTGGTCTGTCCGATATAGGAACTACCACAACTGCAATCAACCTTGTAGACGCCTGGTGTTTGTGGAGGAATTACGTCCTTTGGGGTACGCAGATTGTGTGCTACCTTGGAGAGGGGACTATATACAGTCTTGATGGAGTATTTCTGTAGTACTGTTCCAACTTTGTCCGTCACTCCCTTGATATAAGGCATGTAAGCCGGCACTCTGCTTACTTCAGATTTGCGGTCCTTCCTCTTCCGACGGGGTATCTCCTTTTTGTATCCGTTGCGCCTTAGTACCTCCTGAACATGTGACAATTCACTGTTTAAGTGTTCAGGGTCACAGAGGTCATAGGCTCTGTTCACTAACGAGGTCGCTACGGATTCCAAATGTCGCGGGTGATGATTCTCCTTATATTATGCTCTTCTGATAGTGCCGGTGCTGGTCTTGATGTCGGCCACTCTTGTGACTCCGTCGGGCCCCGGATCGAGCTGTGTTACTCGCCCGAGGACCCAGCGGGCTGGTGGGAGAGCGTCATCTTTCACGACGACCATGGTGCCTTCTGTCAGCTGTCCAGACGACTTCTTCCATTTTGTTCTGATTTGAAGTTGTGATATGTACTCCTTGTAGAATCGAGTCCAAAAGTGTTGACGCGAAGCTCCACACGTTTGTATCTGGGTATATGCAGCGGATTATAGTCAGCCCGTGGTGGCTGAGGCAGTACAAATAATGATCGACCGATTAAGAAGTAAAATGGAGTGAGAGTAGTGAGATCAGACGGGTCAGACGATAGAGGCGTTAAGGGCCTTGAATTTAAAATGCCTTCAAATTGACATAAGACTGTGTTCTTCATACGTGAGATGTGCCAAGCCTAAGACTCGCCTAAGGTGATGTTTTGTTGACTTCACGGTGCCTTCCCATAACCCACCAAAGTGTGGGGAGTATGGAGGAATGAAGTGAAAAGTGATGCCTTATTCTGCCATATTGTTGCTTATCAAATTCTGATTCAAAATCAAAATCACAATCAAAATCATTTATTCATCTAGGCCACAAAGTGACGCTTATGGACGTCAAAATTTAAGTTAATTACTTAATGATTCTACAGTTACATTTACTGCCACGTTCGCAATGCAATAGGTAGAACCACGAGAAAGAACGGGCAATAAAACTCATGGCCACTCTTTTCAAACAAATATAATGGTGGTACATTTTATTTTTGTAAGGAGCTGCAACTGTTTCACATTTTAGACATCTACTAGTAAAATTTTTTTTTAGATTCTTCGCCAAAAACCCCGTGATAACATTTGACGCCCCTATAAAGTTAGTGCCATTGTCTGAATATATGTGAGCAGGTTTTCCTCGGCGGCTGATGAATCTATTTAGTGACGCTAAGTAAGATTCCTTTGTCAAATCGGTTACCAATTCCAGGTGTATAGCTTTAACTGCAAGGCATACGAATATGCATAATAATGTATGACTTTATCAACTGCCTACCACGCCCCTTACGATTACTAATCATGATTGGCCCGGCGTAATCTACATCGACGTTATTAAATGCGAAATCAGAATGCATGCGTGGCTCAGGTAAATTACCCATGATTGGTGTAATTGTTTTTCCTTGAAAGCGTCTACATGTGATGCATGATTGTACTGTCTTTCTAGCTAGATTGTGGCCACTGATAGGCCAATATGTTTCACGTATGTGGGCGAGTAACAGCTGTTGACCAGCATGGAGAAGTTTTTTTATGTTGAGTGGAAAAAATGAATTTGCAAATGTGATGATTAGCGTGTAAAAGCATTGGAAACTTTTTATCATATTAAAATCGCGAATTAGCGAGCCTGCCGCGCACGCGAATAACTGCGCTGGCCTGATCAAAAAATGGATGTAATGAAATTAATCTGTTTTTTATTGGTAATGTTTTATTTGTTGAAAATAAATAATATTCAATAGAAAATGAATTTAACTGTGATATTTTTACTAAATTTAATTTGGCCTGATATAGTTCTTTTGTTGTTAATGAAATAAAGGTGTTTGAAGCTGAATTACTTTTTTGTGTTTTTGTTCTACAATTATGTATAAATCGCAATATGTATGCAGTTATGCGTGTTAATTTTGTGAAGTTAGAGTAATTGTAAATGAATGAATTGTTGTCTGTCTGTGAGTAACATTGAATAATGATTTTGTGGCTCTGGGGTTTTGTTTCTGGAAGGTCAGAACAACTGCTGATGTGCCCAGGTGATGTTGGCCAGCTGCTATCATCATCCCTAAGAAAGTCTGGACCAGAGAACCACAAATCTGAATGTATGAGTGTTGGTGCTGTGACACCCCTAGATATGAGATCTGCGGGGTTCTGTTTTGTAGGTACATATCGTCATGTTTGTTTATGTGTTATTGTTTGTATTTTATTCATTCTGTGACTTACAAATGCATCTAGTTTGTGTGGTGGCAACTTTATCCAGGACAGTACAATCATGGAAACACTCCAAAAGAAACAGTCTGAAAATATGTGTGAATTGCGGAGAGAGTCAATGACCTTTTTGGAAAGGCGAACAGCTGTGAGTGCTGCACATAGTTCTAGTCGTGGAATTGTTAATGATTTTAGTGGTGCCACTCTGTACTTGGCTGTTAGTAGCCGTACGTACACTTCACCATTTGTGGTGTGTGTGCGCACATATACACAGGCGCCATTGGCGTGCTGAGAGGCGCCACAGAAAGTGTGTAGCTGTATATGTTTGGGTGAATCATAGAAAATTTTGATTTTAATCTTAACTCTTGTAGTAAATCTACTAAAACGCAGTTTGATATGTTTTTAGATTATTGTGTGTTGAAACAATGTAACAGTGTCTCCAACAAATACGGCGCAATGTTGGATTTAGTGCTGTCAACCATTGAACCAGGAAACATAAATGTTGTAAGTAATGCTGAGCATCTTGTACCGATGGATGCCTATCTCCCTCCTTTAGAAATGCAGCTCACCCTGTCTAAAAATAGCACTAACAGAGACCGACTATCAGTAAGCTGGACAAAAATACCATACACTATGAGTGGAATTTTCGTCGGGTAGATTTTCACAGTCTATACTCGGATATCGCAGGAATTACCTGGACAATACTCCTAGATCAAACAAACGTAGGTATGGCTATGGATATACTCTACGATAAATTGAGTACGGCTTTAAATCGACATGTCCCTCTAAAGAAAATTTCAACCAAGAGTAAATATACATATCCAACATGGTACACAGGCGAAATAATACATAACATAAAGTTAAAATATTATAATTTTAAAATATTTTAAAAACATGGACTAGAATTTAACAGTGAACTATTAAAGTATTACCGATCTAAAGTTTAGGAACTTATTAATATAGCTTATAAAGAATATTTAAATAAAATCGAACACAATATCTCATCCGACCCATCAGCTTGTTGGAAATTTGTAAAGAACAAACGAAAAAGTAGATAACCATACACAGATTATATTTACAACAATAAGACGGTCGAAGGAGAGGCAGCTGTGGAGGCCTTCGCAAACCATTTTAGTTCGGTTTTTCATTCAAATGCTCCATGTTTAGATCCCGAAAAACCCAAGCGTGATACGAATGAATTAGGTTATGCGTCGGCAATTACAGTAGGTAATATCAAAAGCGCGGAATTACGGGGACCAGTACGTCGCCTTAAATTGTCATCAGCTCATGGTCCTGATAATATACCTACGTTCCTCGTAAAAGATTGTTTGTCTGCTTTAGAGAATCCACTTCTTTACATTTACAATTTGTCTATTCAACAGTGTACGTATCCCAGTAAATGGAAGGTCTCGAGGGTTACGCCCGTACCGAAAAGCAGTTCATCGACAAACGTCACAAATTTTAGGCCTATTGCTATTCTGTCAATATTTGGGAAAATATTTGAGTCCATTTTAAATAGCTCCATTTTCCAGCAAATTAGCAGACATCTTGATAATTCGCAGCATGGATTCCGACCAGCCCGATCCACTTTAACTAATCATATTAATTTGGTCAACTATGTGAAGACTAACATGATAAAAGCTACTCAGATTGACGCAGCATATTTTGATTTCACAAAGGCTTTTGATTTAGTTGATAATGACATTCTATTATCTAAGTTTGCATCGCTTGGGTTCTGTACACCTCTCCTGAAATTCATGGCCCATTATCATAAAGACAGAAAACAGTTCGTAAAAATGGGGATATACCGATCCCATGAGTATTATACAAGATCCGGGGTGAGTCAGGGCAGTACCCTTGGACCAATTCAGTTCCTTATCATGATAAATGATTTACCGACTGTTGCCTTATATATCTGCTTGGTCAGTCTTTCGTCATCCATCCTCTCCATGTGCCCAAACCATCTTAGCATACCTTTCTCGATGCTTGTCACTATATCTTCTTTTACCCCACAACACTCTCTTATCACACAATTCTTTACTCTGTCAGTCAGAGAGACACCACATTAAAATTGTTTAATTAACCGACTTGGTATTAATAGATCTCACGACTTTTTACGGTAGCGAGACTTGGTATTTTTGACAAGTATTGTTTTTATGGGATTATATCTTTATTTAATCAATTTTCAATGCTACGATTTAATTAAATTATATAGTCATATTCAATTTTATTTCAATGTTATAATTTATGTATACGTGTGAATGATTATACGGTACAAATATGAAAGTGCAAATTATATCATAATAAAATTTTGTAATGTAGTATAATATAAATAGCATTTAAGCGTTTTGGTGTAACCACTGTAAGCTTATATTGTTTAAAAAAAAAACAAAAAAAAAACTCGTCTCTGTATGACTAATTGTTTTAAAGCTGATAGTGATTGTATGAACTTTTTCCATAGTATTTCTATGTCATGAGGGACACTGCTGTCCCACTGTAAGTTTTGTGACCACAACTTTTGCATTATAATTTTAGCTTCTAAGACTGAAGGACTAAAATGACCCAAAGGGTCAAATATTTTGCCAATGATTGACAATATTTTCCTTTTTGTAATATTGTAATTCTATGTCTGTATACTTATATAATACTTCTATGTCTGTTAAGTATGATTGTTAGTTGATTCCAGTATATACCTAATGTTTTTGATGGGTCTTTATTACCTAAATTTGTGGTACTGTGAAGTGAATCTGATGATAGGTTTGCTCTTTGTAAAATATCAAGACTGTTGGACTGCCACTTTCTGAGATGGAATGGTGCTGATTTTAGAGCTGCATTTACTGACATTGCTATTTCTATTAACCGAGACTTCCGGTCTGAGCCCGGAATCAGGTCATCACAATAAAAATCATGTATGATGATCTCCGACACTTCCTTGTCATGTTGGCAGTCCAACCCAACCTGTCTGATACAATGTGTAGCGAGGTAGGGTGCTGAAGCTGTCCCATACGTTACTGTATTTAATGTATAAGTTTTCAATGGTTCTGACTCATCGAAACGAAATACAATTTGTTGTAATGATCGTTGGTTTTCTACGATGGATATTTGCCTGAACATTTTTTTAATATCAGCTGATATTATGTAGTTGTCTGAACCTAATAAGTATAGAAATTAAATCATCTTGTACTACTGGTCCTATTATCTGTATATCATTAAGTGATATTTTGTTAGATGTGCGTGCCGATGCATCAAAAACCACCCTGAACTTTGTTGTGGTGCTGGTGTTTTGTATTATACCATGATGTGGTATATAATATGAAGGTGTCAGAGTGTTACTGTTTGCGTTTTGTCATGTGACCAAGGTCAAGGTATTCTTGCATAAAGGTTAGATATTGTTGTTTGTATGTAGGATCTGATTTGAATCGTTTTTCTATGTTAAGGAAACGAATCTTTGCCTGACTATATGACTGGCCTAAACACGCTGGCGATTGTTTGAACGGTACAGTGACCACAAATCTACCATCAGCATTGCGAGTTGTAGTTGATGTAAATATTTTTTCACATGATAGCTGAGTAATGTCAGATATGTCTGAAGGAGTAGATATGTTTTCTAATTCCCAAAATTTGTTTATGTCATCTGAGATCTGATTCACAAAGAATGAGTTTTGAATTTTATTTTGAACATGAGTATTTGAAATGCAGCCTGATATCAACCAGCCTAAATCTGTTTGTTGTAGAACTGGTTGTTGTTTTCCTAATTCCAATCTTCCAGTACCCATGACTTCCCAGAATATGTCTGCTCCCAATAATAAATCAATAGGGGCTGGAATGTTAAAGTCAGAGTCTGCCAGTTGTATATAACTAGGTATTTGAATAGTATCTTTGTTTATGTATGTATGTGGGACTGTGTTGCAAATTTGGTTAATTACAAGACATACAATTTCTATCCTGTAATTTTTATTGTGTGCTGATTGAATGTGCATATTAGTATTTTTTGTTATGTTTGTGCACTGATTATTAATATTAGTGACCATGGTGTCTAAAGTATGGATGGGTAAGCCTAGTTTTGAGCACAAGACAAGTGCCTAGTTATATAGCTTGAGGTGCTGCCATTGTCTAGTAGTGCTCGTACCATGTTTGGTTTTCCTTGTTTGTCATATTTTTTGACTTGTGCATTTGACAGTAATATTGTTTTGTTCTGTGTGCAACTAGTTAATGTGACAGATGATGGTTTTGGTGCATCTAAGTGTAAAAGTGTATTATGTTTTTTGTTGCAGTACTTACATGTTCCTCTTCTGCATAATTTGTTGTCATGACCAGGTTTTAAATAGTTGGAGCAGATTTTTAATCTCCGTACATCTCTGATTCTTTGTTCAATGGACATCTGTCTAAACTTTTCACAAGAAAATAATAGGTGATGCTGTCTACACAAAGGACATGTGGGTACTTTTTGTGTGTTCATTTTTGTAAATGACTTTGTGTTTTGTCCCACGTGAGTATCTGATTTGCTATTGTTGTTAATATTTGATTGTTCTAAAACTTCTAATACATCAGCACGACCTCTTAAAAATGTATTCAGGCACTCAAGTGTGAGCATGTCTGTGAGTGTGTTTTTGTGTTCTTCCCAATATCTTAATGTGTTTGAGTCAAATTTACTTGACACATAAATATATAATTAATGTATCCCAGTACTCTGTTTTTTCACCGAATGTGGCTAATGCGCTGGGGTTTTTCTGAACTGTGTTAATTAATTGTCTCAAACACACCGAGAATTCTTTCTCAATATTATTTAAGTTGTATAATGCATGAATGTGATTTCCTTTCAGCTGTCGTTTGTTATCATATCTTTCACACAGCAATTTGCACGCTACCTCAAAGTTGTCACCTGTAATTTCTAGTGATTTTATAACTAATGATGCACTGCCCGATAGTGAGGAACGCAAGTAGTGAAACTTTTGAATGTTATTATATGTTCTATGTGTAACAAGAGATTGAAATGTGTCTCTGTACTCAAGCCAATCCTGATGATCACCCGAGAAGTGTGGCAAGTCAATAGTGGGTAGTTTAATAAATGATTTGGTCCCACCTGAATGATCCTTGTCTGACTTTGGATTAGTTTCCAGCTTGTCATTCAACTGAATAAGCCGGGAAGCCTGTGCCACCAACAGCTGGTAATCATTTTCAAATTGTTCACTTTCTGGGTCTGGTTCATCGGTAAACTCTGAGATGTCAGCGTTCAACTCAAAAAGTGTCTGAACGTCCTGGAAAGTTTCATGTATTGTTTTAAACTCCGAAAGTCTTTTTTTTAATTCAATTACTTGGATATCTGTTAATTTATTATTGGGCAGAATCAGGTTAATATATTTTCCTTAAATAATTAATTTTCCATAAAGTGAGTTTCCTTTTAACAATGCTACGTTGTTTGATTAATTCTGTATTATCAGGTTTATTACCTTTAGTGGCCATTGCTGTGAATTAAGGACACACAATGTTGCAAAAGAAATAAGAAAAATATGAGCAGGAAAATGTTATCACAGAATTTGTGTTAATAGTTGTGCAATACTTAATTATAGCAGCAAGCGGCAGAAAGCAAGGCTGTGCAAAGCTTGAGTGCACAGCTAACACGTGGCGGGCGAAGCCCTAGGCCGCATGCGCGTGGGATGATCACGTGGGTGCTCCTTATTGAGGCAGGCGGCTGGCAATTTAGGCTTGACAAGCTATCCAGATGCTGGGGAATGTTATTTTTGCTTTAGTATTATGAAAAAAGGGCTAATTTGATGAGAGGGATTGACATGAGAGGTTATGAAATGCTGATATTTTCTGAATATTTTTGCCAACTTTTGATTGAAATAAATTTGTACTTAGTTTGATAATATAATCATCATGAATATATGAGTCTGAAAGGTCTGATTCAGTAATTGCTGTTGCAAGTTGAAAAAATCTGTTGAAAAGTTAATATAGGAAAAAATAATTGGTCTGATTATCTATTATCCTGATGCTGTGCTGCGCTGAGACCGTCGTGGCTGTCTTCGACTCTCGTTGTCCTCGCCGTGATGATTTTTCTAGAAGTGTCCACGTTGTATATTGTAAAGATGGTGATTATTGCGACGGTCTTCAATCACGAATGGATGGCTTCGAATGGACCATATGCATATTCCATATACAAGTAAAATATGGGATACTGTGCAAAGCGGACTGTATTTCGCGTAAATGTGGTATGGTTCGTTGCAAAACTGTAAATTCCGACAATCCTGCGCGCGCCCTTCAAAAAGTGTGTCTTCTGTTTCTGTCAACTGTGTCAGTCCATCCGCTTGTGCGCCGGCGCCCGGGAGGCGCCGGGGGGGTTGCGCCTAGTGCTGTGCGCAGCGTGTCATAGACAGTGTTTATACGGTGTATTTTGTAAGTTTTAAAACATAATATCTTCTTGGGTTTACGCGAATGTTACACATTGAAATTAAACTACAGTTTACAGATTTTATCGCGTTATATTGGTTTCACTTAGTTATTACATTTAAACCGAATGATGTGCAAACTAATTTTAAAGGATTCATGGTCACGGCAGAGTCTGCCGTGATCATGAATCCTGTGAAGAATTCGAAAAGTCGGCTAGTAATAAATAAAAAATGTAGTTTCTAGATCATTTAGTTTAAATGTAAAATATACCAAATAAATTTTAGCTAAACAACCCTTTGAAATCACAACTTTTAAACAACATATTAACGACTGAACTTCAGAATTGAAACTGTACCAATAAATTTACCATAATTTGTTAGGCGTATATTTTCACAACAAAATAAAATATCCCTTAACTAGTTAACAACGGCCTGGACTACGTGAGATACTATCAAACTGTCAGTTAAAACCCACATTAACCACGTAATTAAGTGCATTATACCCGCCAACGACCTGTAAACGCTAATGAATGAAACATTAAACACCAGAAACTGCCTACAAACGGCGTCGATTAAATAGGCATTAACCTCTCCATCGCGCGCCGTTCTTTAGAATTACGGCGCTTGTACACGGTAAGAAAATCCGCCGGGCCTATGCAAGAATTCGTGTCGTAACTAGAAAAGAACTGTGTTCACTGCTCGCAGCGGTGCACGAAAAAAATCTTGTCTGCCCAAGACACGACGCGGCGAACGTTGTTGCGGAGCGGTGGGGGGCGGAGTAGTAGGGTTTACACAGCCAGGTATGTAGTGATCTGTAGGTAGTTTTTGTTGTGCATTTGGTGTGGACGTGTATTGCCGCGTAGAGTACAAAATAGCTGATGAGTTACTTATAACTTTAGTAGAGGGACAACCGGTATTGTGGGACAAAACTTCAACAACTTATTTTCATGCGAAAATAATCCACAAATTTTTCCTCATGTTGTCGCATTAGACGGTAAAGGGTAATGGACCCACCAAACTCACTTTTCTCGTGAATAATTGGATGAACCCAGTAAAGTCTCTTGTTTTTTGTTTCTTTTTTCATTTTGTTATAATAATAATATGCAATTATCATTCTTTTTTGGGTTGTAGTTAACATTTTTATAAATAAACGAAAATGATTATCAGACTTATTATTACTTGCGCACCCTACGCCCGACTGACGACTGCACGAAAAAAATCTTGTCATGTACACGTTCCGATTGGTCTTGTCTGCGGAAGACACGAAAGTTTTCGAGTGTAGAACAGACAACATTCTTGTCGTGTACACGAAGAATTTGTCTTGTCTGCCGCAGACACGGTAAATTTTCTTAACGTGTACAAGCGCTCTTACTCTTTGGATTTTCCTAACTGGTCGAAGGTAAAGCGAACAACATAATAATATAAATTATATGGAGGGAACTATTAAACTCTGTCGCCGTATTCCATTACCGGGTCAGTTCATAACCTGCACGGTGCGGTTAGTTATCATCCTTACACATTCATTACTGCAGTTGGCTCGTGTGGGGAAGGTTAGAAGCACAGAGATATCTATACATCTATACATATAAATAAAATTGGAGTGTCTGTTTGTAATATTAAAATAACCGCTTTTTACTAAATCCATATGGATGTATACACGATAGGTACATATACCGAAATGACATTGTTTACAATTTTTGTCTGTCTATCTGTCTGTCTGTTTGTTCTCGCTAATCTCTCGATCGGCTCGACCGATTTTGACGGAACTTTCACTGACGGATAGCTGGCTGATGTACCAAAGAGTAACTTAGGCTATAAATTAACCGGGTACGTGAAGTAGTTCCTTCAGGACGCGGGTGAAACCGCGGGAAACACCTAGTCGTAAATAAGATTATACAAGATTAGGAACCCCGATTCGGTATATTTTCAGGACACCAGAATTTTTTTAGAACCTTAAGGCGAGGATTTCCGAGCGCTCAAAGCTTTTGAGGTTCCCCTCTTCCCCAGTTCGCGAGTATAACTACGATCAATCGCGACGCGAGACGCGACGCCACTGCCGCCCGTAGGTATAACACTCTTGCGCCATAGTATAGAAAATTGAAGCAGTACATCAATTGAAATATAAACTTACTTATCGAGTATAAATAATTTGCAACGTTTCTGTTTTGAATAAACCTTTATGAAATTCGAAAGTAGTTTTACAAAATTGTTTTTGTTTATAGTGACAATAGTAATCAGTAAGTAGATAATATTATGAACATTATGTTTGTTGTTAATTATAAAAAACTTATGATCGCTCGCAATGCGAAAGTATCGCTTGTTCGATATCAATCGGGAAGAGGATTAGATTTATAAAAATTTATTAATTCGTTGCTACTGTCAGCAAAACAACGGCATAGAACCAATAATACACATAACGGGTAAGATACTCGTAGCTACTTTTAATCACCAGTGATTACATTTTGTTATATTTATTTTAACTATGAAATCTCTAAGATACTACTCTGTCAAAAAAGTACCGGAAAAAGATCAATAATACACAAGATTTTTATTACAGGTCAATAGTTATAGCAATATACTCATGCAAACACACGAGAAAGAAAGAAGAAGAAAGAAAAAAGCGTTTATTTCTACCAGACGAAAGACATGAACAAACAAGACAATATGAACAAAAAGAGATTACAATAATCTGTACACGCCTGTCGCCTGCATAAAAATAGGAGGCCAGTTCAGCATAATGCCGGACGTATGCGCCCGGCGCTGGTTTTCAACTGGCTCCTCAGTAGACGCGGACGTTAAAACCAATAAGCAATTTAACAACTATATTATAACATTTAACATAAATAACATTTTAAAATAATATATACAATGAGCAAAAAGCCCAGAATTACATTTTTTTTTTTTTGCTTCACTCTATATATAACAAACAACATTCGTGAATGCACATTCCGGTTAATTTCTGACATTGACACATTTCATACTACAGTAATGTCACCTACATATACGATTACGCACGATTACGTTCAATAATCGATAAACAAAGACAAGTGTCATGCATAATAAACGAAATAATAAAGGAGATGCATGCATAATAAAGGAGATCTCCCAGCTCCATACAAATTTAGGCTATTCTAAAAGTACCGGCCATTGATATATATGTACTAAATATATGTCAATGGTGCCGGCCAACTAAAATAAACTTATAGAATATTACGAAATAAACACTTTTTATTACTAAACTAAGGTTCTAAGTGCAGTTTGTGAAATCATATTCGAGCTCAAAGAATCTAATCTGTTCCTAAATTACTGTTATTTATTTGCCTAAAATAATGCGCATGTTGCAATTTAAATGGCATCAGATAATGACAGGTAGTAAGCCAAGAGCGAAATTTCTGATTGATAAGCATTATTGCCTCACAGAAAGAGACGGTGACGTTCCAAGCCATCACGCACCAGACTATGGGCAGGGCAGGTAGCGAGGGTACGACTGTTAGACTACAGGCCCATGTCCAAATTGGATGGGTCATATGAACCACCAGGTGACGTATATAGGAAGGTATAAGAGCATAAAATAATAAGATTCAGCACTATGCCGTCACTTGTAAGCTGTCCAACTGAGTGCTGGTGAGAATTCAAAAGTGCAGGTAGAGTGAGTACGCATTTCGGTCATATATTTTTGTACGGCATTATGACCTTCGATAGATCCATGATAAATAATAAAAAGGCGCGCAATGCCGTAAAAAAATGGTGCGTTACAAAGTCGGTAATTTTTTTGGAAATTGTCAGAAAATCAAATTCTCACCAGCACTCAGTTGGACAGCTTACAAGTGACGGCATAGTGCTGAATCTTATTATTTTATGCTCTTATATCGTCCTATATACGTCACCTGGTGGTTCATGTGACCATGATTTTTGACATGGGCCTGTAGTCTATGTAACAATTGCTGCAATCAGTTTTCGGCCAATTCGAAACATGACCAGTGAAATCTCTAGCGGAATAACAATTGCAGTAGGATGTACCCGATTAGAATTCTTCAATAAATAGTATATTATACCTAGGGCAAGAAATAAAGATGGGCAAAGCAAACCAAGTGAACAAGATTGATATACGTATCCATTTAAAATTATAGGTACATACATACATACGTACGAAATGATACTCCTACACCCACAACGCTTATTTTCCGTCAACCAATAATAACCTCTAGTTTTCCTTATTATTTGTCAGTCAAATTGATATGCTTACCTACCGAACATTTCTAAGCTGTGACACCAGTGCATTATTCCTCGGCGTGACAAATAATTTCTATAATATTATTAGGTGTCCATTGTTCCGTGTTCGGTAATAGTGTGGAAATCAATGATATTATTGGTGGAAATAGTCAATAGTACGCTAGTACGCCGTGTGGTTGACGGCATAGAATACAAGTGTCACCACCCCCTATCTTCCCGTGGATGTCGTAAGAGCCGACTAAGGGATAACACGATGCAAATACCATCTTTGCGTAGAGACGGAAAACTCGGCATCAAACCCTATACGACTGCCTCGTTGGTCGCCCGGCATAACTGTGCGCGTGGGATCGGGAGGTCCCGGGTTCGATTCCTGCGTCGGGCAGTGTTATTGGGTTTTTCTGTCGCGAAATTCTCAGTAGCAGCACGGAGTCTGGAAATGTGCCCGGTACGGCAATAGGCTCGCCCCTTATTACTTGGGCCTAAAGTATATCTGGCGAAAAGTGGGTGTAGAAATACACCTCTGCCTATCCCTTCGGGGATAAAAGGCGTGAAGGGATAAAAGGCGGGGATAAAGGGATGTATGTATGTATGTAAATAGTCAATAGAATTATTGAATAGACGGAAATTCATTAATCTACCTATCTATATCAATTTTCTTTTTTTATTTTTGATCGCGCTAGTCTTAGGAACTAGCAGGCCAATTTCTAAGATTTATTTGCTTCTCTAGCCCATTTATTGAGGAAGGTTATACCAAATAACATCACGCTACTACCCACGAGGGTGGGGCAGTAACCATAAATACCACTAAGTAGGTATCTGCGGATATTTGTATTTATTTAGGTAGGTAGGTACCTATAAAATTTGCTTGTATAGCTTTTAGGCACATCTCACATTTTATTTCCGTATATAGGTACACAGAATAAAAGTGTGAATTATTATATTAAGTAGGTACCCAATACAACAATAATACTATAAATCATCCAAAATATACAACAAATCAATATTTTTCTAAAGTACTGTTACCTAACTATGCTGTTGTTATCAAGTCGTTATCTTGTCCAATAATCAAAACGATATTTTCAAAACTATACTTCTTACTTATATACACTATTTTTATATTACCTTAGTTTATTAATTACTTACTAGTTGTATATTACCTTTCAAAATAAATAATTAAATTTAAAAAAAGTAAATAATAAAGGGGGGCTCCCATACAACAAACGTAATGTTTAAGCAGTTTGCTACTAGATCTTAATAAACAGGTAGAAACTTAAAAAATATTTAAGTATAGGAACAAACGTGAATTTCTTTTATACTTAGTTGATGGTACGGTACCCTTCGTGCGCGAGTCCGACTCACATTTGCCCAATTTTTAACTGTAAAACGACTAAACGGATTTGGGTGCGAAACCTTCATGCTTACAAAATCTTATGTTGGCGAGACGTGATAGAGAGAGAGAGAGACAGATAGATACTTAACGGTTGATTCGATCCTAGCAAACAAATACATAGCCCTCACAAAGAAACCTAAAAGCACTACTAAATGCTCCATCTGTGAATGAAACACACTTCCCAAAATACAACACCTCAATATCCGTAACTCCCCTGCAGACTCTAGATGAATACAACAATAAATAAAACATTAAACCAGTTATCTATCAACATTGGCAGATAAGCTGCCGAATAAACGATAGATTAGATAAATTCAACAAGGCCATCATGTTTTATTGATAAAATGCGCGCTTCTGAAAGATTTATTGGCGTACAACGAAGTGTTTCATAGTCTGTGTATCTGTGTTTTTGTTGGATGTAGGCGTTTAGTGGTGTAGGGCGGTTATGTTTAGATTGGAATATAGAAAAAAGAAAAGCCAAGCGCTTTAAAAAGGCTTGCCTTTTTACGGAAAGGCTACATTTTTCAAGAACTTTGCTTTGTGTTTGTACGTTTTTGACTTAGGGTGGCTATATTTGGCAACCAATCTAGAAAACTAGAGGAAATCTTTTCTAAAAATAAGTATTTTGCTGTCAACTGCATATTCAGCAATATCCTCCTTGAAAACCATCGAATTGCTTATCGCGTCCCTATTGTACGAATGTAGGCATTAGGACAAGAGATCACACATAACTGCTCTATTAACCCTAGATCACTAACCTTATTTTTCGACCCTTATTACGAACCTTCGTACTTTCGACTACGGTATTTAATAAAGGGAATAATGGGTTTTATTTTAATAAAATATGCATATTTTTTACTTTCATTTTAAATTTTTTATATTCTTATTAATTAATAAGTTTACATAAACCAAAACGGCATATTTATTAAAAAATCAGCCTTATAAATGAGATCGTAGGTTTTATGCCAAATTAACAATGGTAATATTTTAAAAGACTTTTTTTAAGTATTAATTTAAAGTAAATGTGAAAAATAATTTTCAAATATTAGTAATAACGAATGAAATATAGTAATGAAACAAAAATTTTGGTAAAAATCTATCAAGTTATACATTTGTGACGAACGTCAAGTTTGTGCTCCCCGCACAACGATTTATTGCTCTGGGTGCAACTACTTTTAGTCGTCGTTCCCTTTTTGGAGGGACACAAGGCTCATATTTTCCTTTTTTAGGTAGGAGGTACATCAGTCGCATTATTTTCGCAAATAAACTAAATAAATAAAAAAAAAGAACGCAAGAGTTCATCAACTAAATAAGTCAAAATGTTACGTTAATACTAACCTTCGTCGGTGCGACGAGCCATGGTTGTTGGAACGGCGCTCACAGTGCCCCTCTACTCAAAACACTACCGTCAGTCGGGGGGGAACGGGTCGACTGAGATTAGCTAAAGTGTGGAAGCAGTGCGATTGCGCGCGCAAAAGTTAGCACGATTTAAACAAACCCGCGTAGTCGAATCCACGAAGGTTCGTAATCTAGGGTTAAGCCCGCAACATGAATAAAATCCCGCATCCCGTTGCTTGAATGTTTGCAAAGTTTAGCAGGCACTTTCAGCAGGCAGACATAAAGAACAGCCAGACTAGGAACAATATTATGTGAATAACAATCCAAGTGTTGTCATGTGTTTTGCATTCACAACACTCGGAGCAGTGCTGAGCGGCTGGGTGGCCGCTTAAACCATTAAACCATCCGTGGAGTCTTACCGACAGCGATACAAAATATTCATACAGAACTTATCAATGTGCACGGACACTTATACATAAATATTATATTTTCTTGTGTCGTCATAAATCGATCATTACAATACAAGAAACTTACTCTTTCATAGATGATGGTCACCATAAATCTAGGCACAAGTCAGGTGATTGACACTCAAATTCAGACGTCTTGACTTTGAGTCAAGAGAGCTACAAAAGGTCGCAGAAAGTGTCTGACACTCAAATTCAACCGTCTTGACTCGAACACGGCATCAAAAGAATCGATCTTTTGATGCCGTGCTCGATTCTGGTTAATGATTGTCCCATAGAGCAAGTCAGTGAGGCTCGAAACTTAGGTTCGGTCATGGATGGTGAATTGCATTTTGAGACGCATGTACTGGAAGCTGTCAAAAACTGTTTTTACCGTCTCAAGCTGTTATATCGAATTCGCCAACATCTGAGTACTGAATTGCGGATATTGCTTTGTGAGACTCTTATTCTGTCTAAGCTCAACTATGCAGATACTATGATTGGTCCATGTATATTGAAGAGAACAGAGAAAGTAATGCAGCGTTTTCAGAACGCATGTGCTCGATTCTGTTATAATATTCTACCTCGTTCACATGTCACTCCATTCCTGAATAGCGGGAACCTTATGAAGATGACTGCTCGCAGGCATCTTCATCTGGCAACTCTACTGTTTGGTATTGCTCTATACAAAAAACCTGCATACCTGTACAAAAAGTTGACATGGTCTCGTGATATTAATCAGTACAGTACGCGGGCGGCATCACATCTTTTGTTCACAACGCGGCACAGGACCACTGCTTTCAGAGGTAGTTTCAGATAAGCCGCCACCCATTGTTGGAATGACCTTCAACTTATTGCATTTCGCAATAAGTTGAAGTAATTTTTAATAAACAAACAAAAAGTCAATGTTATGAATTTACATACCTTTAGAATAAGTAAGTACTTAAGGCAACATCACTTACGTGTCTACTGACGAAAGATATTGCAATAACTGTGACATTATAATGTGTATGATTTGTTATTATTTATTTGCGTATGCGCAGCGATATTATTATTATATTAAATTATGTAACTCCGCTCCAGTAGAGGACGTTTGCTTGACAGTTGACATTCTTGACTGATGGAATCTTTGGCCTATGGGAAACGTCAGTCTATCAAGTGCAAGTAGCGTTCGGAAACACTACTCTTTTGTTATTTTTATTTTAATGTAACTGAAGCATGTATTACTGTAAAACCTATTAATAATTTTTACACTATAAACGTATTTATTTGTATATATAATTTTATGTATTTATATATTATATATTTTAATTTTTCGTTCTTTTATTTTTATATACCTAATTAATTTATATATTTCAGAGCGTGTAATCGATTTTAGACGAAAACATGACGTTTTATGAGTTTTTCAAAGGTAATATCTTCACAACGCCACAAAATAATTCCATAAGGAAAAACTAATAACGAAGTGCACGTACTGAATAAAAAAAATCATTTAAATTATATTCTTATAAAACTAACGCAGTTTCTCCACAACGTTTTACGAAAACTTGCGTCAGAGCCAACTTTGAGTAAAATTATAACTGTTTTAATTAAGATAACTACTTAGTTTTAAGCAACAATGTAATAGAATATATAGTGCTTAAGATGCAAACGGAGTCATATTTACTAAAATATCATTAATTTCTGCTTGACAACAGAATTAAATAAACACAAAATCGGCCAATTTTTACATATTTTATTTACTAGATTATGACATTAAATTGATTTTTAGACTTATATTATAGTAAAGTATGCAATACTTAAACTCCACAAGATTTTTTTTTAAAGCCATACACTTTCTTATTTATTTTATATGATTAATTTAAAAACTACTATAAAACCGCGCGCTCGAGCTACGTACGCTCATTCCGCGGCGGGTCCTCCCAGAGAACGGACGTAACACTTTTTTCCGTGGGCACTACTTCGCTCGCGTCCGTATACGAATAGCGTCGACAATCTATAGCGCGACCTAACAATATTGATACTTTGGTGGGTTATAACTTATAAAACTCACCAAAGTACTTATGTTTTTTAATCCTACTAATATTATAAATGTGAAAGTTTGTGAAGATGTATGTATAGATGGATGGATGTTTGTTACTCTTTCACGCAAAAACTACTGAACGGATTTGGATTAAACTTTACAGTAATATAGTTTATACATCAGAATAACACATAGGCAACAATTTATAACATTTTTGTATAATGTTGCCATAATATAAGAAAAAGTATCAACTAAGTCGGCAAAAATCCTGAGCTCTGAAAGCTATTAAATGGAATTTTACCCCCTTCCTGATGACAGATTGATCTGATTTTTGGTATACACTCATATTGTCGTCAAGATTTAAAAGATAATTTAAATGATTTTAAATTCAAGATGGCCGCCGATACAAAATGGTAGACTACATATTACTTCACAACAACCTCAATATGGTAACTGTAAACGGTTGTACTCACGTATTATTTTTGGTCGGAGTAGCCCGACTAGTTTCGGACCATACGGAGGTCCCTAATCATGAGCAAGCGTGACCGTCCGCATCGGCGTCGGGCGGTCACGCTTGCTCATGATTAGGGACCTCCGTATGGTCCGAAACTAGTCGGGCTACTCCGACCAAAAATAATACGTGAGTACAACCGTTTACAGTTACTCTAATTATGACAACTCACGATAGTTTTTACTCTAACCTCAATATGGGTATCAAATGAAAGGGCTTGATTGGTAGAATAGAGCTCACTATGAAAAATCCAAGATGGCCGCCGCCACAAAATGGCGGATTACTTATTTTCCACAAATACTTCAATATGGGTATCAAATGAAAGGGCTTGATTTGTAGAATAGAGTTCACTATGAAAAATCCAAGATGGCTGTCGCCGCAAAATGGCGGATTACATACTTTCCACAAATACCTCAATATGGGTATCGAATGAAAGGGTTTAATTGGTAGAATACGGCTCACTATAAAAAATCCAAGATGGCTGCCACCACAAAATGGCGGATTACATATTTTCTACAAAACCTCAATATGGGTATCAAATGAAAGGGTTTGATTGGTAGAATAGAGCTCACTATGAAAAATCCAAGATGGCCGCCGCGACGAAATGGCGGATTACTTTTTTTCTACAAATACTTCAATATGGGTATCAAATGAAAGGGCTTGATTCGTAGTATATAGCTCACTATGAAAAATCCAAGATGGCTGTCGCCGCAAAATGGCGGATTACATATTTTCCACAAATACCTCAATATGGGTATCAAATGAAATAGTTTGATTGGTAGAATAGAGCTCACTATTAAAATTCAAGATGGCCGCCACCACGAAATGGCGGATTACCTATATTCCACAAATACCTCAATATGGGTATCGAACGACAGCGCCTGATTGGTAGAAAAGGGATCACTATGAAAAGAGAATGAGAAGTATCAACTAACAACAAAAGTAAACACTTGAAAATAAAATTCATCATCATCATCATCATCAGCCTTTAACTGTCCACTGCTGGACTAGGCCTCTCCTTTGAAAGGAGGAATTGGCCTACTATACCACGCTGGCCAAGCGGGTTGGTATAGGGTTTGTATCAAGTTTTCCTTCTCTTACAGTGCTGTTCTCTGCATAATATGCTCCCTCTGTCGGCTCTTACGACACCCATAGGATGATATGGGGTGGTGACATTTCGTATTCTTAACCCGTCACCACGCGGACAAATAAAAATAAAATTAACTAAAAAAAATGTTTCGAGCGTAGCATATCCAGAGTAAACATTATGATAGAAATTTCACTTGCCCAACTATTCTGTCTGGAGTCTGGTGATATGCCCTATTACGTTGGACCCATAAATTCATGGCAAAATGTGGGTGTAATATTACACCTCTGCCTACCTTCGGGAGTTACAGGCCTTAGCCTATAAAAAGATGTTTATGTAAACTATTATAAAAGTAATGAGCGTGTTTGTTTTCCCGGTGATTGATTAATTAATATTCCTGTGTATTGCAAAGTAAAGCAAAGGTGAACTATATCACATAGACAATACGGTTTAAAGTCGTCTGCGCGCTGACGTCTTCCTAGATTCCAGCGATTTCTGACTTATCGTCACGTCGTTTTTAGGGATATCAATATTAGAATGCTCAATGTTTAGAAGATACAAGACAGAAAAATATATTTTATCAAAACATAACCTATACTACAAAGTAGCGTAATCGAATAATTCTGTATATTAGCAATAACAATAGCAAATGTCGAATACGTGTTACCTTATTCTCGTAATGTCACGATAGAGAAATCTCTATTCCTAACGCTCGACTTGCAAGGTAGCAGTAGAGATCACAATGTCGATCGCTCAGCCGACGAAAATATCGCTCATGCCTAATTCATAATATCGCCATAATTTTTAATGGACATTCTAATCAGGATATTGATAATATAATGTAAATTAGAACATAGTTAGTGGAATATAGTTAGTGAAAGAAAGTTCTAGGTAAATTTAAAATATAAAGATAACTAGCTTTCGCCCGCGGCTTCGCTTGCGTAAATTCGGAGTTCTCTAGTTATAGTATATCATCTATATTCGGGGTAACACAAATCTCTTTTATTGGGCAGATACTATATAACTGCAAAAAGTATTACACATACAAATTACTTCGTACTAAGACCTAGTAGTACTCAAAATGTTATCCGGTATCAGTGACTTTTCGCTAGAGTGGACAATATGGCGACTGCGATTTGTCTGTCAGAACCATTACAATTTAACAAAATACTCGACAATCCGAATTTTGCGGTGTCGTAACTAAAACTTTTTCCAATGGACTCAATTGTGAATCTAAACCACTCCAAGTTCCCATGAACACACACAAAACATTTCATCAAAATCGGTCCAGTCGCTTAGGAGTTCAGTAACATACACACGCACACAAGAAATATATATATCATATAAATTGATAACGTTCTTTTTCACATTACGAAACTCCTTACTACAAAATTAATTTATCAAAATATTTATTTCATATCTTACAAAAATTATATTAATTTTATGAAAATATGTGCCAAAAGAGTGAAATATAATAGTTTAACTATAATGTTTTTATGGCTTCATTTTTTAAATTTATATTTTCTTTTCAAGATAAGTACGTTAAAACGCAACGTTTTATTTCTTTACTAGCTTTTGCCCGCGGCTTCGCGCGCGTTAAATTCGGGGTAACACATATCTACTTTCACTCCCAAGTTGTGTGAAGACACTCCTGATTATTCTAAAGAGTCAGAAGCTCTTTAGAGTACAAAGTAACTCGGTCAATATCGGTTTGTCAAAGCCATGTTTTAATACATGTCCAATATAATAATATATCTATAAACACTTTCTCATTTATAATTTTAGTAGGTAGAGAAAATCGTTTCAGGCAGTTGAGCATCTCTACTAATATTATAAATTCGAAAGTGTGTATGTATGTATGTTTGTATGTATGTATGTTCCGTTTTCACGCTAAAGCGGCTGAACCGATTTAGTTGAAATTTGATATAGAGATATACTGGACCATGGCGACGGACATAGGCTACCATAAGATGCAAAAATTAAACTGGGAGGGATTGTATGGAGGCTAGAAGTTGGTTCGGCACAAATTTACCTCTTGGTAGTAAGAACGCATGCGCTATAATAATTGAGTACGCATGTGCGTATAGCTGTCAGTACTAACACATCATAGATGATGTCATACTTATTATGCACGGTTATTACATTGTTCGCATATATAAACTAATTATTATTATTTACTATCTTAAATGGCTGAAACAATTTTCTCTACTTATATTATAAATGCGAAAGTGTTTATAGATATATATTGGACAGGTATTGGAACATGGCTTTCGCATTTGACTGTATGCAAGGCGATGTTATTATGTACCTTTCGGTAGATATAATGGTAGGTATATAGTGTCATGAATACTGACCGAGCTACTTTGTACCTATAGAGTTTCTGAAGTCTTTAGAATAATCAGGAGTGTATTCACACAACTTGAGACTGAAAGTAGATTTGTGTTGAGTACCCCGAATTTAACGCGCGCGAAGCCGCGGGCAAAAGCTAGTAGTATATAATAATTAGTTTATATATGTGAACAATGTAATCACCGTGCACAACATATCAATATGTATGATGTGACAGTACATTGACAGTACTGACAGATAGCACATGCACTTAATTATTCGCGCATGCGTTTTTAGTTCCAAGAGGAAAATTTCTGCCGTACAAACTTCTACCCTCCCTACAATCCCTCCCAGTTTAATTTTTGCAACTTATGGTAGCCTATGTCCGTCTCCATGGTCCAATATATCTCTATATTAAATTTCAACAAAATTGGTTCAGCCGTTTTTGCGTGAAAACGGAACATACATACATACATACACACTTTCGAATTTATAATATTAGTAAGGATTTATTCTTCAAATACACAAAGTATATAGGCCGACTTAATGCCATAGGCATTATCTACCAGTCTACCGTTTAACGTTTTCTTAATAGAGATTATATTGTGTTCTCATGTTGGCACTGATGATATTTATGTCTAATGTTTAACAAACATTTTCGTGAGATTTTTAATAGTCATTATGTCGAAACTAAAGTTTTCTTTATCCATGCGAGAAATTGGGCCCCTGATTTTGCACTAAATAGTTTAAGGTTTTCCGTTTATTAGTAAACATGTTTATTTACAAATATTTATATTGCCTTTATTGTAACTGTCGGAACTTCGTCCCACTAAGGACATTTTTACACAGGCAATTTAAGTTGCTGTGCCTCGCCGCAATGACACGAATCGGCTGAGCCTGAGAAGTCTGGTCATACATATGTATTTATACTTTTATACTTAACGCGAGAAATTAGGATCGGATCAATAAGAAAGGATATTGTTAGTTTTGTGTGAAACACGCACAGTTGATATTAGATTAATATTAGTAGTAGGTATATGTGACAATTTTATGTCCGATGTATGTTCTATCTACACAATTCTTGTTTTGATTATGTGTCTTTATTATAATATTCAACTAAGTCACCGTTATATCAGATAATAAATTGATATGATTGAAAATAATATTAATGTCTTCAGTGGATACTATATTGAATATGAACAAACTTGAATATACATGTCGTAAAAATATTAAATTATCAAAGATTCCTTCATTTACATAATCAGTAAAAAATATTGTTAAAGATATGATAAGCTGAATATTAAAAAGCAAAAATACGCACAAAAGTATCAAACTGTTCCTTCCGAGTAGTATAGCGCAGCTCAACGGTTACGTACACAGTGATCATATCTGTGTGCGTCAGTGCATCGACGTCCTAGCGATCGCGCGGCTTTTGACTTACAATATTTCGAATACACGCTCTTAATAAATATAATTGCATATATAGGTCTGCGAGAATACCAGCGTTGTAGTTGTTTAAACTGCGACAATAGCTGACGCAGTTGCCTAATTTGTTCTCCATGTACCGCCTTCTGTCGTACTCATTAAGAAAATGTATATATACCTATGCTATGTGTTGGAGATGCAAATAAAATATTTTTGTTTTGTTTTGTTTTTTTTTAAATCTCAATCGGACAAGGTGTTAGTATAACCAAACACCATTACAGATCTATTTAAAAGCCCATTAATAAACCGTTCAAAATCCCTAAAAACTGATTTAATAGTAGCAATAACTTCATGAGTGCATGTTTTCTCACTTGCCTTTTCAGAATAGCGTAGACATAATTCAAACGCTCATAATTCACCGCTCCTCACCATCACACATTCATACTACAATATCCTCCTCTATTACTTACTGCGGGACTCGTAAGCTATTCACCATTTAACACTTTCTTACCTCGAATATCGCTTTATATTTCATTGGTTCTTAGTGCTATATTTGTTCATCATTGGTGTGTAATTGCGGTTTGATACTGTTATTATCATTCTTTCAAGATACAAAACAGAGCTAATCTTTAAGCTAAAGGTGAACTAAGGTATAATGGGAATGTTAGTGCTACGCTGGTTTTGAGCGCTGAATTAATCACACAAGGGAGAAAATGAATACAGAATACCCTTATGAATACCCTTTCTCGAGGCACAAGTGTTATCTGGGCCTCATGCAAGGGCATACATAGATATGGTGTTTATTGTAGTGAATACTATTCCGTAAATGCGGTCAGACTCTCACTTACACCCTCGTCAATTACCAAACTTATACAGTGTCAGTAGTAAAGCTGTCTGTCACCATTTTAAATAATAAGAGATCAACTTACCATAGCCTAGACCAGCATTGCCTATGGGTTGCGACCCACTGGTGCGAAGCGAGCGAATATTGAGTCGGTCCTGAAATGTAAGGCGATACCGACTGACCGAAGTTCTCTTCCCCTTTACGCTTTTATCCTCCCATTTGAGCCATTTTTTACAAAAACAGCTAAGAAGTGGATCTCGAGATTGGAATTTTTGTTTGATGGGTCGGAGCTCAGACAACTTTGGGAGCCACTGACCTAGACCATATTTTTTACCGTTAGGTATATTATACCTACGTGCTGGGTGGTGTAGTTGCCTAAATCCGCCTATTTATTCACAATGCTACTGTGACGTCAATTAAGAGGGGCCCATATCCAGCAGTGGTCTGCGAAAAGCTGGTTGATTTCCAATGTGAGGACAAGAAATATTTAAGCTTTTGTTTATGGCAAAGCGATCAATTTCATAATAAAGGAGATTCATCTTACTAATTCGTTCGTTTTGAAACTGTTGTTGGAAAATATTTCAAATAACGTCCTCACGACCGATTCCCGCTACGCCGGCTTGTTTATTTATGAGACTTGCCAACTGCGCGGGACAGTGCTGCCTCTCTATTCCATCACTCTCATAGTGCGATGGGACAGGAGAGAAATTGGGAGCAGGGCCAACTGCTTAACGTGCTTGCCGAGGCACGGTGGTGTGACACTGCCTACTTCCTGACTCCGAAATTCTATTGGATTATTTCTAACAGAAAAACCTAATATATTTTTTTGTTCGACGGGGGAATCGAACTCGAGACCTCATGATCCGCAGTTGCTAACACTATCGTAGGACCAAAGAGGCAGTCAAATTACGAAAGAGTTCTAGGCAAAAGACGAAAGTTTAATCTATTAACGTTTTCTGTTGTAGTTGTATGTAATGTTTCCGCTCAAAGGGTACAATACCCTTTGAGCGGAAACATAGTAATCGCACGCCCCGCGCAGGAAGTCGCGCGTTCATTCCCTCCTTTATTGTTCGAAATGTTACAGCTTACTGCCCGTTCAGGGCGGTTTTATGCGGGCATTCATTACCGTTTGTCTACGCTCAGTTACGCTTAAAGACTTAGCGAAAATTATTTAAAATTGTTTCTTATACACATTATCGTATTACGGGGAACAACTTGTTGTGTTACCAGTTGAAGTATGGTTTCTTCCGATGGTGAAACTTTAATTATAAGGTGTTAAACAATGAACGCCGAGGTTTTATACGATTTTGCAGCCTTTAGACGTTTGCAATTCCTGTGTTTTACTCGTATTCTGAAGCTTGGAAAATTAAATAGAAGTCACCACGATAGCATTGTAAAGATAGCTACTTTTGTCTTCGACTAACGTTTCTAAGAAGTTACAAGTGTTTAAGAAAACTGTACCTATCTATTTATTATAGAAATTTAAACTTCACTTGCAAGATTAAAAAAATACGTGAATCCTCAAATCTATCAGCACCATTAATGCCTGACAATAAGTATTACCTGCAATAAAAATGTTTTATTGTCAGGCAGGCCGTAGACCTCTCTATCATACTGTAGGTAGTTTATTATATTATTAATTATATTAAAATAAATTATAATCCGTCGCCACACTATTCAGTTACGCGGCGTCTCCCGAGGGTATCTCGATCGTGTTAACACGACGCACAATTATGTTCAATCTAAGCGGCTTGTCACCTGACCTTTTCTTTAGCACTGATATATTTGTATATCTGATTGTATTATAATATGCTTCACATTTGCCTCTAGATGGCCTAGGTTAAATAATGTTAAGCGGTAAATTTTTTGATGGGCGATGGCTTAGTATAATAATTATATTGAGTTGTTTGACATAAGTATATCGAGAAGTTTGGGGAATGTTACTACATTATCCTTTGTTAAGGCTAATGACACACATCACACCTAAAAATAATCATTTAAATCATATGTTAAATAAATTCATAGCAATTAATTTTTTTTATTAATTCGTCAAATTACTAAAAATCCTCAATTTAACTCATTATTTATTTTTAGGTTGTTGTCAAATCAAGACGCACAATAAAGCATGTATGTACCCTTTTTAACTTTATCTGTGCTGCACGCAAAAAAGCATCTTAAATTAACATAACATATCTTCACGCCTTTTATCCCCGAAGGGGTAGGCAGAGGTGTATTACACACCCACACTTCGCCACAAATTATGCTAGCTTAAAATGTGAACTGGCAACAAATATACGAAAAAAATAAAAATAAAAACAAGTTGCCAACCGGAAATGACGAAACGTGTCAGTTAAATCGCAGAAGTAACGCAAGGTTATAGACAACGCAATCATTGGAGCAGAAGGCTGTTGAACGAAGTACAAGGGCCTGTCAAACTGAACGTGTGTCGATGGAAAAATATATTTATACACACACCCATCTGTATGAAAATACGAAATATATTTGCACACACACATTATATGTGTGTATTGTGTACGTGAGAATATGATCGACCTATTTACTTCTTTAACCAACTTCCGAATGAGGAATTGTTTAGTTTATCTTCTCGATTTGACTTTATGCGGTCCAATGGTCCATTGTCGGTGAAGCCTTAGCCAAAGCCGTTATAGGCAACAAAGGATATGCGCTTTTACAGTCACAGGGTGACTTCGTCAATCCCAAATGTGTGGCTTATTCTGATGTCGGACTTGTCAGACCACCCAAATGCCTCCGACATGCCCTAACAGTTCTTGTCTTAAGCCAGGAACCGGGACCGATTGCTTTACGTGCCCTCTAAAGCTATCAGAGTGCCTCGAAGTAAAGTACGGTAGCGCTCTGATGTAAATGCCACATTCGGTAACCCATCCAAGTGGCGGCCTGTGCAATCCTTGGTTAACTTTGTAGAGCACTACAAATAGTTAACACACAGAAGTTTGTGAGAATGGCTGATGGACAGATGGATGGATGTTTGTAACCCTTTCAATCAGAAACCACTGAGCTGCCGAAGCCTCCACGCGGTAGAAAAGCAGAAATATAAAATCAAAGTACATCGCTACAAAATCTACAGCTTATCCTTTGAGTCACTGCAATTACACAGAGACGTGGCCTTAATGGCTGTCTTCTACCGCATCTATCACGGTGAGTGCTCCGAAGAGCTCTTTCAACTAATCCCACCCTCTCCTTTCCTATCCCGAACGACACGTGCTGGGTTAAGGTGTCACTCTTACACGGTGGAACAGATACCGTCACGCACCAAACGGTTCGGCGCCTCTTATCTCTGCCGTACCATTAAGATGTGGAACTCTTTACCAGTCCACGTGTTTCCCTCCACTTATGATCCCGGGTCCTTTAAGCGGAGGCTGAAAAAGCTTTACTCAAGGCCGTCAAGGTGAGGGCCATCATGCAATAATGCCATGCTGGCTGCTGGGATGATGGCCATCACTATGGGACTTCACTGACTGCTTAACATCAGGCAGCATGGAGTCAATTTGTTCGGCAGATATAAAAAAAAAAACAAAACAACAAAGGCTTATGTATACGTGACTCATAAAATGTAGTTGTAAGACTTCTAAGAGAACACCAGACACCTTTTCGGACATTTCCTGTATACAAGCCGCGACCCTGTTTACTAAGTTATGTACGGCGTACGGTACAGTGCGCGGAATGTTAGCATTCCATTCCACTTAGCATTCCATGTTAGCATTAGCATTCAATACTTAGGTATTCCTTTTAGAGCGTGTATTTGTCATACGACGGGTATTTAATACAGCCGTAAGTAACCCTCCGTACCCTTCTAGGTAGTAGAGCCTTACTGATTTCAGCATGAATGGGCCGGCTGGAGCGGGGAAGTATTACCCTCTCACAGAAAATCGACGTAAAGTAACAGAATCTAAACTGTTGCGTTTCGTTCGGTGAGTGAGAGTGCCGGAGGCCCTATCCCCTATTCCTTCTCCTCATCCCACTCCTTATCCTATCCCTTTTCCCAACCCCAAGGGGCGGCAACGCACTTGTGACTCCTGTGGTGTTGCTTGTGTCCATGGGCGGCGGTAATTGCTTACCATCAGGCAATCCGTCTGCTCGTTTGCCGCCTTATACTATAAAAAAATAAAAAACCCAGTTGTAATATTTTCCATGTAGGTGATTATTTATAAATAGATAGGTAAGGATTTAGCCCTGGACCAATTTAGGTTTACGCGTAGGCAGGTACTATAATTTTCTGTATTTTGTAATCTTTGTTGGCGCGTCAACGTTGTGAGGACAGACCAGTAACTAATGGTTCGACTTCATTATTAAAATCTTTGTGTTGGATAGCCCATTTACAGAGGAAGACTATTGGCTATATAACCATATAGGTATACTGTATATAACATAAAGCTACCAGCCACGAGTGTGGAGCAATAACGCGAGTGGAACCGCGGATTCAGCTAGTGCACTATAATAAGTTGTCCCTAATGGGCCCTATATCAGTAGCAACGATAGCCTAGTGGCGAGACCGACAGACAGCTACGCGGGGGGTCTCGGGTTCGGATCCACGGCACGCACCAATGACTATTTGACTTCCCAACAAGCAAAAACCGCTTGCAAAAATAAAATTAGGACACTTTTTGGCACTGAATTGTGTATCTGAACTTGTCCCACATATTGTACAATATGTCGCAAAGTCAAAAATATAAATGACCCAACCGTCATATGATGTTGATCAATGAACATGGCTTCAATCCTTACTGAAGCGTTGGGTAAGGAGGCACTTCATCGAATAATAAAAAACATTAAGTGCAAAACACCCACGAGATTTGTGATAAGTAAATGAAAGATAACATGTTTATTTTTTATTCTTAAACAGTGACGAACAAATTAACTAACCACATTTACTTTTTAAGAACCTAATTTATATTTAAAATCCATTTAAAAATTATGCTTACACAGAAGATTCTGTAGGTCCGTGATAAGGTAATTATAATTAGGTAAACATTAATAATTAATTTGCTTTGGGCCATAATTCTTCTCAAAATTGTTTACGTTTGGCCAAGAACATCATGCAGTGGCGCGAAGTAATTAATTATAATTATATTTTTTTTATATTTTTTGCAGATTACGATGAGAAATTTTCTTATTTTCATGAATTATTAAGTAATTATGCGTAGTTTGACCTCTGCTATCCCCCCCCCGTGGGATCTCCACCTTGTCGTGGTGGGGGGGCTTAGTAACCGTGGACTGGTCACCCGCGGTGAAGCTAAGAGGGATCCAGGAGGGGAAGCTCCGCGTGGACTTGACGGAGGCCCGCGCAGGATGCATCCAAAGGGGCGGGTGCGAGGGACAGTTCTTCTGTCCCTCGCAGTCGGGTGTGGTCGCGGCAGGAGAGGCGTGTCGGTGTTGCGTTGCCGCGCGCCCTATCTCCCGCGATCAAATGGGGGCGCACCATCGTTGCGTCGCGGTGGGGCCGCAGAGGAAGAGGAGATGCGGTGTTGCGTTGCCGTCCTCCCTATCCTCTGCGGCCGCTGAGTGTTTTGGCGGCGGAGCCCAACACCTTCATCCGCGGCCAAGGGGGTTTTGTTCGGGGTCCGCCTGACCATCTGGCGGGCCAATACCCGTCGGGGGGTAGCGAGGCATGCTTCAGCGATACCCGACCCTCCGACACACGGGTACGTGAGGAACACGGGTTGGTTTTTAGTCAGTAAGAGTCTGACAGTCCCCTTCGTCCTTTCCCCCAGGGCGAAGGGACTCCATGAGGATTATCCAACCCGACACCAAAAAAAAACAAAAAAAAACCTCTGCTATGTCATGGAATATGGTGACAGGCATTCATATGTAAAGCAGCGATAGCCGAGTGGACAGACCGACAGACTGCTATGCAGAGGGTCTCGGGTTCGAATCCATGGCACGCAACAATGACTTTTTTGAGTTAAGTGCGTATTAAACTGTTAAGCCTGGCGTCGACTACATTCGAACCGCGTCGAATCGAGCGATGCGCGCGGTAGATTCGATTCGGCGCGCCGCGGCTCGTCGCTAATGAACGCAGGTTCATAGAAATATATAGGAGGCGACTTTCTGCGTTTCGATTCGGCTCGGCTCGGCAAGCCTAGTGGACGCTAGCCTTTATACTACCGTCACCGTTAAGCAAGCGATACACTTGCTTAACGGTGAAGGAAAACATCGTGAGGAAACCTGCATGTCTGAAAGTTCTCTATAATGTTCATGAAAGATATGTGAAGTCTGCCAACCCACTTGGCCACCGTGGTGGACATGGCCTTACCCTTCTCATAGTGAGAAGAGGCCCATGCCCAACAGTGGGACAGCATTATTACAGAGCTGATGATGATGATATCTGAGTATGGATATACTTTATTTTATACGATGGGGTTGACGTACCTAACCTTGCTGGATGGAAACCCCTCAGTAAAAATAAAGATACAAAAAATATTACACAGGAATCAATATTCAAATACAAAGCCACGAAAACAGAACACAAAAATAATATATTATATGAATTTTAAGTATTATGTTCTTCCAGGCACAGTGGACGCATTCAACGCCCATAAATACAGTAATCAGAAAAAAACACACTTGTCACCGGCTAAAGGGAAACAAGAAACAAGAGGCCAAAGTAACCCACCTTTATACAACACTATAAATTGCTAACCTTATTGTTTTCCGTAATAGGAACTAACACGGACGCTTTGGCTCAGTATCAAAAGAAAAAATACAACAAAACGTTCCCTCTTTTATTTGTAAAGTAATGAAAAGGCAGAAAATCTAATTATGGCGACACCTACGACGTTTTGTCTGAACTTATTCAACAAATTCGTTTTACATAAATATTATCCTACAATTCTCAAAGTGTCATCCGATCAGAAACTAGGCAGAGCTCGCAGTAACAAAATATAAGTCAGCTGCATAATATGTCCATACACATATTATGTGTTACGCCGTGGTCCAGTGGATAGCGTATGCGCCTGCTGATCGGAGGTTCCGGGAGGTCTCATTAGCAGCACGGAGTCTGGTGATTCCCTTCGGAGGTACCGGAGGGAGTCTATAAAAACAATATGTAAAAACGAAATCTTCGTAATATTTAACTGCATCATTTCCATCATGGTTCTAATCACTTTCGCGGATTGCCTGCATTATTAGGTATATATAAAGTAAGTGGATGCTCCTGTTTTACCATGTCTATTCTGAGGAGGCTAACTAAATGAATATCAAAATTAAAATTAAGTATAATGCTTGAGTATTATTATTATGTACAGTAAATATATATAATTGATACGTGTAACAGTTGCAGCACCTTACAAAATGTAAATTATGTGTATTAAGCACAACCCGGCGATGAAAACGAGTGACCGTGAGTTTTATTGCCCGTTCTTTCTTATGGTTCTAAGCCCTTGCATTGCGATTTTGACAATTAATGTAAATGTAGTCTTTAAGTAATTATTTTATACATTTATTATTTTGACGTTCATAAGCGTCACATTGTGACTCAATTCAATGAAGGATTTTGACTTTATTTATTTTTATTTATATATTTATTTGCGAAAGGTTCAACAATATTAACACTTATTTAATATGTAGGCGGGTAGCTAGATTGTTGGCTGATATAACACTTCAGAGTTCCTACTAAGTGGGCGTAGCTGGGTTCTTGTGCATTGGATACACACTAACTAAAATGCACTGACTATTTTAAAACACGAAAGGCACTATCTTAACAATTATAGTCTAACACTTTCACTTGCAAGTCTCTTACTGAACCGAGGACAGATTCATGATGTACTGTCAACCAGGCGACTCGACTGAATGTCCTTTGCCGGCCAGACAAGTCCACACGAAACATTGTCAGCGCTCTCGCCATTGCACCGCATACGTCATAACCGGTCGGTAGCACTATATTAGATATAGACTATACTAATGACGTGATGACGTTTCATGGCATCTGTCCGCGAATCCCGAATCTAAAACGTGAGTCCGATTTAGCCCGATATTAGAATTTTAGTTTTTTACAATAGGTATATTCTATAACATACGTATTGCGTTTATTTAAAATCTTAACCAGCAACGCGAAACATACATCGGACCGAACACAACATTCTTATCCAACTTAAAACCGTATTAAGAGAGTGTTTAAAAGTAAAATCCGCTTTAATAATCAGCCAGAAGCTTAGAACACAACACATTAACCAGAGAGTTTTTCTTGGAAGAAATTTAGAACAACATCGGTGGAGGAAATGGAATTTATCTCTTTAATCCGTGGTAAATACTGTGCGGCACGATATCGAAATGTTTGTCTGGCGATTTAATTTGCTGCTATTTTTGGATGAACCCCTTTCAACGATACAGGGTTATTTCTAATGATCTAAGTAGGCAGTGAGGAATCCATTTGTAAACCCTTTAGGGAGGGAAATTAATAATGCTTAGCCTTCTCGAACTTCTATAAAGGTTTCAGGACTAAAACTTAGGGCTGAGACTAAGTTGAATGTACAGGTTAAGTTGTGTACACTTGTTGTCAAATTACGTTGCACTTATTTTAAGGTTCAAATTGTTTTGGTTTGTATATTACAACCACAGAAAGCAGCCTGAGAAAAACTTGGCAGCGACTTGGCAACGAAATGGGTAACACCTGGTGCGTCTAATGTTTTGTTATAACAGAGTATAACGAAGTTGTCAACTTTATCTAATATCATCGAGGGCAACATCAAATGTGACAATTTTCATGCGACTTATAAAAGCTTCGTTATGTTGACTTCTAGAAATGTATAGCTTGATTTGTAACACAGAAAAATTCGTCTGAATAAAGTTTATGCGAAACGTTTATAATAAAATTATATCTAATCATACATTTACCTACAAAACTATAAAATCGATTCCAGATTTAAGGGGTATATTTTAACAATCTAGGGCACTCTTCAGGTTGCACTTCATAGAATGGAAGTAACATTTTCCTACCAGTTGACTCATACATTTGCAGCACATACATGTCCCAGTTTTAATTTACTTGAAACAATCGTCAATGCAGCTGTGGCACAACATGCGTTAAGCGATAAAATTATCAACAATAAAACAATCCAATAAACAAATTAATCTTTTTTACTTAAACCTAAATAAAACTAGATTATAACCTAAAAATCAACAGTCATTATTCTGTTTTAGTATCTAAAACCGAAAACAGCTTATTTGCTTGTAATAATATTAGTCTTACATTTATTATTCCCTCTGTAGTTAAAGCCAAAAAATGGCATGTCATTACAAGTTGACGACGTTCATTAATATTTCAATTAGGTAATACACGAACACGAATCCTATTGGGAACAAGACACTCTAGTCATGAGAATTAATTGTTAAGTAGCTACCTGCTCGTTGCGGCTTGTCATTTCCTTTGTTCTAATAAGATTGAATTAATAAAGAATAATACGGTATTATTTGAAGGAGGGTACTGTGTTTAATAAGTTCCTTGTAAGCTATAAAAGTAAGTGAATAGAAGATTTATAATGCAGCTTAGTTTAAACACATCAGAAATATAAAATTTACGTTTACTTTTAAGAAGCCTAAAGGCTTCTTTCGATTACCTCTACCTATTTTCAAGACAACAACAATAAGAGAAAATCTAATATAATACTTACACATTCTTCAATACATACATTTTATAGATAAATTACACCCAGACGCAAAACAAATTAACGTGTCTCTTGCAAAAATATTTGTTCTGGGTGAGAATTGATCCTTAAACTATGGTTTAGCACTTCTTCACTTACTACTTAACCAAGTCAGCCAGTCACTTCTCCTACAACTATCTATATTTAACCTATTTAGAAATCAGATCCTTTCATGACTAGTCGTAAACATTATGTGAAAACATACCCTAACCCCTAAATGTATTGCACCAGCTATTGGTTTGAAAATGAGATACCTACCTATTGCTAAAAATAAATTATCAGGTCGTCTAGAGATGGGTAAATAGCCCGATTGTTTGGATTATTAGCGATTATTATCCATTAATAGCCATTATTAGCCATCCACTGGCTAATAACCCCGCTATTAATAGTTTCCTTCTATTTTTTCTTTCACCTTAGTAATTTAACTTAACTTAAAAATTAAATGTTAGTCAAAGAAACAAAAAATAACTAAAATATTAAAACGACATTAATGTAATTTAAAAAATGACTGATTGTAATAGAAATAAATGCATAAAAATATATGTATACATCAACATAGTAAGTAGTATCCGCGTTAAAAAGTTCAAATACTACGGAAAATCCCCAGACTGCTAGTATATTATGCGTCCCGCACTTCGCTAGGCGCGATGCACACAAAGGGCACTTAGAGGTCTGGATGCGTGCCGGCCAGTGATCGGCGTGTGCGGCGTAAGCGGTGGTGCGGGCGGAAGGGGCTCGCCGCGGCTCTCGCTTTGACCAATGCCGAAAAGCGCCGCCGGCAGGGTATGCATTCAATTCAGACGTATCCGAAAGAGACAGCAATAGCACAGGCAATTCATCAGTTAGTCGCTTGACGTGGTTTAGTAAGGACGTTGTGTTTCTACGTTGTGCGTTTTCAAAGTGATAGAATGGTGAGACCAAAGAATAATCTCGTGTGGAAAAATTATGAAAGTTTGGAAGATAAATCGGTGAAATGTAAGCACTGTGATATGATTTATAAACAAGCCAATTTAAAAAGAATGACTCAACATTTAACTAAATGTTTTAAGTGTCCAGTTGAGTTAAAATCTAATATATGTGGTAATTCCTCAAGTTGTCAGACAACAAACCTAGAAAAAGACCAAAATTTAAGCCAGTCAAGTATTTTAAGCGAAAACTCTAAAGTATCTAGACCAGGAACCACTCATTGTGATGTTTCTTGTGAAATGACCACGGAAGAAAAATCAAGATTAAACATTAAATATGCAAAGGCAGTGTTCGTGACTCGCTGTCCGTTGTCTTTACATCAACACCCTCTATGGCAAAGTTTTTTTGATGATTTAAACCCATTTTATAAAGTACCAACTAGAAAAACACTCTCAACGACGCTTCTTGAAAGTTGTTACAATGAAATGAAGCAGTCTATGACAGAGAAGGTAACCCTTAGCCAATACTTGCACTTACAATGCGATGGTTGGAGCAATATTCGACACGAAGGGATTATCAATTTTGTTTTATCAACGCCAGAACCTGTTTTTGTAGAATCTCTTCCTACCGAACAATCACGTCATACAGCAGAATATATTTCTTCGCAAATCATTCGTATTATGAAAGAATTTGATGAGAAAAAGTTCATTGTTCTAATCGGAGATAACGCTAAGAATATGCAAAAGGCTTTCCAGATAGTTAAATTGCAATATCCGCATGTCACCAAGCTTGGATGTGCTGCTCATATTCTGAATTTGTTATGCCATGATTTCATCAAAATTGATATTATAGATAAGATTATAAGCAGGGCAGTCAAAGTTGTGAATTCTATAAAAAAACATCAAGTTTTAAGTTCATTACTTCAGGACATAGTAAAATCCAAAGGATCTGGAGAAACACTTAAACTACCAGTAAAAACCAGATGGAGTAGTCATTTTACCTCGTTAAAAAGTTTACTAAACACAAAATCGGCATTGAAAACACTAGCCATAGACGAAAAAGCTGCAAATCTTCCTTCAGATATTAAAAATGATTTGCTGCAAGAATCGTTTTGGGACCTTTTGAAGCAAATTTCTTGCATCTTAGAGCCATTTGCCGATGCTATTACTAAATTAGAAGGCGATAACGCAAAAATTGACAAAGTATTTCTTACATTCAAAAACTTAAGGTCACAAGTCAGCTTTGTTTTATCTGATGTTACAATTCTTGACAATGATGATAAGAAAACAATTATGACATTTATTGACAATCGAACTAAAATGGCTATTCATCCAATACATTTCGCAGCTTATTTGCTCAACCCTGCTTCACACGGAATAGAATTAGATTCTGACGAAGATATTAAGGCAATGCAATATATTTATGAACTGGGCCAACATTTTAAAATAAATATCATGAAAGAGTTAGCGGATTATAAAGCAAAAGATCATTTTTGGAAGAATCGATTTATCTGGTCACAAGTTGAAGAAACAGATACACTTAGCTGGTGGAAGGGGATCTGCAGCTCTACTCAGCTACACAAAATCGCAATAGCTATTTTATCAGCTCCTTGCACGTCAGCAGCCACTGAAAGGACATTTAGTGCTCAAGCTGACATACATACAAATAAAAGGAACAAATTGACAACTGAACGGGCGGGGAAAATAACCTACATCTCACACAACTGGAATTTAGAAAACAAACCGTCATCAAGTAAAATTATAGAAAAGGGCCTTCACATGGATTGTTTTTCGGAACCTTGCTCTCCAAACGTAGATGTTGAAGAAATGGATTGTGTTTCGGAAACTTGCTCTCTAAACTTAGAAATTGAAGAAATTGACTGTGGCAGTGATGAACATGAACAACTAAATGCACAGGATATGGATCTGACGGACCCCTTACGGGCCGATAAATTAACAAACCTTCGAAAAGTTGATGATTTTAGTGAATCTAGCAGTAGTTAGAATAAAAACTATTTCATTATTTTAGTAAAAAAAAATTAAAAGAAAAAAAAACGAAAAAGATAAAAAAATACATTACAAACACAAAAAAAAAAACAAAAAAAAGATACCTAAAAATCGTCGCAAATGATTGAAAATAAAAATAAAAAAAATCGTTGTACATAGCTGATTAAAAATTTCTAAATGGGCCAGGTTAATTTTAAATTACTTTATTATATCTATTGTATTAACCTGACAGTCCTAAGCCTGAAAAACCATGAAGGGAAATTTTTAATCGCTAGTAAAGTAGTATAACATTAAAATAGCAGGGTTACTATCCGAAATCGGCTATTAATGGCTATTAATTGCTTTTAATCTATTATTAGCCAAATGATATTAACCGGATTATTAGCACTACCCATCTCGTCGTCCCAACACGGTGGTGGCTGATGGATCGCTGAAGTGTAAAAATGAATGCGCTGCGCTATATTTAATATTTTTACACCAACACCTAGCAACACAGACTTGAAATATGAAGAACCAAATACGTCGTTTGTGTGATGAAAGATAAAATTAAAGTACTAGTAAAACAATTTGTTTTGTTTTTTTTGGAAACATCAACTAAGAGAGCGTAGTAATTTCTCTAGAAATACAGAGAGGGAAATTGTAAAGAGTGAGATGAAAAGAATTCGCCAGTGCCGTCGTGCTCGCACTTAAACTTTTATAGTAAAGCCTTGAGTTTCAAGATTAATGGAACGGATTGACCGGTGAAGTACTTTTCTCTCATAAATTATCATACAAAAGTAATAACTGCGGACCACCAGCGTAGGGTAGTTACTATTATATTGTAACATGGATGACCCCGCGGTTACACCGGCGTTATTTACGGGTAATGCTCCGCTCCCGTGGCGCATAGCCTAATGTTATAAATACTATAAGAAAATGCTCGCAGCTACGCCCACGCCTCATATTTCTCGATTCCTTGGGAATTTCGGGAAATCCCTTCTTAGTGCCCCCCTACGCTTCCCAAGAAACATACATGCCTTTCAGCTTCTTGCGACCAGTTGTTTCAACTATCCGTTCTCAGTCAGTCAGTTAATAACGCAAGAATGTTATATATACTTAGGGCGGTTTCAAATTAGCGTATTTTTCTGCGCGTATACGGTCGTTTCTGCATACGCGCTTACACGCACGCTACATTACGCGCGTCAAAATGCCGGTCTCTCGTAAATGGGCATATATCGGCGTGTTCGCTCGAAACTGTAGTGACATCTTGTCAGTGTCAACATGGATTTTGACGGCTCGCGCATATACGAGCTTAGACGCGCGTCAACGCTCGTACGAGTTGTGCGTGTGTCAAAAGGCGAGCCTATACGCGCCTACAGGCGCTTCCAAAAACGAGATTATACGCGCGTATAAAACGCTAATCTGAAACCGCTCTTATAGCCTTCATCGATGAATGGTCTATCTAACACAAAAATTATTATTCAAATCAGACCAGTAGTTCCTGAGATAAGCGTGTTCAATCAAACAAACAAATTTTAGCTTTGTTTTATTATTATAGGCATACATCTAATTCAAGTATTTACAGCAATCATTTTATTTTTTTATTTATTGATAGTCTCACGCCTGTATCCCCGAAGGAGTAGGCAGAGGTGTAAATATTACACCCACATAAATATTACAGCAATTAGCATCTTTTTAACCCTAGAGTACTAATCTTATTTTTTTACTGCTAAATACTAATGATCGCTCGGGAGGCTACTTCATAAATGATACAAGATTTTAAAAATATTTTTCTATTAAAATTTGTAATTAAATATATATATATTTTTATATACTCACGCCTGTATCCCCGAAGGGGTAGGCAGTGGTGTAATATTACACCCACATTTCGCCATGAATTTTTAGGTCCCACGTAATAGGGGGGGAGCCTATTGCCGTACCGGGCACATTACCAGACTCCGTGCTGCTACTGAGAATTTCCTAACGGACAAACCCAATAACACTTTGCCCGACCCGGGGATCGAACCCGAGACCTCCCAATCCCACGCGCACATTTATGCCACGAGACCAACGAGGCAGTCATTGATCGAGGCAGGAAATGTGTAATTAATGTATCAAAATAATGAAGAAAGACCTCGTTTCTTTAAATTTAATGGCACATTTTCCTTAAAATTATAATTTCAGTCTTAAAATCAACCCTAAATCTAACATTACCCTTGTTTGAACAGTCTTTTGAAAAATAATAATTAAAAATAAAAAGACACGTATAGCTTCTAATTTATTGTCTAAATTAAGTAATGTTAAAGTGTAATACCACATAAAAGTAAAAATACCATTTTAATTATAAGATATTTGGCTTGAAAGTAAATTAAAATTAGCCTATATTTTTCCATCACAATTACAGCAGTTTGGAGATCGAGATTGGGTTTGTAGAGCAGCTTCTAACTCGGTGCTTGTGCTTGTTTGTATTTGAGATGTTCCAGTAGGTATAATAAGCTTGTTCGGAGCAATATTTTGGAGATCATCTTCAAGCTGGCACGAGGGTAAAAGAGTAGGATCAGCCACACTGTCGCCTGAATCGTAATCCTCAGTTTCACTGTCCGAATCTTCGTTTTCCAAATATTTTGTTATCTGATTCACGTCGAGATTCATCTATGAAACAAAATGAGTTAAATCAAACTTATTGTTACAAATAAGTAAAGAAATAATAGCAAAAAACTAAAAAACGACATCAGTAAAAAGTTACCTTTGGCATGTTCACTTTGACCAACGTTACTGAGGTGGTATCTAATTAGCAACTGCGATACGTAGGAAGCATTTACAAAATGTAAACTTACGAGTATTTGTTGAGCACAATCTGTAATTAATCACAAATTGCTAACAATGTTAAGTTCAAAATACACCAGTAACCCGAACTAATTTAGAATCGAGATTATATTTGGCAAACTGTAGCATGAAAATAAATAAAACTATTTATCAAACCATAATGTTCAAAAACTAAGTTGCAAAATCGAAACCTAAGTAATGCAAAAGTTCACCTAATGGTATAATTTGATAAATCTAATTTGTTCTGAGTTTGGCTCGTTAGCACAAAATGTGGCCATTTCAAGGGCAAGACAATTGTTCGTAGAACTTCTAGGAAATAAGTTTGTGAGTAATTTGTTTATGAAATACTTTGCCCACGCGTTAGACGTTTATTGAATGCGTTTTGTTGTTAGTTTTATATCTTTTTTCTAGTAGTTATGAAACTTCAAATAGATAGTAAGCGGTTCCTGTCGTAATCACAATTCTAAGCGATTTTACGCGATTCTCATCCCTATTTCATTGGCTTAAATAATTTGATACGTCTCAAATGAGCTCATGTGTTTTGTCGTTATCATAGCTCATTGTAAGATGTTCCAAAATATGTTGATTGCTTTTTAAGTTGCTACTGATTATATCAGCTTCGCGCGGCCTAATACCAAGCTGTCAGCAAAACTCTATAGTTATGGCCAACATCTCCACTGATGGCATAGCAGACGCAGCATAGCTATTCAGATGAGGTAATGTCGTCTGAATCGTAATCCTCAGTTTTACTGTCTGAATCTTCGTTTTCCAAATAGTTAGTTATCTGATTCACGTTGAGATTCATCTATGAAACAAAATGAGTTAAATCAAACTTATTGCACATAAATAAAGAGATAATAGCAAAAAACTAAAACACGACATTAGTAAAAAACTTACCGTTAATACTAATCATCGCCTCCCAGGCGAACATGAGGTCAATACATCGATACCTGAGTATTCCCCACTGAACCCATGACCACTCTCCACCGTGTCGTGGGGTGCACTATATTGGCACGAATGTACGCCACGATACATAGACGTAATTTAAAAATATTCTTAAAAAATCAACCGAACGCGGCCTCTCAGGCGATGATTAGTATTCTAGAGTTAATATTGTTTCATTTCCATAGCACTTAGTATACTCCTTTAACTAAATCAAATATGTTTGTCCTCAGGGATGAGACGCTGCAAGCGCTGAGCGACGCTCAAGTAGTGGCTTCGATGGTCCTGTCGGCTGACACCCACTCTGCACTGCGGAGGAACTCTTATTTCTACGTGTTCGACTACCAGACGAAGTATGAAGACTATTCCTAGGTACGGATGCGACATATATTGTCGTGGATACGTTTTGACAAAGTAGTTATCTACTCGTCATTGTGGATTTCCCTTGAAGTGTTTTTTTTATTCTAATTCACAAAACCGATGTTCAATCCTTCATGCAACAATTCATAGTACATCTCTTCTTCTCAGTCGTGTCGCTCTTGGCAGAGCGGTCGTGGTCACGTTGAGGCATCCTCATTGGTGGTAGTGGCGGATACAGCTCTTCGCACGATCTCCCGCCATTTCTCCCTGTTGGCAGCTTTCCTGGTGCAATCGGATACACGGTTTCCTATTGCGGATTTCACCTGGTCAGTCCAGCGCATGGGTGACCTGCCGCGCGCTCTGGTTCCCTCCACCTTTCCCTGCACAACAAACCGCTCTATGGAGTCATTGTCCCGCCTGGAGACATGTCCAAAATATTGGAGTATACGCGACTGCACCACGGCCGACAGACGCTGTGTGATGCCGAGTGCCTGGAGTATGGACACGTTAGTGCGGAACTCCGTCCACGATATCCCGAGTATCTTCCTCCAGCACCACATTTCCAAAGCATCTATCTTCCTCTTTTCCAAGTCGCGTACTGTCCACGTCTCTGCCGCGTAAAGGAAGATGGGGAAAACAAGAGCGCGCACAAGCCTGACTTTAGTGGCTTTAGTAATATTGCGATTCCGCCACACTTTCCTCAACTTGTCCATCACAGTTCTCGTTATGGCCATGCGTCGCTTAACTTCATCTACGCAGCCGCCGTTGTTTGAAATTAAAGCCCCAAGGTATACGTAGGTCTGAACCACGTCGCAGTTCGCAACATGAGTCACTTCGGGCGAATTGTCATTGACGCGATCCACGATCTTAATCTTGGTTTTAGATCGGTTTATCTTTAACCCAAACTTAAGGCTTACGCGCTCCATTCTGAGAAGTAATTCCTGCATAAGGTTAGCGTTACTCGCAAATAGAGTGGTGTCATCTGCGTACCGCAAATTCGCAATTTTGTAGCCACCAATCGCAACACCATCGGTCCAGTTTTCGAGAGTGATTCGCATTATAAGCTCGGTATAGACGTTAAAAAGTAAAGGTGAAATTATGCATCCCTGTCGCACACCCGCACTTGGATGGAAAGTAGCTGAGAGGAGGTCATCTGTCCGCACTGAAGCTGTTCCCCCTTCGTAGAGCTGAGCAGGTGTACGAGGTGTTGTGGTGTGCCCATGTCCAGTAGTGTTTTCTACAACGTTGGCCATTTCACCGAGTCAAAAGCCTTGGAGAAGTCAACAAAGCATATGTATGTCGGCTTGTTGAACTCTCGAGCTTTTTCTATAACTTGGCGAACGATGAGAATCTGTTCACGGGTTCCTTTACCCTTCACAAAACCGGCTTGTTCCGGCGCAATTTCTCTGGACAAGTATGCCTTCAGTCGCTCATTTAAGATGTGTAGCATTATTTTGCTAACGTGTGTTATCAAGGCAATAAGTTGAAAGTTGCTACACTTCTTCGTGGAACCCTTTTTATGAAGCGGAGTGAACACTGTATGAGCCCATTCAGAAGGCCATTTACCTGTGATCCATATCCTGTTGCAGATTATATAGAAAATATGAACGCCAAGCTCTCCCAATGCCCGTATTGTTTCAATTGGGATCCCATCTTTCCCTGTGGCTTTCTTATTCTTGAGGTGTTGAATAGCGGCTCTTACTTCTGACTTAAGAATATCCGGCTCGAACGTGTCACTCGCAGGCTCCATAGGTGCAAAGTTTCGCGACTGCGGATCTTGAAACAGGGACTGACAGTAAGTCCTCCAAACTTCGGAAATTTTGTCCAGTTCAGTAACTACCTGGCCTTTGTGGTCTTCGATGGCCCAGGTTTTGGACGGCAGCGTTTTCGTGATGAGGCGGATCTTGTGGTACAAGTCTCTTGACTCATATCTGTCAGCGTGAGCCTCAATTTCCTTACACAAATTGTGAAGGTAGGTATTGTGATCTTGTCGGCATTTAAATTGTATCTGACCCGACATTTTATTGATATCCTTGATACCGGCTCCCGCTGCTTTCATCTGCCGGCGTTTTTCAACGAGCTCGAAGGTGCTATCAGTCATCCAATGCTGTTTTTTGTGGATAGTAATTGGTGGTGCTGTTTTTGCGACAGTTGTTGTAATAAGCGACTTCGCTCGGTTCCATAGTGCGTCGGGTGTTTCTATAGCCAGATCCGCTTTAGACCACTGTGACCAGTTCTGTTCGACAATCGAACGGAATGTCGGAATATCTTTCACCTCTAGCTTCCTCGGCTTCTGAATGATTCTGGTTGCTGTGAGCTTAAGTTTTAATTTGGAGATCAAAAGTTGGTGGTCAGTCCCGCAATCAGCCCCTGGTAATGTATGGGCATTTGTTATAGATGATCTCCATCGCGACCGAATCATGATATAGTCTATTTGGTTGCGAGTTTTCCCATCGGGCGATATCCAGGTGTACATACTTCGAGGGTGGTGTTGGAAGAGGCTATTAACAATGAGCAGGTCGTTCTCTGAAGCGTATTAAGTGTTCACCTCGTTCGTTCCGATTCCCGAGCCCAAATCTCCCCGCGCATTTGCCCAGCTGATTAGCGTTTTCTCCAATCTTAGCGTTCATGTCTCCAAGGATGACCAATAACTCTCTATTGGGTACCTTCGCTATTGTAGATTCTAATTCGGAGTAAAACTTCTCGATTGTATCGTCAGGTGGGGGCATAAACTTGAACGATATTAAGATTCATTGGTGAAGCTTTAATCTTAATGCTGATAATCCTATCGCTTACCAACTCGTAATGTCATATACATGCAATAGGTAAAAGGTTTGATTGACATCTACTCGATGTGAATCTAACATGCGTTCAATGAAAGACGATTTACAAAAATTTAAATTTTAACAATAAGTAGTAGAGTTATAGCTAATGACAGGTAATATGCTGTCTTCATGTAAATAAATCCTTAAGTTTGGACTTTACTGAGGCTACGGAACCAGCATAAACATCTATATCAACACGACAGAACACGAACATGGCCAAAGAAATCATACGAGAAAGAGGCGAAAAATAACCCATGTTTGTTCGGCTGTGCGCCGTAAAAAAAGTTTTACGGTTTACTAAGCGGCTGTTATAACGCGAAATACACATGTACACTTTCTGTAATCGTTCGGGCGAATCAATAAAACTGTTGATTAATTTATAAAGAAAAATAACATCTAAGGAATTTCTACGCGAGTTTAACGACTTCATTTTGTAGTGAGACAGTCTAGAGTTATACGAAGTCAAAATACGGCATTTGTTATCCGAGTAACATAAATTATATAAAAATATTTTTTGAACTCGCTCTATCCTGTCGGACTGCACCTGATATGAGGGGCTCCAAACTGTACTACCATATTCTAGAATACTACGTATAATACTGTTGTATATAGAGATGGTTAGACATGGTTCTTTAAAAAATGTAATATCTCTTACAATGAAACCTGTTAATTTTGAAGCTTTCTCTATCATTTGATCGTAGTGATTCCGAAAACTCAAGGTACTATCTAATAGAATACCCAAGTCCATGATGCTCTCCACCTCTTGCAATGGATGACTATTAATTAAATAACAAGATTGGCATTTTGTTTTTACATACATACATACATATCGTCACGCCTTTTATCCCCGAAGGGGTAGGCAGAGGTGTATTTCTACACCCACTTTTCGCCAGAAATACTTTAGTCCCACGTAATAAGGGGCGAGCTTATTGCCGTACCGGGCACATTTTCAGACTCCGTGCTGCTACTGAGAATTTCGTGACAGAAAAACTCAGTAACACTGCCCGACCCAGGAATCGAACCCAAGACCTCCCGAGCCCACGCGCTCATTTATGCCGCGAGACCAACGAGGCAGTCGTATAGGGTTTGATGTCGAGTTTTCCGTCTCTACGCAAAGATGGTATTTGCATCGTGTTATCCCTTAGTCGGCTCTTACGACACCCACGGGAAGATAAGGGGTGGTGACACTTGTATTCTATGCCGTCAACCACACTTGTTTTTCTCCTTCTAAATTTGATACAATAGCATTTATTCCGATTTAGTGACATATTATTTTGTTCACACTAATTGTACACGCTGTTCATATCTAACTGTAGTTGATTAATGTCGGATTCATCACATAAAGTTCGATATATCTTTAGATCATCGGCAAAAAGTTTGTACTCAGATCGAGAATTGTGCTACCCAGGTCATTTATGAAAACTAGAAAAAATAAAGGACCAATGTGCGAGCCCTGAGGAACTCCTGAAGGTATGAAATTTTGTTTGGATTTAAATCCTTTCAAGTGCACCAAGTGCGTTAGACGTTTATTGAATGCGTTTTGTTGTTAGTTTTATGTTTTTGTTCTAGTTGTTATGAAACTTCAAATAGGTAGTAAGCGGTTCCTGTCGTAATCACAATTCTAAGCGATTTTACGCGATTCTCGTCTCTATTTCATTGGCTTAAATAATTTGATACGTCTCAAATGAGCTCATGTGTTTTGTCTTTATCATAGCTCATTGTAAGATGTTCCAAAATATGTTGATTGCTTTTTAAGTTGCTACTGATTATACCAGCATCGCGCGGCCAGAAAAACTCTATAGTTATGGCCCACATCTCCACTGTTGGCATAGCAGACGCGGCATAGCTATTCAGATGAGGTAATTAGTGCTCCGCTTAAAAATACAAGCAACTGAAGGAAACATCTTGGCTGAAAAGAGGCTCCACATTTTAATGGCTCTGTGAGGATAAGAGTCTCGCAGCGTGGGATGAGAGCCAACGGGAATCTAAGAAACAACTAAATGTTTTATTTATTTATCCAGAAGTTATAGATTAAACCGTGCTTAATAATTTCCATTATATGATTAAAAATGCTGTTGCAATTTAGAAATAATTTACGGCCCATTATTTTCAATGGTAACAATTATCTCATTCAGATAGTTCATAACCCCAAACAGTCGAAATTATCGGTTTAACGGGCAATTGGCACAAGCGTCAGAGATTACATCCACTCATCCGCATAATAGTGCACATTAACCTACTGATTAACACCGATACATCACATAAACATTAAGCGATTCCCAACAACCTACAAACCACCCACATTTTGAGGAGCAATTACTACACGACCATTTAATGATGACATTTATTCCCATAACTGCTGCAGCATGGGGTATCTATCTTAATTGGTATAACACGCTGTGTGGCAGTATACTGTTGGCTCGTTTGCAATAGGTTAACACGCGCAATAAGTTGCCTTATCGAACAATTTTGCGTGGCAGGAATATTACAATGAAGGGTGCAGACATTGACGACTTAAAGGTGCTAAGTGAAATACTGCTTTGTGTAATTGATTTTTGGTTGGATATATCTCATATGCATTTTGTTGACGTTGTTTACTGAACTAAAGTTGAGAGTGTTTGAAAATCAAAGCTTAAGACTGTTTTAGTACAACACTAATATTTTCATACATATGACAAAGATTGTATTAATTGGACAAAATATTGGGCCATTAATTTTAAATTCATAACACAAATAAATGTCTTGCTATAACTATTTCAATGCTACTCTTAGTATCTCTAAACTCTTCAGTATTAACCTGAAAGCTATCCACTTTTGATCAGAAAAGCCCTCTAACTTTTAAAACATCTCTAACAATAAACGTTTCTCCAGCGTCAAGGCTGCATCCACGGTGAAGAGCTGCCGTACGTGTTCGGTGCGCCCCTTGTAGGCGGCCTGGCACACTTTGCGAGAAACTACACGAAGGCCGAGGTAGCGCTGTCCGAGTCAGTCATGTTGTACTGGGGCATTTTGCTAAAACTGGGTAAGTGGTAGTAAATTGGATTTAGTTTTAGTATGTTTACGTTTGGCTATGCTCGGAGTTTCCTTGAAGGATCGAATTCGTAATAAAGTGAACAGAGAACCAAGGTAATCGACATAGCTCAAAGACTTAGCATGCTGAAGTAGCAGTGAGTCGGTCACATTCATCGCAGAGCCAATGATCGTTGGAGTAGTCGTGTTCAAGAGTAGGGTCAGCGTCTTGGCAAACGTAGTGTAGGACGCCCTCCGGCTAGGTGTAGTGATACGCAAAGTGGCTGGCAGTGGCTGGCAACGAAGAGCCAAAAATTAGGCTCAGTGGCGTGCCATTGGAGATGCCTAGCAGTGGCCGCTAGCAGGCTAATGATGATGATGATAGTTTAGGGACAGGATGTACTTGTTGACACAAGAGATAAAGGCTAAAACAATGTAGCAATGAAGTTTTCCGTTTCTATTCTCAGTGTAAGTACTAGAAAAGATTTTTATAATAAAGTACTTCTTATAAAAAGCAATAGACATTTCATAATATTTAGAGAAATTGAAATTGAGATATATTTCGAGGTTCGAATAAATAAATATCAGCTTTTACGAAGACTAGACTCATGAATCTAGTTTTAAATTAAATTTCAAAATCATTGTAATTATTAAAGTATTTATTTTATTTTATTCAAATAACAGATTAATCCACCCATTTTATCCAAAGGAATTTACACTTTGGCTAAAGAAAAGATAAAATAAAAGGGAAGAAATAAATGGATGTTGCAAAAACACTGAAAGAAAATCTCAGAAATTAATCGTACCGTGTGAATAATACAATTTTGTTATAAATAGTATGTATTTAATTGAATAAAAAGACGAAACTAACGAGTTTTGGAATAATTTTGAAATTAATCATTATCTTTGTGGTAATATAATTTGATTTGCACGATTCATTTTAATTACACTAACGGCTGATGTTTAACTTAGTAATAAATAAGATTAATATTAGAGAAATATTTTAATTCTAAATGAAGATTTTTGGACCAAATTTAAAGTTATTTTTTACACAGAAACAATTGTTAATTTTAAACTGATTTCTTATCATTTCTTTTAAATAGAAATCCTAACGAGGCTCAAGAAAGTGATCCAATCAGAGCTGGAAGACAAGAAAGCGTAAGAATGAAGTCAAAGTCAAGTCAAAGTCAAAGTCAAAATCGTTTATTCATGTAGGTCACAAGGTGACGCTTATGAACGTCAATTTTTTAAATCGAATTACTTAATGCTTCTACATTTACATTTACTGCCTCGTTCGCAAAGCAATAGGTAGAACCACGAGAAAGAACGGGCAATAAAACTCGTGGCCACTCTTTTGAATCGCCAATATTATGGTACATATGTATTTTATTTTGGCAAGGAGCTGCAACTGTTTCACATTGTACTTAATTACTTGTAAATAGTAATTATTTAGTTACAGACATAATACTTAATAAATTAATGCAGTTACTAAATTAAGTGCCTTAGTTAGCCTTCCAATATGAATATTGTGTAACAGGAGCATCCACTTACGTCTTATAATGTAGGCAACTCGCGACCATGTTCAGAACTATTGTGGAAATGTATGTTACAAAATTGACTGTATATGAATACACAAAATTACAAAAACATTAGTTTACAGTCCATGATCACGAGTTATCTTCATCTTACAGTGCAGTAGAACTTTAATAAAATTAATGGAACAACAATGCAAATGTAAAGGTAGTAAGTTGAATGACCTAATAATACATGAACAGTAATTTAAAAGATCTAGAAATATTATATAAAGATTAACTGAAAAATGCAAAGTATCAATATAATTCTAATTAGGTATAAAGATCATGAGTTGTCTAGCGTAATTGACCAACTATCCTTATCACTAAAATAATCATTAATAGTATAATAACCTTTCTTAATAAGGCAGTCTTTTATTTTAGTTTTAAATGTACTAAATGGTAATTGTAAAAGACTAATTGGTATTTTATTGTATACACGAATACCTAGCCCTACAAATGAATAATTAACTTTATGTAAATGATGATAGGGGCATATAACCTATGCCTGTTTCGAGTATTAAAATTATGTATATAGCTTTTTGTGGTAAATTTTAAACCTATATTTTGCCTAATGTAAAAAATATTAGCAAATAAAAATTGCGAGGCTACTGTAAGAATTCATACAGACTTAAAACGTTCCCTAAGAGTATCTTTTACACCTAGCATGTATATTGCTCATACCGCTCGTTTCTGTAGAACGAAGATATTCTGAAGCTTTGCCCCATAACAAAATGCCGTAGGACATAACACTGTGAAAATAGCTAAAATATACTAAACGAGCCGTGTCGATATCAGTAAGTTGCCTATTCTGACGGCATACGCAGCAGAGCTGGGCTTTCCTGCAAGACATGCTATGTGTGCACCCCATTGTAACTTATTATCTAATGTAACACCTAGGAACACTGTAGAGTCTACTGTGTTAAGTTCCTCCCTATCTAGTATTATATTATGACCCAGTTGTCTAACGTTTGGTAAAGCAAATTTAACGCATTTAGTATTCCTAGAATTAAGTACTAGGTTGTTTGCTGTAAACCATTGTGTAACTTGTAATAGTGCATTATTTACATCATCAAATTGATTTCTATTCCTATCTACTTTAAAAATAAGTGACGTATCGTCTGCAAAAAGTACGACATTACAGATGTTTTTTAAATAAAAAGGTAAGTCATTAATATATACAAGAAATAGGAAAAGGACCTAAAATTGAGCCTTGTGGAACGCCTAGCTGTATAGGTAATTTAGAAGACCTCCTCTAAATTACCTATACAGCTAGTAGGTAGTCCCATTTACATCGACACACTGAAATCTCTGCCGCAGGTACGAATCGACAACTTTAAGTGCGGTTTTCTCTACGCCCGTAGTGGCGGAGCTTACGCAGTAGTGTGTCGTGCTGAGCGCAGTCAAATGCTTTAGATAGGTCACAGAACACTCCAATAGCATTCTTTGATGACTCTCAAGCACTATAAACGTGTTTTTTGAGAGCAATACCCGCATCAGTAGCGGATCTACCTTTAGTAAACCCGTATTGATCTTTGTGAAGCAGACTACCTAAATTGAAGTGGCTTAATAACTGCTTTAAAAGAATCTTTTCAAATATTTTACTAAATGCCGGCAAGATAGATATGGGCCTAAAACTATTAATTAAATTTTTACTGCCAGATTTGAACAAGGGTATAATTTTACTTAATTTCATGAAATCCGGAAATACGCCTAGGTCAAAGCATTGATTAAAAATTATAGATAGGTAAGGCGCAACAGTCTCAACTATAGTACCTAAAATGTTAATTGAAATGCCCCAAAAGTCGCCAGTATTTTTAATATTAATTGAATTATATGCGATCAATATATCTCGCGGGGTAACGTGCTCGAATCTAAACACGCTCTTGCATTCAGGTACACTGCTAAGCAAAAAAATTCCAGCGTCTAAAGATGATGATTGTAAAGAGCTAGTAGTTGTTAAAGGTATGCTCGCAAAGAAACTATTGAAAATATGCGCTACTTGAGTTTTATTGGTGACTAATAAATTGTTTTCTTTTAGTTCAAATTGGGTTTCCCGTGGTCGTGCTCTTCCTGTTTCATTATTTATAATTCTCCAAGTTTCTTTAATTATATTTGTTGAATGCTTAATTTTACTACTAATAAATTTAGATTTTGCCATAATACAAACTTGTTTAAAAAAATTTGAGTATTTTTTTACATAATCTCGAAAAGGACGTTTGCCGTGTGGTTGACGGCATAGAATACAAGTGTCACCACCCCCTATCTTCCCGTGGGTGTCGTAAGAGGCGACTAAGGGATAACACGATGCAAATATCATCTTTGCGTAGAGACGGAAAACTCGACATCAAACCCTATACGACTGCCTCGTTGGTCTCGCGGCATCAATGTGCGCGTGGGATCGGGAGGTCCCGGGTCCGATTCCTGGGTCGGGCAGTGTTATTGGGTTTTTCTGTCATGAAATTCTTAGTAGCAGCACGGAGTCTGGAAATGTGCCCGGTACGGCAATAGGCTCGGCCCTTATTACGTGGGACTAAAGTATATCTGGCGAAAAGTGGGTGTAGAAATACACCTCTGCCTACCCCTTCGGGGATAAAAGGCGTGACGATATGTATGTATGTATATAATCTCGAAAAGGTGTATCAAATCTATGTTGTTTCATACCATATAATTCAAACAACTTGGCTCTACTTTTGTTTATACCTATAGTGGCCCACTGGTTAAAAGATCCCATAGTACCCTTTAGTGTGACAGTTTTACTCTTAAAAGTATTTTGAAACTCATTATTTACTAGTCCAAAAAGTGAGTTATATATTGTATTTGGGTTTTGTGAGTTCAATATTGAGGTATTGAGTTTAGCAATAATATTGGTTTTGAAACGTATTAGACGAGTGGTAGTCTGAGGCCTACATTCTACTGTACGTAATTTGTCATATGTTGAACAGGGAAAACTAGCTATCTGTCCACGATGATCAAAAGGGAGAAAACTAATTACTACTGGGTTTGTGGCAGCACAAGAACTAAATATGTTACCCAAACAAGTAGATGATGTTGAAGATAGTCTAGTAGGTTCACAGAATAGGTTAGTTAAATTAAATTACTTGAAAAGATTCTGAAATCTAATACACTGTGAAGAATTCTCTAAAATATTAATATTAAAATTTTACATTAAATAAAAACAATACATTTAATTTTATTGATAGCATCTTCCATAACAGTCTCAAATAGATTATAGTCACCAGAAGGAGGATATACACAAATCACTATATATAGGTCTAGTTCCACACAGGAAAACTCAATAGTGCGCTCAATGGATAAATTAACAATATCTTTACGTTCCTTACATTTTAATAAATTTGAAGTTATTATGAGAGAACCGCCTCTAATAGCCTGCATTCTTATATACGAACTCTGCACTGTATAATATTGATTTATAACAATAAGCTCATGGTTATTTAACCAATGTTCAGTTAAACACAAAACCTTCACATCATGGTTTTCTAGAAATAAACTTAACTCTAATTCTTTGCCAGATAGGCCCTGCTTGTTTTGGTGTACTATATTCAAATACTGCAGCCTAACTGTTGTCCTATCTTGGAGTTTAAATTACAAGACGTGTCAATAAAAACGTTGTTAGAACAAGTACTAACCCTATCAAATAAATTGTCAACACAAGGCTCTCTGCCTTGCTGTAAATTGTATGCTAATACTTCAGCAATCTGTAGCTTAATATAAAATGGCAGATACATTGTATCTTTTGTTAAAGTAAATTTACTAATAAATTTATTAGTGTCAAAAAACAATATTGCGTCACTATCTACGGAATTCAATATTTGAAATATAGATAGATCTGTAGATTTTAGATTCGTTTTTGACAGTTTTTGACATAAGCTCCATACAATATATGTCAAACACGTATCTAAAATCTACAGATCTATCTATAGTTCGAATATTGAAAATGGCCGTATGACAACAAGTTATATTATATAATAACATATTTAATGTGTGTATGTGCATGTTTTGTGTATGTGTTAAGTCATTTGAGTATGGAAAAGCACATAAAATAAATTTACAACTAAATTTGGAATTAAGGTCTAATAAAATTTCAACACATTCTATGATATGCTGTCTTTTTACAGTTAAACTGTTACCAAACAACAATATGGCCGTACTACTCTCATCTAAGGGGTACAACTTAATCTGATTAACTATACTACTGTAACTATCCCCTGGCCTACAATAATTTATAACACACTGGTTCATATACTCACTGAGAAGACTACCAAAATTATGACCTAGCCTATCAGAAGAAATGTAGGTTTTGTTAGTTGATGTTGGAAACCTAGATTTAATCATATTTCATTGTGAAGAGGATTGGTTTTGTGGATTATCAGAAAAGTTCTCAGGTAGTATGATACTCAATGGATCTGCTGGGGTTGGAGTGTGAGTGAGAGCACAAGGACATAAGAGCTTATTGGTCAGAGACTCATACATTTCTGAAAGAATATCGAATGGACTGCCTATGAAGACGTTCATAAGAAATATTTGAACATTGATACCAAGGCTAAATTGAAGAACCACTACAGAGCGCACAGGTGAATCTACATTCTTTCAGATATAGACTCTAGACTCTTCATTATTCAGAGATATCTTTGAATCACTCTACAGCAAATTATTTTACTTTCAAATTTAGTTATTAAGTTTGTCCTTTTTGCTCTAGGTTATCATTCTGGTTAAACCTGGTGCCACATCTTCACCGACCGGGTGGTGATGATGTACCACAGTCTCATCACCAACTCGAACATGAAGATTCAGCCCTGCAACCAACCCTTAAGACATTCAGTCCGCCTTTTAAGAAGACCACAGATATGGTCATCACTGACACTGGCCTGGCAACTAAAAGACCAGTTTTGGGCGTGTTAAATATAACATTGCCTTTGAATTTTAACATAATCGGTATAAATCCTCCGACACGAAGCACTGCCAGTATGGATGTCCATAAAAATGACGCTACAACTGCTCATCCCCCTGAAGATGGATTTGCAGCTTATTCAACTGCCCTCAGCGTGACAATAGCCATAGGGTGCTCTCTGCTAATACTGAACGTGCTCATTTTTGCTGGCGTCTACTACCAAAGAGACAAAATAAGAATGAATGGACAAGACGGTCATACTAATGGAGCTCATTTGAGAAAACGAATTGAGAATGGCCAAATGCAAAATAACATTTGTAGTGATCTGGAAGGGGCGTTGACATACCAAACTAGTTTGAAAAATGATCCTGCTACTATTCTGAGTCACCATCATCATTCCCATAATCAGTTACCTCCGCTGAGTTTGCTGATTTACCTAGTAATAATGTAGCTGGAATGGCTTCACTGCCTTGAGCGCCGCCGCCGCCGAAATGAGGTAAGAGTAACATAAATACGCTGGCAAGTGGACAGCTACAAGAGAATCAGCCGTTGTTATCAGCGCATCAGATGCAAATGATAAATACCAGCACTCTGACAAAGAAGCACACGCAACTGAACGCCAAGTCGAACGTGACGATGGAGGAGTTGCGTGTGTGACGTCAGCGGGCATGACTGCAACGAGCCGGCAGTTGCAGTGACGTTGTCCACCACGACGAGATCGTGTAAATTGAGCCGGACCTTCTCAAGTGCGTTACAGACTACATAATAATATAAACTTTGACTGTGCCACTTGAACTTAGAAGGTTATTTATAAGTGACTATTGTAGTGACTAGACAGAGTGAACTGTGAATTGAGAATTCAAAGACGCAATATAAGTGACTAGAGGACGCAAGCAGCTACGCCTGCATTTTTATTTTTTATTTACCCGTTTTGGCCAATCACGTGGGAATTTCGGGAAATCCCTTCCTAGTGCGCCCCTACGGTCCCCAAGGAACATACATGCCAAATTTCAGCTTCCTGCGCCCAATAGTTACGGCTGTAGCGTGTCTGTCAGTCAGTCAGTAACGCTAGGATTTTATATATTAAGATAAATGACGTTCGTGAATATCATATCTAAGACGTTTGAGTACATAGTGTGTTATCGGAAAATTTATTAATGTATATATGTAGGTTCTAAATAGCGAAAATATAATTATAATTGTATATAATTCAGCAGCTCAGCCGCATATCCATCCTTATCACAATATGATATACTCAATAGTGAATTTAAATATTAAAGATTAATCGTGGATAATTCGAGTGGCTGTTAATGAACAGTAGTTGAATTGTGTGGGTCAAATTTTACCATGAAAATGTTAATTTATGACTGTTAATGTCATTTATTTGCTATTTAATTGGATTATTCTTGCTAAAACTCAAAATAAACAAGTACCACTATAACGTGTACAGCGATAAGAATCATTCGTATCTTACAGCTTATATCAAGATATTTTAGTTCCAGTCATATTAGTAAATTTTACTGAATTTCATTTTCATTAAATCTTATTTTAAGTTACAACTTTTTAATTTTACAATTTTAACAGCCATCTGAACTTGAATTTGATATTGAATTTAAAAACTAGATATTTGAATTACGAGACACCAATGTAATCTTCGCGAAAAGGTTTTATCGAAGTTAGAAGCAATAATGGTTCTTCGAAAAGATGGTTTTTAAGCGAGTTTAGTTTTGAATGATAAAAATATCTTGCTAAAGAAACAAATGTACGAATCTTTTACGTACTTATTATTTTTAAAAGAAAAGAAATGGTAGGTCAAGTTGTATCTGAAAGTAAAAGCTTTTTGCAAATCAAAGTAAATTGTTGAAATCTTTTTAAGTTACTGCAAAGAATATTGTCAAATAAATTAATGAGGCACAAGATATAATTATTATGAATGCCATTTGTTCTTTAGCAATAATAAATTTTTAGTTCTTAACATAGATGGACTAATAGTGTTTGTAAATATGTAAATAAACTTAGTAAACAGTATAACAGGTTGTAAAACATCCTATTTTATTTATATTGAGAACCACGACTGAACCCGTTCGTTTTTAAATATTAATGTATTTTTTATGTAATTAATGTAATTTTATGAGACGAATTGTATTGTAATGTCAATCAAAGTCGTCAAAATCTGAAAATACTCTGGATAATTGGATATATTTTAAGTGTTGTCAGAGTGTGACAAAAGATATGTGGTACCTAATAAAAAAAATGTTCTGTTACATTTTATCCCTCATGATATGTTTTACTGTACTTATGTTTTCTTTGTTAAATTGTGATTCCTTGTATTCGTAAGCACTAATTTTGTTATAAAACATAAGTGTATTTGTAGATATCAATAAAGTCTGTGCAAAGACTTCATTATAAAGTACTCACCGGAATACAGACTAAAAAATTTAATAAAATAAAATTAAAAACAAATAAAATAAATTAAATTAATAAATAATATTTAAATAAATTAAAATAAATGGCAATGCTGCCAGCCTTCTGGGCACGTTACCAATAGACAGCGATGCGGAGGAATTCTACGATGCCTAAACCTGTCTTGTAAATATGTACTTTGTATTTTACCCTCCCCTTTTTTGTACATATTTATTTTTTATGTATATGTAAATAAATTCCATTGTATAATAAATTATTAAAAATTATATATGAAGTTTTATTTTGATCAACTTAAAATGTTATCACAGCGCATAGTTACATGACTGCACATTTTTTTAATAAAATTAATAGACTCATCACACGTGTATCCCCGAAGAAGTAGGCACACATGTAGCTTTGATAACAATAATCCGCTATTGTCGTTACCGGGCACTTTGGCAGACTCCGCGCTGCTACTCAGAATTTGGCAAATTGAGTAACACTTTTGCCCGACCGGAATCGAATCGGGGACCGATCCCGATCAGCCGATCGGCAGATGAATACGCTACGCACTGGACAATAGAAACAAAATTAATTTCATGAAAATAGATAAAATGTTTTTAGGTCCCAAAGATTTCTGTGTTGAAATTGTGACTAACATTAGTGTCATGGATTTTTCTGAGTTTTGCTATACCCAAACTTGCCATCAGTAACTAGATAAAAAATAATGTTATTTCATTCATAAATCTTCTAGCTAACACTATTGAATTTAAATTGAAGTTTCTAAATGTTCCTCAACACAGTTGGCCCTTACAGAGTGGCAAATTTAGTTTAGCTCAAAAATTTCTGCACGCTCCTAGAGAAAATTTCTTTCAAGTGAGAAACAAAACAAGAAGTAGAAAAACTTGTGCAAAATGTACCTTTATCTTTTCACTGTTACGACTTAAGCGCACGATGGTTTCCGACACTTGAAAACGCTTCCAACAGAATCCTCCTTATAACAAAGCTCTTTATTATAACAGGGAAATATTTAGAGCACCGTCTATGCTAAGGAATAAAATAATAAGGCGAGATTATCGCACTGTTAGGTACGTTTATTTGTGCTTCAAATATATGTCGTTATGCCAACAATACGTTTTTTGCTAGCGTAATATTATTATACTGAAAAATATACTGACTGCCTCCGTGGTCCAGTAGATAGCGTATGCGACCTACTAATCGGAGGTCCCGGGTTTGATTCCTGGTTCGGGCAAAAGTGTTACTGGGTTTTTTCCGAATTCTCAGTAGCAGCACGGAGTCTGGTGATGTGCCCGGTAACGGCAATAGGCTCGCCCCCTATTACGTGAGACCTAAAAATTCATGGCGAAATGTGGGTGTAATATTACACCTCTGCCTACCGCTTCGGGGATACAGGCGTGAGTCTATATATAAATAATATACTGAAATGGTGACATCAATAGTCTAAATTGTGAAATTGAGGATGGAAACCTTGAGAAACGGACAGAAATTGGCTACATTAAAAATAATTGTTTTAGCCTGTTTGTAAAAGTTATTGCGCATAGTTTGTTCAAGTTTTAAATAATAATTATTACTCATTTTAAGAAAATTTCCCGGCCTTGCTTATTTCACTTCACAATTCAGTAATTAAAAACTCGCGAAAGAAATATTAATTACGTTTTGAACTAATTAGGTAGGTAAGTAGTAGGAGGCCGGGAACTATTTTTAGAAATAATCATTATAAAAGTAAAACATGAAAATCTTTTAGAAAATTTAAACATGCTTTACTATTTAGGTGCCCTACAATATAATTAACAGTCATAAATTAACATTTTCATGGGAAAGAGTTATAATTTCAGCAGATGTATATTTACATATTGTATGCATGTCCATCTCTGCCCACGTATCTTCTGAACTACCTAGTGTCTTTCCAAAACCTTGAAGGCAACCGCAAGGCAAGTTGAACTACGAGTACGCTGGAACCCGCGACGACTTTAATCGTAAGTACATATGTATATTGGGAGAGTTGAAAATTAATTAATCCATTTCTCTTCATCGCAAATATCGAAAATTTGTTAAAAGAGAGGTAGATAATATGTTATATTTTGACTTGTCTATTATAAAATACGTGCCCTGAATTAGGACTCAAGATGCACAGCCAGTGATTAATAAAGTGATATCAATAGTAATTATGAAATGCTGGAGAGTAGACACATATTTATTTGCTTACCACTTGCATTTTTATTTTTTAAATTATTTTCCTTATACATGTTCTATAGTGTACTTTTTACACTGGCAACGCCTAGCCTTAACTAAGTTATTATCGTACCACATGGTCACGTCAATTATGAATATATCTTTTTATAGCGTCACGCGTATACCCCCGGGTACCCCGAAGGGGTAGATAGAGATGTAAACACCCACATTTTGGCAAAATCAGTAACACTTTTGCCCGTTCCGGGAATCGAACCCGGGACCTCCTGATCAGCAGACGCATACGCTATCCACTGGACAATGGAGGCAGTAAATATATTATTATTATCATACCCCGTAAGTACAATACTACTTAACACCTAAATATCGCTGCCATGATTGTTATCACAAACACTTCACAGTTCGCTAACAGAATATAGCTCATTAGTGTAAACGGTTGACCATTTGTTTAGAGCACAGAAGCTCGTAAAACTGCATTTATTTCGATAACGACCTCCAGATAGTTTCCGGTAGACTTTACGGCGCGGCCTTTGAGCGTGGTCAAGGATACAAAGAGGGTTAAGTATCTTTGTAACTTATCTTTTTGTTTTTTTCTTTTCTTGTTTGCTTTCGGGTAATGATAATCCGCATGTTTCAAGATTTCCTTTAGTGTTTTATAAAGATAAAGACTCTCTTATATCTGATTAGATTAGAAAGCGGAACTCGGCTACCAGACAAAATTCTTTGATACAACTAAGGTAACGCTAGGACATTGAAGCTGATGATTAAATTATATCCTTAGCAACTGGATACTAAAAGCGCAATATGAAGTCGAATGGCGGATACTGGGGTACCCGCACTGCTGATCGCAAAAGGACAATGTCTGCCTAAGGATAGGCGACGTACTTTTCCGTGCGCAGCATAATATTTATATAATATAATAATATTCTACCACATTCACACAACACCACCATCTAGTCTCAAACTAAGCAGAGCTTGTACTATGGGTACTAGACAATGGGTAAACATACATATTATTATATACATTTTTTTTTGTAAATACATACATATTATACATAGATCTGCTGATCGGAGGTCCCGGGTTTGATTCCCGGTCGGACAAAAGTGTTACTGGGTTTTTTCGGATACTCAGTAGCAGACCGGAGTCTTGTGATGTGCCCGGTACCGGCAATAGGCTCGCCCCCTATTACGTATGACCTAAAAATTCATGGCGAAATGTGGGGATACAGGCGTGAGACTATAAGTAAAAAGAATAAATTTAGGAAATAAAATTATACATAGAGAATATTAAATTCTGTGATTCTATTGTGCAGGACTATATAATATTCGGCTTGCTTTTATGCGCTATTACTCCAGCTAACTTGCTTGCATCTTCATATGTTTAATTAAATACTGTTTTACTAGACTTTGCCTGTGGCTCTGCCCGCGTGAATTATACACCTACACCTGCCTTAGGAATTACACCATCTACTGGTGAAAACCATATTAAAGACCTTTCATGAGTTTTTGAGATTATTGTGTTTATACAGATAGACAGGACGAAGCGGGGACTAGATATCAAAATTTTTAGGTATAGAATAATGTGCTATAGAGGTGTCTAAAATATAAACATTTTCGTCGTAATACAAATGTTTGAGATTAAACCGTCTATTTCAAAGTCGCCGTTTTAACACAAATTAAATGAGGCGAACTCAATTGTAAGTACCTCTCAGTAATTAATAAATCAGAAAGAAGTTGGCTGCAGGGGTTTTTTTCAAGTCGTTGAAAGGGTAAGGCGTCTATACTTTTCTTTTATTAAGAGTTAACTCAGGCAAGGAACAAATTTCTTTTAACTTGTACAACTTAAGAGCTACGTTTCGCTTCTATTTAATGTTAATATTTTTATTTACGCTGCTTTCTTAAAGATTTGGATGTTTTAAGTTTCAACAATTGTTGTAATTGAAAAGAATTATATGAGTTGAATAGTGTTGTGTTAGTTTAAAATATAATAATGTCAGATCTTTTATTACAAAAGCCTGGCATCTGGCTTTGGTTTCGGCTAAGGCCCAATGTCAGTCTGCGAACAAATGGGCATATAAGTATATTTCAGTTAAACAACAGATTGATACCCTGATGTGTATGGATAGACCTTCAGACGCATCTCGCAACAAACAATAGCTACGAGCTTTAGTTAAACGTCCCAAAAAGACCCAAAAGCATCATCTTGCATTTTTCACGTGTGTGTTCAAAAAGGCAGCTTTATTTTTTTAGTTTAGTGACAAAAATGATACGGCACTAGACAGAAACTCTATTCCAAGTCGTCTACCCAGTGGTATGGTAGACCAAATTCATTTATTCCCGTACAATGCAAATAAGATGCGAATTTGGACAGGCCTATCTCCAGCAGTGGATTGCCAAATGCTGTAACGTATCGAACTGAACTATATTGGGTATACGTTTTTAGCTTGCATAATCTAAAGTATAAAACATTTCTCCAAAAAATTACATTCTTGCACACAAAAATATATATCCGAATGAATATAGAACACATAAAAGCTATTTTAGCCGTTACATTTATACGTAAGCCAGTATTTTAGCTCAGCTGGTTCAAAGCTAAATTGTCCCGTGTCCTAACGGATATTAAGTTCTCGCGACCGGATTTGGCACGGAAGGGATTTTTTTTTAATTTCGACATACTGCATGCGTAACGCGGCACGGTTTAACATACGGTTATCCAGGTAAATTCACTGACGTCATGAGTCTAATAGATTTTCAGGTTGGATTAAAATATTGGTTTTTGTGTGCAGATAATATTATCCAGGAGCGGAATACATCCAGCAGTGGACTAAGGCAGGGTTATAATGATGATTACTGGTCGTTAAAAAAATTACGTTCATACGTATCGCTTTGTAATCTTTAAATAATAACGAATTCGGATATTATACAGATAACCGAATAGTGTTATAGTACCAAATATACAAAATAATGATCAGCTCGGTTTTAGACTTGAGATTCGGAAAATTCGAAACTCGTGGGTTCGTTTGGTGTGACAGTCATTAACACTCCTGCTACGCCACCGTTTCGTAAATTTTATTATAGTTGGATTTGAGGCAGACCCACAGCTAGGGGCTTCTATACCGGAACAAAAAATATCAGCAATGAAGATTGGTTTTTGTCCGTCATGAGATTGCCAACTGATCATGAAAAATTTGCGCATCGATATTCTTCATTGTTATTGCAATATTAAATCGACTGGACTTTCGAATATATCCATAGAAAATTTTTCAATAATTTATAACCCCTCAAAGCATTTTGGCCACCATCGAGGCATCTCAGGACACCCGTAGATGTATTTTGGCCACTTTAGGCTAGGCTTTCGAGCTAAGTACGGGCGCGTAATATTTTCGTTGAAAGAATGGTGATATTTTTATTTATTAAGTTAATATTGTATATCAAAAGACGCGTAATTAAATAAGCTTTCGAATAATATTAATTAGCACTAAATAGTATACTTGAAGCCCAAGCAAGAGCGGTATAAAGCGCGCCCGGTATAATATTTTCCCGCCATTTTCGAGCGCGCTATTATATTTCTAAAATATTCATATTTCTCGTCGTTTTTATTATGGGAGGTATATAAGTATTGTACACGGTTAGAAAGGTAATTTAATTAACTTTCAGAGAAAATAAATATAACGGAAAGAAACATTTTAATTTTAAACATAAAAAAATAAAAATATAAATGATTGTTAATTGCCGCCAATTTTCGTATTTTATTTTTTCAAACATATTTTTTTGTTATATATCAGATTCAAACCTAAATAACTTTCTTTTCAACTAGATTTCCAATAAAAAAAAACCATATCTGATAAGAGCCCGATAAGAATTATTCTTATTGGACTTTGCAAAATTGTTTACTGTTTCCCGCCAAAAATAAACGCCATACCCGCCAAAATTTTCGAAAGCCAATATCTCATGAATTATAGGAGTATTATATATCATATGATAGGTTTATTTATATACTCATAACAAAACAATAATTCATAGCATAAATGTAACCTTATCTATATATTTTCATTCAATAAAAAAATGAATTTAATTATTACACAATATTTGTTTATTTTTTTGCTGTTATTTTATAATTAGTTAGTTCATTCACAAATAAAACATAAAAATATCAAATATAATTATATTATTTGTTTACAATGATGTTTTGAATCCATAATTACGCCCCGCGCGCAACATGCAAAGACAGCTAAATATACAAAATTTCAAATGCTGACATTTAAATAATTTTCTAAGCAAGCATTGCTATAATTTTATATTATTGTAAAGCTTATACCACCAGGTATACAAAATAACAAAAGTAAGCAATTTATAACCCATATTGTTATCATGACAAACAAAAATGGCGAGTAGGTCGTCGATAGACGACATTGTTTACAATAGGATCAAGTTCGGCGGGTCGCATAAACTAAACATTCCGTCATTCAGTCACCATTCAAATATTACTACAAAGCTTATTTAATCTACTTTCATAAAAACATCATTTTAAATATCAACACCCGAGTGACGAGTCGTACGCTTAGGTTTAATGTAGCACGGCAAGTGGCCTTGCTTCGCGGGTGGTCAGATAACGACCGCGTGACGCTTTAGCGATAAATGTCAAATTAAAGCGGTAACTTTGAGCGGATAAGTATGTTTTTACTTGTGTCGTTGAGTGTACAGCTACACGTGAGGAGATTTTCCTCTAAAACGGGTTTCTTCCAAATATTTATAAGCATGTTCAATATATGTAAATATATACAATAAATTGGAACAACATTAGCCTCACCATACAAAATTAAATGACTCGTTTTAATATTTCGGGTAAATTGACTGTTGAAATTATTTTTGCAGCATTTAAAAAATCATCGGGATGATTTTTAAATGGAATTCTGATAATTTATGATCAATAATTACAAAAACTTTTGCCTTTCAAAGGTTGAATATCACTTTTTTCTTTTGCAACTTGTACAGAAAAAATGCGGTTAGGTGCCGAAATCCGTGGAGAGGGCGCTACAGATCATCAGTCATCTTGTGACCAATGCTTATTTAACCCATGTCGAAACGTCAATATAAAAATACTATATTTTACCTCTGAATAATATTTTACCTATATTTTCAAATAAAGTTACCTAAATATAACATCAGACTGCCTCGTTGGTCTCGCGGCATAAATATGCGCATGGGATTGGGAGGTCTCGGGTTCGATACCCGGGACGGGCAAAGTGTTATTGGTTTTTTCCTTTAGGAAATTCTCAGTAGCAGCACGGCGTCTGGTAATGTACCCGGTACGGCAATAGGCTCGCCCCCTGTTACGTCGGACTAAAATAATATAGGCGTGAGACTATGCAATATAACGTAATGTAAATATAACATCACTTTTTCACCTAAATAAATAAATGATTTCAACTTGTAATTTTACGATAAAAATTTATTTCCCGCAATTTGACGAAGGTTAATGGCGTGTATTATGTGTATTTATATTTGCGGAAAATCGCGAATCTCTGTATTTGATTTCTATTGTCAGCTATTGCGTAATTTTCAGCAAATTTGAGCCTAGAAATATGTTGACAATAGACTTGTCCTTTAGAAAGGACCTGAAATATCTTCTTGTGTGAATATAACCTTTTACGGTACCTCTCCCTTTTATCTAATAGTCTAACATAAATTTACTGATTCTACAAATATAAATAGCGTACGGGAAAACTATTTTCGAGGCCAAAGTTTTTCATTGGTAACTTAACAACAAAAAATACATTTGAAGTAATACCTACTGCAGAATATAAAATTAGATTTAGATTAGATTGAAGGTATAGTGCTAAGGTGATCATGTATCAATATTATTGGACAAATGTGCTTACATCTCGGCATGAATCTAAATTTTATTATTAATTTTAGTTATAACTACTAAGTACCGAGTTTATTTTTTAAATAGGTTACATACATAACTTTGATATAATAATAAGGATAGACTGATGATACGGAAGTGTGGCATAAATAGTTCCACTTTGTGTCATGTGACAGAGAGATAAGTATGTGACAACATAACTAACATATCACTTTCATATCGTAATCCTTCGAGGAATGCGAAGCATGGTTGACCCTAAGACCCTTAACAACTTTATCATTCCGCATCTCATGACGCGTCAAACTTCGAAGGGATACCTACATCCTCCAAAATCATCCATCCTTGTCTCTTACTCACAATGCGAAAGAGAAAACAATAAAGATCCTCTCAAATCCTTCAACTCTAAAGCAAACATTCAAAACATTTCACTTGAAACAATGGGAGCCATTGGGGGGTGATGTGGGCATCATTTATTCAGCCTAACACCCGCTAGAGATGTATCTTTGTCAGCACAATGGATCCGCAGAAAACATGCAAATATTCGAAGCGAGAAGCATTCGAAGTCACCTCTTTAATGGTTAAGCAAATACAAGAGCGTTGGCTTTAAGACTCGCTCTAAAAATAAAAGTATTTTCGAGTTCTGAGAAAAGAAGCCGGAAGCCCAACGGAGTCTTTTCTTAATGGTATTTGAATACGGAGTCTAATTGGTCCAAAACTTCTTTATGTTAGACAAAAAAGTGTATAACATTAAAACTTTCTCTTTGCGGTGAAATTAAGTAGAATATTGTCAGAGGCGGTTCCTGTTTCTTTTGTGGATGGATCTTGGAGGCGGCGCCGAAGGAAACGCTATGCCTTCAATATTCCAACAGCACTGTTGGATATAAATTTGAATTAGCTGGTATAAATAATGTCCCAAGTACTGACACTTAATTTTTGCGGTGTGTGATTTAAAGCTCTAGTTTGGGTATGTGTGTATTTATTTTCCACAGCTTTATGAGCAAAATTATCGTAAAATGTGTTTAATTTTCGTTTTTGTTTCTCTATTTTTGCATGCAGCGTGGAAGTAAATATCGTAGACGTAAGATATGAAAATCTTGTTCAAGAGAAATCTTAGGTTCAGCATAGTTTTACAATTTCTGCTATTTAATATAACAATTTTCATATTTAGACACTATACCTATCAAGTAAGGCAACTTTCGCGTGGTAGACTATGGTCTAAATTGACCTAATTTACACCTTGTTACCCCGATAAATTACAAAGACATTTATATATCATTTTTAGATTCAACCGCATACCTAAAATATAAATTTTCTATCAAATCCCAAACACATAATAACATAAGAAAGATCTAACCCGCCCTTATCTGCAGAGGCATTTTGAGGTATATTAAAAAAGTAACACTGTAGGTATAGTAACTTATACATATAGAAATGCAAAAAATGACTCGCCTATATATATGTATATCTTAAATCAATCGTTGATTCAACAAACCGAATAAAAATGTAAATCAACTGCATCGTTCTCTCAACTACGTATTCGATCAAAATATATGCTTCCTATTTCACACCGACCCCTAGTTTCAATACATCTGTACTATTGATTACTATCACCCAGTAATGGACAAAAATTCTCATAAAAGTTCATGAGTTTCTATAATGGCGCGCCCGCCATTTTTATGACAATTGTAATAATATTTCTGTGCTAGAAATGGAAGGAAAACAGACTACGTTTCAGCTGTTTATCTTACTTCGGGAACTGTAAGAAGGATTTAGGAGCTATTAACTTTCTTGCTAGCTTTTTTTGCCAAGTCACAACGATGGTGCGCCCCCATTTGGTCGCGGGAGATAGGGCGCCTGGCAACGCAACACCGACATGCCTCTCCTCCCGCGACCGCACGCGACAGCGAGGGACAGACAGAAATGTTCCCCGCACCTGCACTTTGGACGCATCGTACGCAGGCCTCACCCAAGCCCACGTGGAGCGTCCCCTCCCGGGATCCCGCTTAGCTTCACCGTGGGTGTACCTCAAACCCACGGTTACTGAGCCGCCCCACCACGACAAGGTGGAGATCCCACGGGGGGGAGGGGTGTGTTAGGCTCCTGCAATGGCGATCAGCTGAGCGGCGGCGGCGGTCAATACACCGAGTTATTTTTCAAAGTGTATGATGACGAAAATTTTGTTTTAACTTTTAGTGACTTATTTTTCATGTATTTGTATTCAGTTATAGTAGTTTATTCACCCATTAAAATATTTTGCAAATGCAATTCAACACCCTATATGTATGGATAATAACGGTATGTTCTTCAGTGATTTGATTATTTTTAACCGACTTCAAAAAAAGGAGGAGGTTTACAATTCGTCGGAATCTTTTTTTTTTTATGTATGTTCCCCGATTTCTCTAAGACGCCTGGACCGATTTCGAAAATTCTTGTTTTGATTGAAAGAGTATACCTCCTAGTTGGTCCCATGATCATCAGGTCAGGATCTGATCATGGAATCCTGAGAAATCGAAGGAACTCTTCAAATTTTATAAGCACACTTGAAGCGATTTGACCCTAACAACCCAATGCCGTCGAGTTTGGGCTCGTTTGAGTCGTCTTTTACATGGACTTTGATGCTAGATGATTTCCATGGTCTGATGATAGAGTTGGAAGGTAACCAAGAGATCTTTGTGATACAATAACCCCGTCTCATCGAGGTTAAGGTCGTTTGATTCGTCTTTACACTTGACTTTGGTACTGGATGTTTTGCAGGGTCTGATGATGGAGCAGGAAGGTTGCCATGGGATGTTTGTAATACAAAGACGCAATCCCATCGAGTTTGGGCTCGTTTGAGTCGTCTTTACATAGACTTTGATGCTGGATGATTTCCATGGTCTAATGATAGAGCTAGAAGGTAACCCAATATCATCGAGTTTAGGGTCGTTTGTTGGTCTTTACATGGACTTTGGTACTGGATGTTTTCCAGGGTCTGAAGATGGAGCAGGAAGGTGGCCATGGCATCTTTGTAATACAAAGACGCAATGCCATTGAGTTTGGGCTCTTTGGATTCGTCTTTACATGGACTATAGTGCTGAATGTTTACCAAACTCTGATGATGGAGCAGGAAGGTGGCCATGGGATCTTTGTAATACAATAACGCAATATCATTGTGTTTAGGCTCGTTTGTTTTGTCTTTGGTATTGGATGATTTCCGAGACAACAACTAACAACACTTAAAATCGAAACATTATTTAATTTTATATTGTATATTATAATATTATTATTGATGATTAACATTTTGAATTTATATTACATAACTCAGTTGACTTATTTCTATTGTATTGAGCTAGTTTTTGATTACTTGACATACCTACATAACATTTTTAAACTATTAATTGTATTTGTTCAGTTTGGTATACCTACTTATTCTTATATTATTTTGTGATCATAATAAAATTTATAATTATGCTGCCTACTATGTGACATTTTGTCTAATTTTTGCATGCCGTTAAGGTTGAATATGGTGACACTATGTACTTTTGCTTATAAGACCTGTAATACCCATATTTCGCAAAATAAAAGATTTGAATTTGAATTTGAATTTGAGATCTGATGATGGAACTGAAACGAACGTGTTTAGGCTATTTGGTTGAAAACAAAAAATACTTGAAATTGCCAGAAAGGTACAGGTCTACATTTCAGAATTGAGGCACGTAAGGAAGGCTTCCCCATCATGTACCACCTACACTATCCTATGTACCACCTATTACTATTTTTTATTAGTATACCACTAAAAAGCAAAAAATAAAAATTATTTTTAAATAAAAACAAACCAACTTCAAAAAACACTAAGGAACTAAAAAACAAAAAATAATTGGTTTTGGAGCAAACATTTTTGAATTCGGTGCCAAGCCCTTACGCAAAAGTTACTAAATTACAAACTACCTATTCTATCAATAACGAAAGTTATATAAAAATGTGTAGAGGTTGTATAGTCAGATCAGAAATACTTTGCTTGGCACCGACTCCAAAAATGTTTGCTCCAAAACCAATTATTTTTTGTTTTTTAGTTCCTTAGTGTTTTTTGAAGTTGGTTTGTTTTTATTTAAAAATAATTTTTATTCTCTGTCAACTTTTGGGATTAGATGCCCGTGTGTGTTTTCTAAGATATTTAAATTATTATGGATTATATAGTGTTCCCACCAAGAACTTAGGGTCCCAAGCCAACCTCACCTGCAAGTGGTGCACCTGCCGATCAACGGACGAGGCTCTGGCAAACAAAATATCCCGATATGCGGCAATAGGCTCGCCACCTATTACGTGGGATCAAAATACTGGCGAAAAGTGGGCGTTTAATATGCCTCTGCCTACCCCTTCGGGGAAACAGGCGTGAGTCTATGTATGTATGTATGGATAATATTTACTTTCGTTTCGGTGTTTGATGGATGGTAGCAACGGGTACGCTTACTCCTTTTACCTTAGAGTGACATATTGAATGACTGTGTTTTGTTGGCTTTACGTCAAGGTAGGTGAGATAGGTAAGAGGTATAGTTCAAGGATAATGAAGTGCATATACAGGTGACAAACAGAAGGTTCGCCAGTTCAATCCCCACCTGTGTTCAACGTCACTCACAAAAAGAAACTGCTGCTCAACAATAAAAATATAATAGTTCTGCAAAGATTAAGTTTTTGAAGCTCTTAGAAGTAACTTTGATGTAGATTACAGACCAATATCTATTCATTTCATTTAACTTTAGCAGATTTATAGATGCTTGACTACCATGTTTGACCTACCTTAATTGCTAGAGAGATATATTAATCTGTCTAACAATTTCGGTGGGTCAAACATGGTAGGTAATAAATAGGTGTTACAGTAGATTTTTGTCACATATATTTGGCTGTTATACAGCTTGCAACATCATGATTAAGAACTTACACTACAAATCTTAATATATAAAATCCTTGCGTTACTGACTGACTGACAGACACGCCACAGCCGTAGCTATGAAGCTGAAATTTGACATGTATGTTCCTCGGAGACCGTAGGGGTGCACTAAGAAGGGATTTCCCGAAATTCCCACGGGATCGGCCAAAACGGGTAAATTTAAAAAAATGCAGGCGTAGCTGCTGGCGTCCTCTAGTTAAAATATAAATTAACAGTGTCTATGCCTAAATTGATATAGGCCATAAAAAGTACATGGATTTGTGTTTTAAAATTCTTCAATATAATTATGAAATTTTCACATTAACCACTTGCGTAATTTGCTACAGAAATTATTGTAAGGTAGTTATTAGTACAGTTATTGAATTCGGCTGTGAGTTATAACTCTTGTATTTATTTATTATTTACTATACATATTTTAGACTCACGCCTGTATCCCCGAAGGGTTAAAAAAAATGCAGGCGTAGCTGCTGGCGTCCTCTAGTAATGTATATGAAGTAAGAAAATTTTGTGACTTAAACACAGGTTTGCAGAAAACACATTATCATATTATACAAAAATGAAATGTACTATAATATTAGTGATTTAAAAGAGTGGCCACGAGTTTTATTGCCCGTTCTTTCTCGTGGTTCTACCGATTGCTTTACAAACGAGGCAATAAATGTAAATTTACGTTCATAAAGTAAATAACTTTAAAACATTTGACGTTCATAAGCTTCACCTGAACTAGATGAATGAATGATTTTGACTTTGAGTTGGCACACCAATCTGTGCTGGACATTGCTCGAATGCATTTTTTACTTGCTTTTTACATAACCATAAACCACTTACACGTTTAAACTGAGCGTTAATAATTATAAACTCCTACTAACCGAGAGGACATTAAGCCCATAAATGAAAGAAAACCCATTCGGATATGTCTTCAACTGTTAAACGGTTCATTGGCGCGCTGGCAGTGCAGCGGAGGAAATTAGAATCTGAGCGTTAATTAAACGACGGTATCCATTAGTCAATACTGCAGTGTCCAGAGTAAGAAAAAATATTTACGTACGATACTGGGAAGGATTTAGGATTTTTCCGTAGTTGGAGAGTGTTTTAAGCTGTATGAAAATTAGGAGAATTCGAATATCCGTGGAATAAATATCGATCCAAATGATAATATTTTCGTAGCAGCTGAATATGGCTTTGTTAAATTAGGGTTGAAATGCATTGCGTTTCATGACTCAGCAATATCTTGGAATAACTATTTTATTGTATTACGCCTGTCTATTTGAATAGCGACGGTAGCCCAGCGGTGTACGTAACGGCTTGCCGAGACGATGGTCTCGAGTTCGATCCTCAGGTACCCCGGGTACACACCTCTGACTTTTCGAAGTTATGTGTGTACTAGCTGCTGTCCGCGACGTTGCCTGCGTGAACGCTATACAGCACCAAATTATTAATTAAAAACTTACGATTATATCTTTTAAAATAACATTCATTTATCCGGTTTTTCTTTACATTTTATATCTGCAGAAAGTGCAGTAACAGAAGGAGACTGTTTTTTGTAAAATTGACCTTCAAAAAGTGCTGATTTTCAGACTGCTTTGAATAAATAACTTTATGGTGATTCTGTGGAATTAAGTCATAATTTGTGACTGAAGCAGGTGGAGAAAATAATGAATAAGGAATACAGAATAGGGTACAAAGACATACTTATAGGACTTCTCGATAAACAACGTTAGTGGTTTGGCTCTCCGCAGCCAAAATGTAAAGAGAGTCAGGACTGGTGATGCGGGAGCAAGCGACGTACAGCTGCCTGTGTGAGAAGCAGCTTGTCCTGAGGTCGACACCAGCTGCCCTCGGTGTCTGCCCCTATGACTTATTGATGGTCATCGCGGAGCACACACTTACGGGGAACTCTACGCGCTTGAATGGGAACGAAAAGTTATGAGGTATGAGGGGAATGCGTGGTATAAATACTGCCTCGCCAACGCCACAACCCGTAAAAATTTCCGCCTCAGTGGTGTGTCTGTGGGGCAAGATGACTTTAAGGTGGGTCCCGTTACACAACTTTTGAGGAGATAGGTTCCGAAGAAGCATAATCGGGACACCGACCTTCAGCTTGATGGTATGCGCTGGAAGTCCACTTACTGACAGGAAGTTCAGAAATTTTACGGGATAATGTGTGGCGTCTTCTTGCTCAACTGTCCACCCCTCTCCTCTGGTACAGGGCCTTCGCCAAGACTTAGAAGAACATCGGACTATTGTTGAGCACGTGCATTGCCGCCGAGCCGAGCTCTAATATTAATGATCAAGCGCAGCATACGAACTCGTGAGCACAACGGAGATCGTTCCAACGAAGCAATCACCTCGTCCGCCCTTCGATCCCCGCGTCACTACGGGAAATGTTTGTCGGAAATCGCCTCTGAACAGAACTGTGACCATCCATCAAATGTTCGTTCCTGCAGATGACCTGCAGGGTTCTGTTCACGGCTTCAACTGCCTTTCTATTGGCCATCGTACGCTCATCCCATACGATCAGAGAGCAATCCTTGAGCACGTGTCCCTTATCACCGTTACGTGACATGTCCGTTTCGGCGCTCTCTTAATCGATGGGAATTTTAAATATTGCATGTGCTGTCTTGCTACTCGGAAACAGTGTGGCAGCGCTTCCCGACGACGCTACAGCAATGGCAATTTTGCCCTGCCTCCTGACCTCTGCAAGTATGCCAGTAGTAACAAATGTTTTTCCTGTACCACCAGGAGCATCCAAGATAAACATTTTACCCTGGTTTTGCCCAACCCTTTCAAGGAAGGTGTCATAAATTTTTTTTGCTCTGAAGAGAACGAAGTGACATGGACATTTCGTATTGAGGTCATTTCGCCCGGATCGTAAATTGTCTCAGCGTTATACTCCCAATTTTCACGGTTTTGATACGGTGATGATTGGGAAACTGGTAACCCATATTCGACCAGTGATGGCCGTCGATAGAAATTACCACGTCTTGCAGTGAACTAAAACAGGTGTTCAGTACGCGTTCATCAGTTACTTCGACTTCGTCTCCAGTAGCACGCCTCAAAGCTTGTAGAAAATCTTCAGACAGGTGATGGCGATACTTTTCCCACAAAGCGACTGGATTAGCGACTCCACAAAACACCAAGACGACGGCAAAAAGATGACGCATGCGGATGGGACTGTCACTGACGCTTGCATCCGCGAGGGTGTCATCCCAGTTTTGGTCGCCGTCGAGATGGTGACGTGCTACGCAGGCTGCGCGGTAAGTGGGATACTCCACGCCATCAAATATCCTCAGAAAGGCGAAAGATGTTGCGCCTCGCACCGTGTAAAGTAACAACCGCAGAAAATAGCATTCGATGAATTTTATAAGACATAGATAAAGCAGCTTAAAACTTATATACTTAAACACATTTTTTTATTTGTCTTGCTCATCTCTGAAACGAATTAACGATACAATTTTTAAGAAAAAATGCAGAACTCCATCTATGAGTTTTAAAAACAACTATTAACCCCAACATGATCAAATTTAAATTATTTATATCAAAAAAGGGCTTACATACATGTAATTTGACTTGATGTTTTTATAATCTCATAGATGGCGCTACTTTAAAATTGTCTAGATACTACTTATATTCATTAATTTATGTTTATCGACCTAAGTTACTTATATTGCGTGATTTTTTATAGTGTGAAGCTAGCTTATAGCATGGTTAACATAATGAACAACATTCAAATATGCGTCGTTAGATTACACGTTGTTATATAATGCGTTGAAGAAATAAAGGTTCACTGCTCGTTCCCCGTAGGTCACAGCGTGATCATATGTAGCTTATAAATTGACCCGACTTTTTAATAATATTCGTGCCAAATTTGAAGTAAATCCATACAGTATTTATTGAGTTTATTCCGGATATATAGACAAACAGACAAAAATTCTTAAAAACGATATTTCTGGCTTCGGTATCGCTTGTAGATCACACCCCAAGTATTCTTTAAAAAAAATATTCAATGTAAAGTTTTGACTTTCCTACCATTTTATTATATGTATAGATTAAAAATGATGATTATCGCTCACTTAATAATGTGCCCGGTAGATGGCAATAGGGTTTCCCCCTTTTACATTGGGAAACATAACTGGCAAAGTGCAGGTGTGTGCAGAGGTGTACCTCTGCCTACCCCTTCGGGGATAAAAGGCGTGAAGTTATGTTATGTGTTATTTGAATAATTCCTGATATAAAGCATCGTCTGATAGAGAATTTAAATATTATTGTAGAACCATATAAGGTTCACATATCTTTTTGACAAAGCGTTCAGAATTTCCAATCCATATTTGAATGTACTGCAGGTTACAAAGCGGCTCGTATTACAGATGGCAGTGCATATTCACGATTGACGTCATGGGAACAAATCTATACCGTGTCCATGTAGTTTGGTTTTGCTGTGTTCCAGCGAGTGCTGGCTTATTAGCGCGGGTTTTCGAAAAGGTGTTAAGGGACTATACTTATTTCATATTCAGGTAGCATGTTTAGAGAGTGGTATTTATGGGCAAGTCTAATGACTGATGGTGGTTTGTGTAAACTGAAACTGAAATAGGTAAAACTGGATGACAGAGTATAAATTTTGAGTTTGAATTTTGTTTTGATGGTAGTTTTAAATAGTCCTAATATTATTGAATATGTTATAATTAAAACTAGTTGAGCCCCGGTTGCACCCGCATTACATAGGGTACGTCTGCAGACTAGTGGTTCATAGCTTGATGTTATATTGCATAAAACCTTCCTCGATAAATGGGCTGCCCAACACAATAATAATATATAAGTCGAACCAGTAGTGTTTCCATAATGTTTGTATAAACTACAAAGGTATATTTGCGCTTTTTGAATTGTGTCTCAAAAATGGTTGTTTTCATTCCAATCTACAAATCTTTTTTTCTAGATTCGTCAATCACGTACTTTAAAAGTTATTTGGATTTCCTTTTTTAAAACCTCAGAAAGTATAAGGGATTAATATTTTGATACATGAACCCATTTCGGGTTCCAAGAAGATACCTGATGTGCATTATCTCGCTCTATTCGCCGACTATGCTTCGACACGTATTTCGCCTCTGCACGAGGCATCCTTAGGTATTTTAAAAGTGCAGTAATAACTAGTTTCACAAAAAGTTTATTTATTTTAATCTCTGTTGACAGTTTGCTGACGTATATTACAAGTTTAGTGTATAATATCTACACGTGTTACTTACGTCACCCAACCCTTTGTATCTTTTATTTCCACGAATTTATCCAGCCAACAAACTAAATATTCTACGAAATTCTACATTAATTATGTTAATACAATCACAAATAATAACCGCTTAATCAATTACGTAAAGGCTATTACTCTATTGTTAAAGGAGAATGCCAGTTTTTGTATGGAAGCCTGTACCGTTTCCTTTTTCATGAAATGAACATTTTTTGCCAGCTTATTGTTTAATATTACCGTAGGCATGAAGCGTTTTTGTTTTCGAATCCGCAGTTCTGAGATTTTCACATAACCATATTTTTTAAAAATCCACCGCACACATTGCAAAGGAAGGAATTTATCCTTGATTTCTAATTGTTTATAACAATTTCAATGAGTGAATGATGTTACAAGTTACAAGATACGTAGTTTAGACCCAGAGGAACAAACCTCAACACAACGGATAAAACCAAAATAATAACACAAACAAACACGATCGATGCGTAGGTGACGTTGTGTGGGGTTGACATTTGACACTATTGACAGTTGCTCAAGTTATCAAATGTTACCCTGCAAGTGTTGCTATCTCGATTCAATTATATCTAAAATCGATATCACCTATAAAACAATCGATTAATGAATAAATTGCTCAACCAAAGACTGAAATCAAATTAAGTAGCCAAATATGTATTTCTATTTAATAAAATCACACAGAACACAGTTTTTTTTATTTACTATCATAGTGCCTTCTATTGAATCCAAAATCATTAAATTTAATCGTGTAAGCAATCGTTTATGTTGAAAATATTACACTCGATTTTTTGTCGCTCGGAATCGACTTTTTTTGTGCTGGCAATGTATGCATTCGGAAGTTCTACTTTTTATAATATTTCGTAAACGCGGATTTAATAATGCTTCATAATTTAGTAATGGCATTCAAAATGTGTCAAAGTATTTACGGTATATCATTTTTTTAAAGCAATTGGTACAGGTTCCGGCATTCTCCTTTAATGCCATATTGTCAGAAATAATAAATTTATCTGACTAAGCAAATACGCAGAAGACGTTAGGAAAATGTTATTTACCAACTAGGACATATATAGTTTATAATATTACTAGTACAATATCAATGAAATACGGCTTAGGTCTGAAAATTATAGTATGAACTATAATCCACTAGTCTTCCATCGTAATATAACAATTTGTATCGATATCTCTACACTAACAGCTGTTGTTGTCTTGAAAACTGTGTCTGTACAGTACATAACTAAGATTAAAAAATATTGGTTTCAGACACCGAAACAATTTTATTCCTTCATGTTTGTTGCATGTCGCAAACGTCATGCAAATATGTAATATTCAGTTTCTTAAAAAAACTGGTAGAAACATGTTTTACATGGGCATGCATTATGGTGCATACATGTTTTGTTATAGTTACATAGCATGTGCGTTACTGACATTCTTAGTCGAAGCTGTTTGACTCCAAGTTTCTCTAATATAGAGGTGTCAATTTCAAATTGAGTCCAGGATAATCCAAGAATTGTATTTCAGCATCACAATGCTGATGATTAGGCAGCGATAGCCTAGTAGTGGAAATATCAACAGACCTCCATGCAGACTACAGAGGGTGTTGGGTTCGAATAACAGTGCGCGCCACTGAGTTTTAGGTTGCCTCGGAGAGCACTTCAACCCGTTGGTCCTGGCTGTCATGAAGATCTCTGGATAATGACACAATACTGCCATAGCGTCAACTCCTCCCTAACTCTTAATGTCTGTAAAGGAATAAGGTAAAACTAATTCACTAATGAATTGCATTTTCGTGGCTTTAGTTTGATCCATATTTCCTTTAGGTGACATTTTTTAATCTTCTTAGTTAGCCATTTATATAACTAACATATAACTACCAAACACAGCAGACTGCACGATTGATGCTGCTCGACACTGTGTTGTAGGTTCGATTCCCACACGAAACGACACTTTGTGTGATCCATAAATAGTTGTTTCGAGACTGAGTGTGCTTTGCGTCTGTTGGTTGCATGTTTGTTAAGTCGTCCGCGACACCGGATTTATTCGGGGGTCGTATTTTAAAAGAAAGGAATAAATCCTTTGGAGTGTTACCAGCACATCATTGCAGATTCTTGCTAATCCTACATCAAAGTGGCGTCAGTTATCTATACGGGGATATGTTTTAAAGTGGCTGCTTTATTGGCTGACTGTAAGGGATGGCCGGGCAACTAATTGAAACCGCGCTGAGCACCTTTCCGCTTCGGTGAACGTGTAACTGGGATGCTGTGTGGTGTAAGTCATAAGAGGCATTTGAGATCTACCAAATTGGATAATATTCAGTATCATAAGACTATTTGTGTAAGCAATTACAATAACTTAGCTGTCACATGACAGTCAATAGGATTGTTTGTAATGTAAATTCATACAAAACAGTAATAAATTCAAACAAATTTTTAAAAGAATATAATGGGTGTAATCCTGTGATGCAAGAAGATACTAACTAAGAAAATACACGAACCCAATAATATCTTTGCGTAAAGATGGAAGAAACGATATTAAACCCTGACTGGCCAATGTAGTAAAGTGATCCAAATCAATTTCACGGTAGTAGAGCCTTGCTGATTTTAGCAAGAATGGGCCGGCTCGACCGGGGAAGTACTACCCTCTCACAAAAAATCGACGTTTAGTAACAGTACCTAAACTGTTGCGTTTCGCTCGGTGAGTGAGAGTGCCGGAGGCCCTATCTCCTATTCCTTGCAGGCGAGGCAACACAACGCACTTGTGCCTCCTGTAGTGTTGCTTGTGTCCATGGGCGGCGGTAATTGCTTACCATCAGGCGACCGGCCGGCTCGTTTGCCGCCTATAATTATAAAAAAAGACCTCCTATTGGCTCACAATGCTATTGAGACGCAAATTCAAATCCTTAAACAGTAGTTGAGTTCTTATATGTAAAATTCGCGTAAACCCAAGAAAATACTATATTCTTATAACATAGACATGGATACAACACACACGAGCTCTTTATTGCTAATTTCCCCAAAACCCAATAAACGTTTTACTTCACTTTCGTTGCAATCTCGCGCCTGACACACGCCGTGGTTTATGATAGTCTGTAGCCAAGATTGCTATCACAAGAAACGGAAAAGAAGACTATCCATAAATACAAATTTCAAATTTCAAAATCCATAAACTTCCACCAAGAACTTAGGGTCCCAAGCCAACCTCACCTGCAAGTGGTGCACCTGCCGATCAACGGACGAGGCTCTGGCAAACAAAATATCCCAATAAGTGGCAATAGGCTCGCCACCTATTACGTGGGATCAAAACACTGGCGAAAAGTGGGCGTTTAATATGCCTCTGCCTACTCCTTCGGGGAAACAGGCGTGAGTCTATGTTTGTGTATATATGTATGTACAAATTAAAAATGCACGAAGAAATCGTCTTCCATTCTGAATAAAAACGTTAATTAAAAAAACGTTAAATTATGGCGTATTGTATTCGTTAGGTCGTTGATATATTTTAAAAACAACAAGGGACCCAAAACGCTCCTTTGTGGCACTCCGTATTTAATAACTCTTGGTTCTGATAGGTATATATTTTCTATCTTTGATTCTAGAAATACCAGTGCGTTGAGTTCGATTACTTAGATATGACTCCAGGAGTTTCAGAATGTTGCCCCTTTCTCCATATAACTGCAGTTTATTTATTAGAATCTGTTTGAAATAGAATTAGTTTTTATTATAAGTCAAATCGATTAGATCGATTGAGTAACATTTTGTTTAGTCTATTGAAAATTTCTGACAATGGTCACACTGAACGGTCACTTCCGGCTTCCCTTGAAAAATTACCACGTTGTCGTCTCGTACGTAAAATATCGCCTTTTGAATTAACGCGAATTGAATCAACTTGTAATTAATTTAATACGTAATTGCCGTTTTTGACTTCCGGCAAGGTTTGTGACATATTGAACATTTGTGAAAAGTTATTGTGAGCACACCTTTTTGCATTTCGTGTGAATTGATTAATTGAACTTAATTGAGTAAACTCTCGTGAAACTGCCGCTTTTGATTTGTCCGGCACTGATCAGTCCGCAGTGTTGATCAATTTGTGATATTATATATATGGAACACTGGCATTTTGAGAAATTGTGAATCCTGTGAACTTGCATCGTGCATTGAAGACGCTGCGTTGGAGTCTGGTAAAGTAAAGATAATTCACTTGCTAATATTGGCCAATTTTAGTCTCGTGTGTGTCTAACTTGCCTCCAGGACTCCACTCAAGAACATCACCAGGAGATATTTGGTAAGACATTTGTTTAATTCTTAGCGCCAAGAAACTTGGTCCATGTGTTTAGATCCTTTGCCTTGGGCTAAGACTGGATGAATTAATCGCTTCCACTGATCTCTGTTAAAAAATACCCATTCTTAGCCCGAATTCTACACAGAATCTTATGATCCACGTAATCGAAAGCTTTCGACATGTTAGTGTATATGGCGCAGACGGGTGATTTTCGGTCCATAGAGGTCATAACATGAGATAAAAAATAAAAAATCGCCATGTTTATGGTACAGTTTCTATGAAAACCCTTCTGCTCGTGACAGAATAGCTGATTTTTGTCAAAGTAGTTATAAACAGAATTATATATAAGCTTTTCAAACACCTTTGAAAATATTGGAATCCTAGCTGTTGGCCTGTAATTCTTTAGTTTTGTTTTTTCCTCTTTTTTATAGACAGGTGTGATTATGACGTGTTTAAGACTCTCAGGGTATTGGCCATTTATGATACTTAAATTAATTATATGTACTAAGTGAGGAGCTATAACTTCAATTGCAAATTTTATAACTGTAGTAGATATGTCATCGTAACCGACCGTATTTGTATTTTTCAGAGACTTAGTTACTCTAATGATGTCTTCTTCTATTATTGGCCGCATAAATATTGAGTGCATATTCATATTTTTTAAATTATTATTGCTATAAGTTCTTATGTCATACTTGATATTATTTTCAATTTCATTAATAAAATAGTCATTGAATGTATTTGGTTCAGCGTTACACCGAAACCGTAGGTTCCTAGGTGATTTGGGAAAAATGGACTGTATTTACAGGATGGCGAGTTCAGCCCCCCTAGCCAAATGGCATTCGATTAACGATATCGCTAATCGCTAAGTGCAAAAATGTATGGAACTGACATAAGCCTTCGGTATATCACGTGGTCATCGAAGAAGGAATTCCTTGTGTTGCCATGGCAACCAAGCGTTATCGAAAGTAGATATCAGAGCGAATGCCGTTTGGCTAGGGCCTCTGGTCGCCTAGGATTGGAGAGGGAGAGAAAGTATGGTGTAGAAAGGAACCTCTTACCTTGCACGGCAATCTTCTTCTTCTCAGAAGGGCAGTCTCCTGGTGTATTCGAGATGAAGCTGCTTGATTAACTACACTACACTATTCGTTTCACTTTCACTCGCGAGCGGGTTTGTTAGGTTTTCTTTGGTTGTAAGCGGTAATAATTATATATGGCGGTGCGGTACGGTGCGGTACGGTATGTCGGACACGTTCTCAGCGTCTCGAATCTTCTGCGTCGCCGTTGAGCAAGGCGGCCAATAGCGAGGCGTTTTGGGAGGGGATTTATGAAAAGGATCGCTCGGATTAGCCGAGCAGCGACGAACTATTGACGTTGACAGAATTAACTAGCAAGGGAAAAGATAGATGGCGCTACCATATCCCCCCGGCCCTAAAGGGTTGCCTTTAAAAAATAAATAAAATTGAACTTAGCTATGTTGGGTGTACTACCGCAGAACCCACCAATAGGCTAAGACAGCGATATGATAATAAAATTAATCTAAATTAACTTTAGCGAAAACTACAAACGCAATAATAGCGAAAACTACAAACGCAATAATAGCGAAAACTACAAACTAAATACTTAAACTAAGAGGTAGATCCAACTTCAGGCTAGATCTCACTGAGTTGGAAGCGGACAGAGACGTACAACAGGGCGCACGTAGCTCCCCTTAGCGGTTTTCACGGTAACAACGCGGGTTGTACCGTCCTTGGAAGTATGCAATTTCTCTACGATGGCTAACGGCCATGAAAGCGGCGGAGCATTATCATATATTATGACGACCAACGTACCCTCCTGTATAGGGGATGCAGGACTATTCCACTTGGATCTAGCCTGAAGCTGGTGTAGATGTTCCGCACGCCAGCGCCGCCAGAACGACTGCACGAGTTTATCCAGCAGAGTATGTCTCTGGGGCAAGCTTGAAGAGTCTGCTTCAGGAGCCGGAAATGAAGATAATGGCACTTTATTCAGAAAATGTACAGGGCTTAACGCGGATGGTTCTGCAGGGTCGCTACTCAATGCCGTGAGCGGACGCGAGTTGATCAGTGCCTCGACTTGTGCAAAGACAGTTAAAAGCACTTCGTAAGAGAGGATCTGTTGACCTATAACTTTGAAGAGATGCGTTTTAATTACTTTTACCATGCTTTCCCAACATCCACCGAAATGTGGTGATGCTGGTGAAATAAACTTCCAGTCAATATGATTTATGGAGTACGATATTCTTACCTGAGAAACTTATAAAGGTCGCGTAAATAAGAGCTTGCGCCCACGAAACAAGTGCCGTTATCCGTGTACAAACACTGTATAGGGCCGCGCCGTGAGAGGAATCGTTTAAGGGCTGCCAGGAATGACACCGTGCTTAAATCTGTCGCAACTTCAATATGCGTAGCACGCGTCGTTAAGCATGTAAAAATACATAGCCAGGCTTTACGGCTTTTAACACCTCGACCATGCACTAGCGTATACTGCAGTGGTCCTGCGTAATCACAAACGGTGTGTGTAAACGCTTTAGCAACCTGGTTGACGCGCTGGCTAGGGAGATCGGCCATGGGAGGGAGAGTCGGACGCGGATGAAATTTGAAACAGACGTTACATTTATGTATTCTGTGACGAATTATTCGTCGCGCGGCTAAAATCCAATACTTATGCCTAAGTAAGGACATAAGCAACTCTGGACCGGCATGGAGGTGCTTCTTGTGATAAAAATCAACAAGAAGGTCTACAACATGATCATGTTGCGGCAAAATGCAAGGATGTTTGTAGTTATAAGGCTCATCCGAATTTGACAGACGACCCCAGACGCGTATGACGCCGTGTTCATCGAGAAACGGATTGAGTCTAAGGACAGCGGGAGAACAAGGTACATTGTCTTTCAAATTTTGAATGTCGTTACTAAAATTAACAGCCTGTACAGCTCGTAGTAACTTACATTCTGCGAATTTGATATCAGTACTTGATACAAAAGTCTCATTAGGTAGGTGCCTAAGAAACCTATAGACATAAACGATGGCGCGGAGTAACTTAGACCACGATGACATGCGTAGTGCGAGTGCATAGATGGGAGACTCCGCAACCTCAGCAATCACGGGATAAGAAACAGACTTCCGTTCGGGTACATCTTCGTCTTCTGCACCGTAGTCAAAGGGTTGCATGGGCCATTCTGACGGATCTTGGGAAATCCAAGAAGGTCCACGATGCCACAATGGATGATGCAGAAGATTAAGTGTAGTGACACCACGAGACAAGCAATCTGCGGGGTTCTCAATACCCGCGACGTGATTGAAACAAGTAGCAGAAACCAGTTCAATCAATTTGCTAACGCGGTTGGCGACAAAAGTCTGCCAGCGATGAGGAGAAGAATGAATCCAAGCGAGCACTACTTTGGAGTCGGAAAATGCGTATATTTTATTAATGGGGTAGTGGGGCAAAACTGTGTCTTGAACCTTGCGGAGCAACTGAGACAGCAGAAGGGCCGCGCACAACTACAGTCTCGCAACCGAAATGGTTTTAACAGGCGAGACCTTAGACTTGGCACAAACTAACTGCACCGAGTAGTTAGAACCAATGCGGACTTGCAGATATACGACTCCGCCGTAAGCACGCTCGCTGGCGTCAGTGAAACCTATTAAGTTGATGGTACATCCATCTACCAACCCAAGATGACGCGGAATAGTAATTTGATTGAGCGCGGTAAGCTCAATACAAAACTGGCCCCAAGCGGCGACAATATGGTCAGGGGGTGTTTCATCCCACTCACACTTTGATAGCCAAAGCTCTTTGATCAAGAGCTTGGCGTACAAAATTGTGGGAGCCACAAAACCCATTATGTCCCATAGTCGAGCCACTGTGGACAGCATAGTGCGTTTGGTGCACTTATCATCTGGTGGTGAGACGTCAAACCGAAAACTATCGCAGGATTTGTCCCAGCGTAAACCGAGAACCTTATGCGGTACAGACTTCTCAAACTCAATGTCTGGAGAAGCTTTATGAGAATCTGGTATGTGTGCGAGAACCTCCTTAGAGTTGCTTGTCCATTTGACAAGATCAAACTGGCCTCGCTTGAAAAGCTGAATAAGCTCTTCACAAAGCGAAATTGCTAGCGGGTCGGATATGACACTACAGGCAATGTCATCCATATACAAAGCGGAAGTAGCAACAGCCGCTGCGCGAACTACGCCGTGATGCGGGATATAATATGAGGGTAGAGAGTTGCCCTCGTTGTTTACAACTACACTCAAAAAACCTTTATCTATGTAGTCACGAATGACGTCATTATAGGCGCTGCGTAACTTAAGTGATGCATCAAGTTTACGTTCCAAACAATGGAAACGTCTGAGCGCAGCAGCGTACGAGTCACCTAACGAATAAGGGTCACCACAGAATGGCAACGCCACAACGTATCTGCCACTGTCGTCACGAACAGTGGTAGTGCGGAAATGTTATTCACTCTCAAAATCTTTACGGCTCATCGAGGGCGGTGTGGTAACCTCTTCAAGCTCCCAAAATCGCTTGAGAAGAGAATCAATTTTATTTTCTTGAAGAACAGAACAACAGCAAGAAGTAACGTAGTGAGAAGTATGTAATGTAGGTACGGTACCCATAAGCGGTAAGTTATGTTGCTCACTACGTACCACTTTAGTTAGTAGCAAGTGCGGAAATATTGCAGCTCCAATCAAAACATCAATGTCTGCCGGATTCGCAAACTCCGAGTCTGCCAGCGGCAATGACTCGAGGTGTGTGAGTAGCGATACGTCCACATTAGCGTTTGGCAATGTGTCCGTAATACGCTCCACGATAGGCGAAGAAATGTTAAAATTAATGTCCCTATCAAAACGCGAATGTATTTTAATATCTACGGAACCCTTGCAATGTTTTTCTGAACCGCCGATCCTTTTGACTATTGAGTTAGTATTTTTAAAGTTATTCCACAATCCGAGGCGTTTGAACAACTCAAATGTTATTAAATTGGTCTGAGACGCGCTATCAAGTAGACAACGTACCATGTGCGGCGACCCACTATCATCATAAACGATAACTTGCGCTGTCGCTAACAGAACAGTCTTAGACGTCAAACACTGCGGCTTAGCACTGCTCTGATTACTACAAGCGCGCGAAGGCCGTCCGCGCGTGCACGCCGCCCGCGCAATGGATGTCGTACACAACGATATTTCATTCTGGATCGTGGGAGGCGCAGTTATCGTAGCCTTCTCCTGCGACGTAAGTGTGTCAAGGTTAGCGGCTTGGCTTGACAACGGGCTACTTTTATCGAAATGTAACAGTGAATGGTGTAGTTGATTACATGAGCGGCATCTCGTTCTACTAGAACAATCACTCGTTTTATGCTTTATACTTAAGCAAGTAATGCATGCTTTGTTATCTTTTACGCACTTGAAACGAGCAGTTGGATTTAAACCATTGAAGGCGGGACACTTGTAGAAATGGTCGTGCACTATATTACTGCACAGACACTTCTGTGAATTAATTTTATTAGATTCCGAGCATGTTACGTAAGATTGTGGATTAGGGACCGATTTATTATTACTATTTCGCGCTTTATTCAAGCTTTGTTTGCTGCTGTTAGTGTTAGACGGGCTAGGTGAACTAGACTGCGTATTATGAAATATTCGACACTGATCTTTGATGAACGAAATAAAACTATCTAGTGTAGGTATTTTATTATTGCGTTCCGTCATCTCGAAAACACGAATTGTATCAGTGTCAAACTTTTTTAAAGCGAGTTGAAGCAACATAAAGTCGGAAAGATCTTCTAATTTTAAGTTCCTAAGAGAGTTAACCGCGGTAACAAAGTTATCTATAAACAGCTGGCAATTTGCGACAGACGCGTTGCCGGACAGTTTAAGATTTAAAGCTTGGTCAAAGTAAGTAGACGCCAGGACGCGAGTGTCTTGATATCTATCAAGTAGTGACTGAAATATGACCTGATAATTCTCAGCACTGGGTGTGACACCTGCAAATACGGACTGGGCCTTCGGTGACAGTTTACCTATTAAATAGTACAACCTGTCAGCATCTGTCAGAGAACCATTATCGTGCACTGTAGACTTAAAACTCGCATAGAATAACGGCCAGTTTCGTATATCGCCATCAAACGACATAATCTCGATTGGCGGTAATCTCGGCGTGCGGGCCGCGGCAACGGGCTGTGCCGAATATTTACCCTCCAATTGCGAAGATCTTTACTGTATACGCTTAATAATACAATAAAGATCTTCGAATGAGGTGTACGCCTGATAATTCGGTTTTTCATCAGGATAAGCAGAAAGCAATCTTGCGTTATAATCGTCTAACAACTTATGAAAATCTGTTCGAATACTATCTACTGTCATACAATAACTAAGGAATGATTCCCTATTACTATCGGAAATAGCGGCGGTTTTTGAGCGCTCATAAATGTTCTGAATACGCTCAAATAAAATATTGCGTTTTGTTTCTAAGATTGTCATCTCTTTGTCTTCCGACACGCGTGACTTCTTTTGTTGTGACATGCTTACGTAAGTATAAGCTAATGAGACCGAAACAAAATAAGAATATCTAATGTACCTATTATTTTACCTAAGTAGGCTAAGTAGGCAACACTTTAGAGCTGTGGAATTAAAAGTTGCTCGAAATATGAGATTTAAAAGACAACTATGATAGTTCCAGAAATAATAATTGAGTAAGTAGGTAGCTACATAAAAGTTTCCCTACTGATGCGGGCGGAAACAACCATGTGACGGTTATGTGAATGGACTAGGAGTATAGCTAGGTGCTATAACTGCCTAGGTATAGAGATATAACGTATAAAAACGTAAATGAATCCGACTCGTATGGATAAAAAAAAAATGGTTCGGCGTTACACCGAAACTGTAGGTTCCTAGGCGATTTGGGAAAAATGGACTGTATTTACAGGATGGCGAGTTCTAGTCGCCTAGGATTGGAGAGGGAGAGAAAGTATGGTGTAGAAAGGAACCTCTTACCTTGCACGGCAATCTTCTTCTTCTCAGAAGGGCAGTCTCCTGGTGTTTTCGAGATGAAGCTGCTTTATTCACTACACTACACTATTCGTTTCGCTTTCACTCGCGAGCGGGTTTGTTAGGTTTTCTTTGGTTGTAAGCGGTAATAATTATATATGGCGGTGCGGTACGGTGCGGTGCGGCATGGCGGACACGTTCTCAGCGTCTCGAATCTTCTGCGTCGCCGTTGAGCAAGGCGGCCAATAGCGAGGCGTTTTGGGAGGGGATTTATGAAAAGAATCGCTCGGATTAGCCGAGCAGCGACGAACCATTGACGTTGACAGAATTAACTAGCAAGGGAAAAGATAGATGGCGCTACAAGTATTAGCAATGTCCAGGGGTTGAGTTATTAATTTATTATTTGTTCTTATTGACATTATTGGCTCCTTGGGTAAACACATTTTAGTTTTATTGATTATTTGCCATGAAGCTTTTGACTTGTTTTGTGCTGTATTTATGAAGTGATTATTATAAGCCGTTTGAGTTAATCTAATGTTTTTTTTAATAGAGTGGTATAGTTTTTGAAGGCAATTTTATTTTTTAAGTTAGGCTTAAGTCTATACGACCAGAGTAATTGTCTCTGTTTTTGACTACATATTCAAATACCGCTAGATATCCATTTGCTTTTTTTTTCTGTTTTTATAGTTATTACTTTTTTAGGAAAACATAGTTTGTATAATAAAATAAAGTCATCCATAAAAATATTGTAGGCTGCATTTACATCCTGCGCTTCATAGACTTGCTTAAATGATAGGTTCCGTAAATAGCTTATTATATAGCCCTGCTATGTTCTGATACAGAATGGTAAAAAAATTATAGAAAAAACTGTAAATTTGTTTGCATATTTTGAGACACTACAGTACAATTTTCGTTCTTCAACTCCAGGATAAGATTTTTCAGATCTAGGACAATGCGTTTTATGCCATAATAATTAAAAACTCTAGAAAGCCTGCTAAACATAGTATAATCACATGACAGATTGAGGTTTGAGTCTAAAAGATATGCATATTTATGTGTATCATTATCAATGTAAAGTAAGTTGTTAAATGCTTCTACTCTGTTATTATACATAATGTTATTACCGTTGAATTTAAAGGAATTTGTATTATTAATGTTCAATATTTTTTCTCTTATGATTATGACGAGTTCTACATAATTTCGCGTTATTCTAAAATCTTCTTCACCTATAATAATAATGCAATAGTCAGTCTTTGAAAAATTACGTACTTTTCCCTCTATATTATCTAATGTTTGATATAGTGCACACTTAGGTTTGCGAAAGTGACATATTTCGTAGTTATTCAGACTAGTGGTAGTTTCCATAATAGTGAACATTCTGTTTGAGGTTTCACTGCTGAGCATTAAGATTTTTGGTTTGTTTCTTTTGTCACTTGGTGTAGTCTGGTTGTACAAATTTGGTGAGAACAGCTGAGATTTTGGTATGATTTTGATGGACTGGTGTCATTATATTGATGGTTTTCAGGCCTTCATGATGAATATGTGAATCTGAGTTTGCGGTGGATAGTCCATAAGGATTTTGTGTTATTGTATTTTGCTGTAAACTAATTTAGCGATGTCGCTTTTTCCTTGATGCTGGGGTAACAAGGGATTCAGTGTACATTTTCTTAAGAGTTTCTTTCGAGGTAGATAAATCTTCTTCTATTTGTTTGCGGACTTCACAGTTTTCTAACGAGAGTTTATCAATATCCGTATGTGCGCTATCTAACATTTCCTGTTTTAATTTTAATTCTTGTTTTAGCTTCGTTAACTTGGCATTTATAATTGTACATGTAGGTATTTCATCCATACTCCTAGTAATCAAATCGATATTTGAGTCCATGGAATCTTGTGAGACATCGTAAGGCGATTCATACGATAATGTCTTTCTAGTTAACTTTAGTTTCGAACGTACCTAGTGTTATATTTGCATCCGATGATTTCATGTTGCTTATTTGAAGTGAAAGACGAAATATGCTCAGAATGAATGCTCAAAAATTCGTCGAAGGTGACTAGGTTTTGAACTCGGGGCACTATCAAAGCGTAGTCAAAGCTTATGCCTCGGGACCAGTCGGACAGATACTGAGTTGTGTGAAATTATTGATTATATTGTACGCTTGAGCTTTTAAGTTAATGACGTTGGTTGGACGTAATGTAATCAAGATTAGCACTTTTGTTTAGTTCAAACTTCAACGGTCACAGTTAATTTTTTTACTCTGCACTTTATTTTGTAGTTTTTATTTAATATTCCTGTTGTACTACTGTTTTAATTTACTGTCATAGTGTTAATATTAGAGTTTTGCTTTTTATATAGGGTTTTTTGACAAGAGAAGCACTGTTGGTTTATACTGTTATTTTATTCACTTTGAACACACTTTTCACATAGATAACACTTGTACTTGGTAATTGGGGTGTTGTAACCAGAATTCACAGTAAATATAGTCCTTTGATGTTAATTTTCTATTTTTTTATTATTTATTTATTTTTATTTATTTTATACTTTATTAAACACTTATATAAAACATTTTAAGGAATTATAAATGAAATACAGTACAATGGGCGGCCTTATCGCTAAAAGCGATTTCTACCAGGCAACCTTTGGATGGAGATATTATTGGTAGGAAATAAATGGTAGTTGTAGAAGTGTACCAGTACCTATGTAAAAATTTGCATAGACTTAATATATATATATATATATATATATATATATATATATACCTACATAAATACTTATACATACATACACATATATAATACACAAATACATAATAGTATATAGTAGTGAAACAGGAAATTTTATAATGTTAGATAGTAGTCCTTGACTAAAGTTTTGAACCTGCTTACCGTCTGAGCCTGTCTAATTTAATATTAAATTAGACAGGCTCTATTTAAATTTAATGGTAACGCATTCCATAGGCGGACAGCAGTGACAGAGAAAGATTTATCGAGAAATGACGTGGAAAGTACCGGCATTTTTAGTTTCAAATTTTCTGATGACCTCAAATAACGATTATGCGTATCATGAAGGAATTCGAATCTTCCTTTAAGATAGGAGGGAGTTGAAGGGTTGAACAGTATATTGTACAGCAAAGAGAGAATATGAGCATTCCGGCGATGTCATATGGGTAACCACTTAAGCTGTGTTTGAAATTGTGAAACATGATCGTATTTGCGTAATCCAAATATGAATCGTATACAGAGATTTTGAAGGCGCTCAAGTTTGTCTAGCTGGTTTTCGGTGAGATCTAGATAGCTGACATCTGCATAATCAATCATGGGTAGAAGAAGAGAATTAGCAAGCGCAATTTTAATGGCAGTGGGTAGAAAGTTTCTTAATCTTCGTAGTGATCCTGCTGAAGCAAACACCTTTCGACTCACTTCCTGTATTTGCGACCGCCAAGTAAAAGAAGAGTCAATAGTTATACCCAGGTTCTTTACTTTATCCTGTATGGGGATTACAGTGCCATCGAATGTAACGTGAGGAAGCTGGGACCAGTCGATCTTCGATATCATTCGTGAACTACCAATAGCAATGACCTGGGTTTTCGAGGGATTGACTTTAAGTCCAAAGGATTTGCTCCAACTACTGATCAGTACCAAGTCACTGTTAATAGTACTCACAGAAGATGACATCTGTGCCAATAGCGACTGTGTATAAATTTGGAGATCATCTGCATATAGGTGATAGGAGGAGCGAAGATTATTTGATATAGAATTTATGAAAATTGCGAAGAGTAATGGAGACAGCACGCCACCCTGGGGCACACCGACAGTTGTATCACACCAGGAAGAAAGTGAGTCTTCAATGCGTATACGCTGTCGGCGGCCACACAGGTAACTTCGAAACCAATCAATCGCCGTAGGAGATATGTTAAGAGAGCAAAGACGGCTAAGTAGAATATCAAAGTCCACTGTGTTGAAGGCGTTGCTAAAATCTAGCAGAGCAAGAATTGTAAGCTGACCGCCTTCCATGCCGGTTTTAAGTAATACGCGGAGCTTATGTTATTGACGGCTGTAGCGCCATCTACACTCTGATGGTCCTTTGGAGTCTATTTAGTGACAGAAAACCCAAAAACTGGCTTGAATGTCAGTTATATATAATAACTGTTTTAATACCTACATCTCATCATACAATATGCGAAAAAGGTTAAGGTCGCAAAGACCGACCACATTCGGGTATGTCATATGTATCTCCAAACGCGATTTGTTCGAGATAAATATTTGATACACTTTTCTTGGTAGCGCCATCTACCTTCCTATCTATAACGAATCGCATCAAGATCAATCGTTCCACGTCTAGTGCGAGCGATACCATATTTCCGTCCCGCTCTATCCCACTCCCTGGAAGAGGCACTGCCTTCGCCTGATTCGTCGACGCGATCGTGGACGCGAGTGACAGTCGAGAACATTCCTCCCGCTGAGAACGCCGTCTCGATACCGTACCGCGCCGCACCGTTGTATGTGATTATATAAACCGCTCGCAAGTGGGAGTGACGGTGAATTGAAGTGTAAACAATCAGCTGCATCACGAAACACCAGGAGGAAAAGAAACGAAGAAGGCTGTATAAGGTAAGTGCCTTCCATCCTTGAAATATCCTTTACCCACTCAATCACCTCCTCCCGTATCCATCTCCTCCTCCCTTGTTCCTTTCTAGGCGACCCAGAACTCGCCCTAATACAGTCCATTCCATTAATCCTTCCCAAGTCGCCTAGAACCCTACGGTTTCGGTGTAAAGCCGAACCATTTCTATTGACCGACCCAATTACCACAAGCAGGTCAGTGGTGTTTGCAAAACTATCTATCACTACATCTCTGTGATTTTTATAAAAGTACAACACTTTTAATGGATTTGCTAAGATTTAACACGGTAAGAAAATATATCGGATGCCGAATGATTAATGTTCTTAATAATTTAAACATAATTTTGAAATATAATATTCATAGGCATATACATATACCAGCCAGTTTCTTAAAACCATAAGCATTAATAATGTTATAAAGGCAAAGATAAACATTTTAACCGATTATGATAAATTTTAGCATGTAAATAATATAAAAAACCGGGCTCTAAGACAGGCTTATACAGTAGCCTTAGACTGCGTAACACAGAATTAGGAAATTAAGCTTTGTATGAAATTTGGCACAGACCCATTAATCATCTGGTATTACAAATAATAGGTACACATTATATCGACATGGCACGTGGACGTAGCCGCTGGCAAAAGCTAGTCATTAATAAAAAGTATAAGAGAGAATGTATCTACAGTTACGTTAACATTGAAATGTTTCATTTAATCATCAGCCCTGTCCATAGATTGTCCCACTTATGGGCACAGGCCTCTTCCCAATATGAGAACGTTAGCTATAGGCCACCACGCTTGCTGGTTGGTGGAATTTACATGTCTTTCGGGAGCAGTTTGACCGACGCAAATATTTTTCTGCACACACTTTAAGACATTCTGTGTGCACTGAGTATAATTAGATAATAAGAATATACAGTTCCAGTGTTATAATATAATGGGACTAAGCTATATATAATTAGCCCTTTTTTGATATAGAACTTTTTGAAATAAATAAGAACCGCTAATGGGTTTGCGCTTTTATTGTATGTATACCAATGTTCATGATATCTTCAAAGTAACTGACACCTTCATTAGCGTGAGTTAATTGGCAGTTGAGAATGGCAGCTCACTTGCGAGCTTTGGAGGAGTTTAACTTCACTTTTCAACTTTTGAATTGCTGGAGAGACTAAGATAAAATGGGTATAATATGTTTGTTAGTTAGGAGGATGATATGTTAGTTAACACATTCATAGTCATTAATATTTTAATGATATCATGATAACTTATCACGTACCTTTGTTTAGGGTAGCCGATGTTTCAGCTCTGTGATAAACACCATGAAGACATGAAGACTTATTTATTTCTGCATTTTGGTTATTTATAACACTTACACCAGTCAAAACCCTATTCTAGATTATTCCTCTTCTTGACAAGGAAAGTGGACAATTTTTTTTAATTACGGTTGTACTCAAAATATGAGCGACGTGTTATATATCCCAATATACATTTTAAAAAGCATGCGTAGAGAACAGTCATCCAATTTCTAGAATAATATAAATTGTCTATAAATATTCAATTTCATAACAGAGCATTCTTCAGTACGTGAATACGGCAGTTGAATCAAAAATACAATAACATCATTATATTTTCTATCTTTATTCACTACGGAATCTACTCATGAAAACAGCATTCAACATTCAAATGCAATGATAACATCGCAGTGCAATCTTTGCATTCTTGAAATGTTATAATAATATTAAAGCAAGCCTGCATTTTAATCTTTGTCCATATCACTTTTCCATATGAGAAGGGTCAGGCCGTAAGTCCATCTTGCAGCACAAGTGTCGGACTTCAAATGAGTCATAAATTTATTAATCATAGAGAACTCTAATTAACACTTCAAACGCAGCGAGGATGCCCTCCGGCTAGGTGGAGTGAAGATATACGCAACGTAGCTGACAGCGGCTGGACACAAAGAGCTGAAAATCGGGCTCAGTGGCAGGCCATTAGAGAGGCCTATGATGATAGAGAACTCTATAAACATTGTAGACAACTCTGCAGTATTCCTCAATGTTTTTACCTTCAGCGTTTGGGAAGTAATAACTTACAATATACCCACGTCAGTGATGAGCATCATAGGTTTCAAAACTAGTCTCTGTGAAGTAATCTGTGAGTCTCTCTAGGCTAATGAGGTATCATACTCCAACATTCATACCGAGAAGTTTATATTACACATAATCAAATTCATATTTCAAACAAAATAATGACATGAGCTTAAGTTTTGATTATATTAGCTCCGAGTATAAGATGGAGTCGTAACATAATTCTGTTTGCTAGTTAGACATTTTATTTTCATGTCGAGGTTTCAAATTAAACTTTCGACTTTACGAGATCTCTTGCAATATGCTGTACTTATAAACTTCTTGTTTTATTTCTACATCTCATAAATTTGTCTGATATAAGTTTATTTAGAGTCAACATGAAATATGTTTTCGAAAACTTTTAAATTGTGTGCGATATTTCACAAACAAATGTATCAAAATACACATATCGAAAAAGTCTAAGCAACACATACAAATTTCAATTTTACAATGTGTTTTCGCATTAAATCCTTAGTATTTTCTTATTTATATTATTTTTTTAATGCTTTCTTAATATTAAACATCAAATTGTATTTTTTTATGATCTTAATTAGCAATAATTACGAGTAAGTACTTTATGTACGTAGTACAAAGTAAGGTGCCTAATCAACTAAACGTAAACTAAACTTAAACTAAAATTAAATGGTTGTATAAAAATTGCATAATTTAATACAAAATGTGGCCTCCTTTGTTATTGAGAACTTGCTGGCACCGATTATTCATAGAATCGATGAGATTGTTAATGTTATCCTGCGGCAATCGCTCCCAGTGAAATTTTAGTAAGTCCATCAGTTGTTGGGTTGTTGTCACTCTATCCAAGTCCTTTAAAACACGTCTCTGGAGCATGTCCCATGCATGCTCGATGGGGTTGAGGTCTGGCGATTGTGCAGGCCAAGGCAATACCAGGTTGTTTTCCCTTACCAAGTACTCCCGTGTGTGCAAAGCTGCATGCGAACGCGCATTGTCATGCATCAACATGAAATCGGAGCCAAGCGTTTGTGCGAATGGACGGACATAAGGCCTTAGGATATCCTCAACGTAATTTACAGCGTTCATGTTACCATTTACAAAAACAAGGTCAGTTCGTCTGTTCTTCATAATAACCGCCCATACCATAACTGTTGAGCCGTTGTATAGATGCATTTCCTGAACACACCTCAGTCTTTCAGTATTTCCAGGACGACGGTACACTCTCACCCTTCTAGTATCAGGCTTCAATCCAAATCGAGACTCATCGCAAAATACAATTTTATCCCATTGTTCCTGGGTCCATGTAATGTGTTCCCTGCACCATTCATTTCGACGAGCGCGATTCCCGTCACGTATCGGTGGGCACCTAATTGGCCTTTGCGCTCGTAGGCCATACTCATGCAGTCGATTTCGCACAGTTTGGCAGCTAACAACAACACCACTTGAATTTTTTAGCCTTAGACCTATCACTCGGGCGGTTAACACCGGCTGGCGTCTTGCAGTCAGTTGTATGTATCTTGTTGTCTTCTTTTTGCCGTGTGGTTGTAAACCTACCTCGACCTGGGTGGAGCAGGATCACCCGTGTTAGTGTAACGCTGATGAAGACGGCAAATAACGCTTCTGTTGATACCAAAATACCGAGATACCTGAGATTGACTTCTTACCGCTTGCAACATCCCTACAGTTCATCTGCGTACAAATGACGTCGCCCCATGACGTAAAAAATGTCTCAAAATCCAAATTTGTTCAAAACTTTTTCAAATTATGGTTTAAATCATAAAATTGATACAGAATATAAAATTTTAAATAAGCAAAGAAAACGCTATAAAATTCGAACAAATGCATTCGCTTTTGAATTTGTGAAAAAAACAAATATGATACTCGAAATTTTTTTACAACCAGCCAGTATGTCCTCTAGATCAAAAAAAGTTTACATAGGTATTACCTTCTTGGTAAAAAATGATATAATAATTGATTAATAATTTGAAATAGTATGTGTTGCTTAGACTTTTTTGATGTACCCCCCCGTGGGATCTCCACCTTGTCGTGGTGGGGGGGCTCAGTAACCGTGGATTGGTCACCCGCGGTGAAGCTAAGAGGGATCCAGGAGGGGACGCTCCGCGTGGGCTTGGAGGGGCCTGCGCAGGATGCGTCCAACGGTGCGGGTGCGGGGGACAGTTCTGTCTGTCCCTCGCAGTCGGGTGCGGTCGCGGGAGGAGAGGCGTGTCGGTGTTGCGTTGCCGCGCGCCCTATCTCCCGCGACCAAATGGGGGCGCACCATTCGATGCGTCGCGGGGGGGCCGCAGAGGAAGAGGAGATGCGGTGTTGCGTTGCCGTCCTCCCTATCCTCTGCGGCCGCTGGGCGTTTTGGCGGCGGAGTCCAACACCTTAATCCGTCGCCAAGGGGGTTTTGTTCGGGGCCCGCCTGACCATCTGGCGGGCCAATACCCGTCGGAGGGTGGCGACGAGTGCTTTGGTGATGCCCCACCCTCCGACACACGGGTACATGGCGGAAGTCGAGGTGGTTTTTAGTGGAAACACCACATACTCCGGCTCTTATTTCCCCCAAGAGTCGGAGATCCGAAGGGATTTTCCACCTCGTAAAACAAAAAAAAAAAAAAAAAAAAAAAAGACTTTTTTGATGTGTGTATAAAGTTTTGATATAATTATCTTTAATGAACGTATGAGTGGTGTGAACGGTGAAGGAAAACATCGTGAGGGAACCTGCATGTCTGAGAGTTCTCCATAATGTTTTCGAAAGACATGTGAAGTCTGCCAACCCGCACTTGGCCAGCGTGGTGGACCATGGCCTTACGCTTCTCATAGTGAGAAGAGGCCAGTGACTAGCAGTGGGAAAATTATATACAGGGCCGATGATGATGAACGTATGAGATGTCGTATTAAAAAAAGTCACTTAAAAAATATATATTTTTTTTTGCTTTTGGTAACGAAGTTTTATGCCTACTTAAGATTCTTTTTCTTCGTCGTTGCACTCTTGGCAGAGTGGTCGTGGTCGTCGTGGTCGTCATATCAGCTGTTAGTGGCTTGTCTAACAATACGCCGCCATTCCTGTCTGATGGCCGCCTTTCTGGTGCAGACGTGAAGGGAACTGTCCACAGCTGCTTTTATCTGGTCCGTCCATCTCTCTCTACCTCGTGCTCGGGTGCCTTCAACTTTGCCCTGCACCACTAGGCGCTCGATGGAATCGTCGCCACGCCGGGATACGTGTCCAAAGAATGTCAGGATTCGAGTTTGCACAATGGAGGACAGGCGCTGCTTGATGTCAAGTTCCTGCATTATGGAGACGTTAGTACGGAATTCATTCCACGATACCCCAAGCATTCCCCTCCAGTACCACATTTCGAGAGCGTCTATCTTCTTCCACTCGTTCTCACGCTGGGTCCGCGTCTCCGCAGCGTAAAGGAATATAAGTGCTCTGACAAATCAGATTTTTGTGGCTTTCGTTATGTTTCGATTCCTCCACATTTTCTTGAGCTTGTCCATGGCAGACCTAGTAATCGCCATACGCCATTTTATTTACTCTACGCACCCGCCATTGTTTGTGATCAACGCCCCCAGATAGATGTATGACTGGACTATATCACAGTTTGCAATTTCGGTGACTTCTGGCGAGTTGTTGTTGGCACGGTCGACAATCATCGTCTTCGTCTTCTTGTGGTTAATTTTAAGGCCAAATGCGAGGCTGACACTTTCCAGCTTGCGTGGCAGATCTTCTATGTGGCAACAACTAGTAGTGAAGAGAGTGGTATCATCCGCGTATCGCAGGTTCGAGATCCTCAAGCCACCGATTGCAATGCCGTCCGTCCAGTCTTCGAGAACAATTCTCATTATGAGTTCTGTGTATATATTGAACAGAAGGGGAGAGATTATACACCCTTGACGGACTCCTGTACTGGGGTGGAAATGACTCGACAGTACGTCATCTGCTCTTACTGACGCTATTCCGTCCTCGTATAGACGCCTTAGGAGGTGAACAAGATGTCTCGGCGTGCCCATATCCAGCAAGGTCTTTCATAGTACGGGCCATTTTACGGAGTCAAATACCTTTGAGAAGTCAACAAAGCAGGTGTAAACCGGCTTGTTGAATGTTGTTGGTTTTCTCTATAATCTGGCAAAACGTCAGAATTTGCTCACGGGTACCTTTACCTTTTACGAAGCCCGCTTGTTCGGGTGCAACTTTTTTGGACAAAAAGTTCTTTAAACGCTCATTCCGGATGTGCAGTAGTATTTTGCTTGCATGAGATATTAGCGCAATGAGACGGTAGTTACTGCACGACTTTGTGGAACACTTTTTGTGCAACGGTATGAAGACTGTGTGAGCCCATTCCTTCGGCCACTTCCCTGTCCGCCATATCTTATTGCACAGGGTATGAAAGATTTGGACGCCATGCTCACCCGAAGCCTTAATGGTTTCAATTGGGATAGCATCTGCCCCTGTGGGTTTTCCATTCTTCAGGTGTTTAATCGCAGCTCTTATTTCTTCATAAGGAATGTGTGGCTCTACTTCTTCATCCGTGGGTACCGTGGGAGCAAAGCATCGCGACTGAGGGTCTTGGAACAGTCACTGACAGTATTCCTTCCATGTCTCGGAAATCGCATCAATTTCAGTGACTGTTTCACCCGAGAGTTCTCAATAGCCCAAGTCTTAGTAGAAAGAGTTTTTGTGATGGAGCGGATTTTCTGATGGATATCCCTGGTTTCATGTTTGTCATCGTGGGCTTCAACTTCTGCGCATATGTTCCGAAGTTGGGTGTTCAGGTCTCGCCTGCAAGCTGCATGGATTCTACCGGACAACTCGTTCAGAGTTCTCACTTCTGCTTCTAGTGCTTTTATTCTCCGTCTATCTTCAACAAGTGCCAGAGTGGTGGCGCTCATCCAGTATTGCCGCTTGCGTATTTGTGTAAGTTGTTCAGATGTTTTGACTGCGCTCGTTAACAAATTCTTAGCTTTATCCCACAACTGATCTGAAGTCTCTGCACCCGCGTCTATATCTGTCCACTGAGACCAATTTTGCTCGAGTACTGCCAAAAACTTTGGGTTATTCTTTACTTCGATTCTTTTGTATTTCGCGAGTGTTCTAGCTGCCCTTAGCTTCAGCTGCAACTTGCAGATTAAAAGTTGATGATCTGACCCACAGTCGGCTCCAGGTAGTGTGTAACTATTTCTAATTGATGTTTTCCACCGCGATCCAGTAAGAATGTAGTCAATCTGGTTGCGATAGTTGCCGTCAGGTGAGATCCCGGTATAAAGTCGCCGTGGATGGTTCTGGAAGAAAGTGTTTGATATCACCAGGTTGTTATCGGCTACAAATTTTATCAGGCGTTCTCCTCTATCATTGCGCTGGCTTAGTCCGAATTTACCTACATTGGGGCTCAGATGGTGGGAGTCTGCTGCAATTTTTGCATTAAAGTCGCCTATATTTAAGAGGATTTCTCTGTTAGGGACCTTTGAGTTCAAGTTCCGAGTAAAAGCTGTCCAGGTCGTCATCGCTTGCAGTGCTGGTAGGTACATAAACCTGTATGATATTAAGATTGACTGGCGAAGCCTTGAGTTTAATGCTCAGTACTCTATCGCTTATAGGTTCATACCCCATTACGCAGTTCCTTAAATGTTTTGGGATAAGGAAAGCAACTCCATTTCTGCTGGTGCTGTCATTGCCAGAGAAGTAAACGGCGTGAGATTCTGTGAGAAAATGGCCATTGCCCTTCCAGTGAGTTTCACTAAGGCCACAGATATTCAGCTCACACCTGGTTATATCCTGCTCTAAAATATCAAGCTTCCCTAGTTGCAGTAGACCACGAACATTCCATGTGCCTATCTTTTAGATTTATCGCATCTTCACTGAAGTCTTTACTGAAGTTCCAGTAGCATTGTTTCCATGACTTGCCTGGCTTCCCACATCCGTATGGCCAGTAGCCAATTTCACACCGTCTGCCCCGGACGCAGTACGGCGACGGTTGCTAAGCGGATCGCATGGCCAACTGACAGGTATCAGACTTGATTGTGCTTCCTTTTTTGGGAAAATAGTGCAGTGGTTTCCCCTTGCCTTCTGCACCAGACATTTTAGGGACGATTTAAATCCCAAGGCCGCTGGAGCCTCTTCCGGCTACTTGCCCGGCCGGGTCGTATGGTTATACCGCCATTGCTCGGTCGCCAGAGCCTCGTCCGTTAGATGACGGACGAGGACTGCTAGATAGCAGGGAGCACCACGGCGGTTAGTAGGCCGCCGTCGCTGGCTATTCATACGAACTACCAGCGCGGGCAGGTGAGGTTGACAGTTGGGCCTGATAAGATGTTGGATCTGTTCTTCCCTTACTCCCCTTCTTAAGATTAGATACCGTATAATATATGGATCTATTAAATTCGAAAATCTCTGTGTTTGTTATATATATATATATATATATATATATATGTTTGAAATAGAATTAGTATTTATTATAAGTCAAATCGATTAGATCGATTGAGTAACATTTTGTTTAGTCTATTGAAAATTTCTGACAATGGTCACACTGAACTGTCACTTCCGCCCGCGTAGAAAAATTACCACGTTGTCGACTCTTATTGTGAGCACACCCTTTTGCATTTCGTGTGAATTGATTAATTGAACTAAATAAAGTAAACCGCTTTGAACGCCGCCTGATCTAGTGCTGGCAACGGTAAATTGATTGTGAACTATTGATTGATATTTGTGAAAATTGTGAATCTGGTATCGACTTCCACGTGCCAACGTGTCCTGAAAACGTCGCGTTTGAAGCTTAATAGCTAAGTATAAGATACTTCATTCATTTATTTTGGCCAATATACTTGTATGAATGTGTCTAATTTAGCTCAAGCCTGACATCAGCAAGAATAGCGGGTAAGTGAAACACATTAATATTAAGATTACTTGTATTCGCTGTGCAACACAGTACAGTTGTGTCTGAGATTTGTTGTGGCTGACAAGGGCTGATGAATAGAGTCACGCTTCCACAAATCTGCTGCAATTGATCCCAGCTCCTTCTAGCCAAAATTCTAGACATAATTTTTTGGTAGCAGAGCGTAGTTAACTGCCTATATTGTAAATTTGTATCTTAGCCGTTGATTGTATCTGAACTCAGATTGGTATGATGTATCTTATCACCTTGTAGACAGTATTGTAGTTTTGTCAGGTCAGTTATTGTCTAAAATACATAATATTTAATTGTATAAGTTGACCTAGATAATTTGAAACACATTGTCACATAACCTCAATCAGTAATTGTTGATTTGTATTGTTGAATAATCTAACTTAAATTTGTTGTTGCATTAATAAGTCAGTTTGTTTGGATACATAACAGCTGTATGTATCAATAAATTTAGTAAATTTAGTTTATTGCATATATTCATAAACATAACAACCAACTTGACCTTGCCACTTGGGTGGGTCACATTGGTAGACTTTGTTTTGTTATAATATAAAGATAATATTGTTAGGTAACACATATTCTGTGCTTACTTCCTATTGTATATCATAAATAACACAGTTAGTCTGTCTGTTGCAAATAATTAATTAATTAAGTTGAAGTTTCAACTTTATTAATTTGTTATAAGTTATAAATTTGATAACTTTGATAACTTTGACTTTGTTTTGTGTCAATATATATTGAAACTATTAATTTTGTTGGACAGTAGATACCTGTCACTTGCCTGCACTTGCAGTAAACAGGCTAATACTTTGTTGGTTTCAAAGAATTGAGAAAAATTAAGTTTTGATTGTTAATATTGTTTAACGCTTGTCCGGGCTCTTTTGAAATTTTGATTATGTCAGCTATCAAGGACTTGCGTGCGGCTGCTGGTGCTATTGCATCAGATTTGCGCTGGTTTGCCTCAGCCAGTGCTTTAGTGAACCGGCCTGATCGCCAGCAGGCCTTACTTCAAAGGTACGAGCGGATTGACGATCGCCTGGCAAGTGTGGAACAGCAATTCCGCACTTTCAGCACTTGCTGTCTTGAAGTGTCAATCAATGATTTCACCGCTGACCAGCGAAATAAGGTCAGCGAAGACTATGCCCAGGTCTTAGACCTGAATGATGCTGTCTCCAATACTGCGAGACAACTAGTTGCCGATAGGGAAGGGCAACCCGGCCTGAAGCAGGAGCTTCCTAGGTCAGCACCGGGGCTGGTGAGTAGGCTCCCTACTTTGGACCTCCCCCATTTTGATGGCTGCCTAGGAAGCTACCTGGGCTTCATTAACTTGTTCGACAGCCTGGTCAATGACAGGGCTGACCTTCGGCCAGCACAAAAATTGGCATATTTAATGTCGGTTCTGGATGGGGAGGCTAAGGGCCTCATCCAGCATCTGCCCGTGTCTGACGAGGCGTACCAGACGGCTCGGGACCTAATTACCCGTAGGTACCATAATAAGCGTGGCCTCGCCGACACGCACATTGAGCAGATTTTGGGTTTGCCGACGCTCACCCGGGTCTCTGGGTTGCGCACCCAACTTTTGAACCCGCTTTTGGTGGCCATCAACGCACTTAAGTGCCTTGACCTGCCCGTGGACCAATGGTCCTATCTATTGGTGCACATTGTGCTGAAGAAGCTGCCTGCCGACCTGAGGTCGCGTTTTGAACAGCGCTTTGGTGGGGATAGCGCGACCCATCTGCCCCCCTTTGCTGACCTGGAGAAGTTCCTGGAGGATGAGTGCCGGGTCTTGGACAACTCCGGTGGTGACACGCCGGCTAAGTCGCAGCCGCCCAAGGTCAAGCAGCAGGCTCGCGTTCACACTCGAGCCAATGTTGACCGGCGCCTTCCTCGCTTTGCAGTCACGCAGAGCCCAGTGGAGTGCTCCTACTGCAAGGTCACGGGGCACAGAACGGCCAGTTGTAGGGCATTCTTGGACCTTCATGTCGCCTCTCGTAGGCGCATCGCGAATGCCCGCCGCCTTTGCTTCTCTTGTTTGGGGTCCCACTACCAGCGAGACTGCCCAAATTCTCGCCCCTGTCCTCACTGTGGAGGACAGCATTTGGACATTCTTTGTATGAATGCCAGAGAGGTTGGCCGCTTGTCCAACCAGCCGACGCCGCGCACGGGCGGGTGTTTTGAAGGTGGCAGCCGAGGCTCACCGGCGCGTAGCCGAGAGTCGCCTCGCTCAGTTGATCGCCACTCGCCCCGCTTGGAGAACCGTAGCGTGCGCACGCCTCCTCTCTCTCGCGCACCTGAATGTGCGACCGCGCTACGTCACCAGCACCATGACTGCTGCCCCAGGTACTCCCCTCCTTTGGCGGAGCGTCCCCACCTTGACTCGCGCCCACCTCGTTTTGGGCGGGTGCGTCATTATGACCCCCCACAGATGGCGCGCGGATCGAGTCATCGCGCCTTTGAGGACTTCAAGCCGCATCCTCGTTTTGACTTGCCTGGTCCTGGCCAACGGTCGCCGCCCAGGCAACAATAGGTCATTGACCCCTGCCCTATAACTCCAATCTCCCCCATTGAGACCGTTATCCTACCAACGGTTGCTGTTAGGGTCTGGGGACCCACGGGGACCTCTGTTGTTGTCCGTGCTATATTGGACACAGGTTCACAAGGTTGCATTGTTTCCACTTTTTTGGTAGGGCAGGTTAAATTAAATATGGGTTCTTTTCCAAATTGTATACGGGGCATAGGGGACGTAGCCTCTAATGTTGAAGGGCAAGTTAAGGTTTTGTTTGGCCCTGTTGAATCTTCACACCCGAGGATTAGAACCTCGGCTATTGTGCTGAAGAATATTTTGGGTATGCATCCACAGAAACAGCTACCTGCTGCTGTGGTGAATTTGACATCGGGATTGGAACTGGCAGACCCCAAATTTGACACACCGGGACAAATCGACTTGTTGATTGGCTCTGATGTCCTCGGTGGAATTTTGATTGGTGGGAAACGAGTCTTGGTGCCAAATGGTTTGACTGCCATCCCGACCATATTTGGATTTGCTTTGATGGGACCTGAACCTAGGGACCCGCCTCCACCTGAACTTGACAATTTGTTGGCTGTAGGCTCCGCTCTCTCTGATGCGGTTCAGAGGTTTTGGGAGGTAGAGGAACCCCCTCAAGCTGCCCGTTTGAATCCAGAACATGAGGAGTGCGAGCTGTTCTTCCAGAACAACACTGGTCGACTCCGTTCTGGTCGGATCATTACGAGGCTACCATTTCTGTCTGTTCGGCCTCCGCTTGGTGAGTCACGACCTTTAGCCGAAAAGAGATTGTTGGCTATGGAGCGCCGCATGGGTCGTGATCCGGAGCTCAGACAGAAGTATATTGAGTTCATGAGAGAATATGAACAATTGGGACACATGTCTGTGTCAAATTTGGATTGGCGTTCGGTGGAGCACTACTTTCTCCCGCATCATGCGGTATTGAAGCCATTGACTGGCAAGCTGCGCACAGTGTTTGATGGTTCTGCGCAGACTTCAACAGGCGTATCCTTGAACCAGTGCTTGCATTCTGGTCCCAAGTTGGTCAAGGACCTTTGTGACGTCATCACCAGCTTCCGACGACATCAGGTTGTCTTTGTGGCCGACATAAAAATGATGTTCAGGCAGACGATTATCCACCCTGATGACCGTCGTTTCCAGCTGATCCTTTGGAGAGAGTCTCCTCGCGATCCCATGGTCGTCTACGAGCTCAATACTAATACGTACGGGTTAAGGTCAAGCCCCTACTTGGCAATACGTTCTCTTTGGGAGCTCGCAGACCGCGAAGGCTTACGTTTCCCACGAGCCTCCGCCATCTTGAAGGACGATATTTACGTCGATGACATTTGCTCGGGCGCCTCCACAGCGGACGAGGCGATCCTCCTGCGGGACGAATTGATAGGTATTTTGGCCTCCGCTGGTTATGAGTTGCGTAAATGGATTTCCAACTCACCAGCGCTTTTGGAAGGCTTGCCAGAGGATTATCAGCAAGACCCACATTTGTTTGAGATTGTTGACAACCCCGCCATGATGGCTGTTCTCGGCGTTCAGTACAGACCAGTCCAAGACATCTTTACATATAACGTAGACTTGAAATTACCGTGTTCTTGGACTAAACGTCTCGTATTGTCTACTGTCGCCAGAACCTTTGATCCGAACGGTTGGATCTGTCCAATTATATTTTGGGCAAAATGCTTCTTGCAGAAGCTTTGGACAGCAGGATTGACCTGGGACGAACCTCTGCACGGCACTCTTGTTGAGGAATGGACCTCCTTTGTATCCTCACTTCCTGCCGTCAACGAGATCTCCTTGCCTCGTCCCATCCTTCCTCCCGGGAAGTACAAGGCCACCCTTCACGGGTTTTGTGATGCCTCGGAACGTGGTCACGCGGCTGTGGTGTACTTGCGCACAGTCAGTGCCTCAGGTCAGGTGAGAGTTTCCCTGATCATGGCGAAGAGCAAGGTCTCACCCCTTCGGACATCTCTGACCATCCCAAAATTGGAGCTCTCGGGAGCAGCACTACTTGTACGCTTATTGAACCACGTGTCTAACACTTTGGGCAAAAGCATTTGTATTAGTGGGACCTACGCCTGGACAGACAGCCAAATTGTTCTTTGTTGGTTGAAGGCTTCTGTCCACACTTTGGAGGTATTTGTCGCTAATCGCGTTTCCCAAATCCAGAAATCCGAAGTCAAACTTGTTTGGAGACACGTGCCAGGTGAGCTCAACCCCGCTGATTGTGCCTCGCGCGGATGCTTGACGCCTAGTTTGATAGGTCATTCGCTGTGGTGGGGTCCGGAATGGTTGAGTCGACCAGAAATTGATTGGCCTCGAACGCCAGTTTTGAATACTTCCAATTTGCCGGGTCTACGAACACTCGCTCTTGAGAAGGTGGAATGCGCCTTCGACCCCGATTTTTTGTTGAATCGTTACAGCTCCCTCGACAAGTTGTTAGGTGTCACTGCTTGGATAAAACGTTTTGTTTTTAATTTTAGGCACCCACAACAGAAACGACTGACACCGTTTCTCTCACCACAGGAACGACAGGAGTCCCTCACCTTTTGGGTTCGTTCTGTGCAATTGGCGCATTTTGAAAAGGAGATTGCTATCCTTAAATCAGGGAGATCGAAATTGTCGGGAGTTGTCTCCAAATTGAACCCCTTTTTGGACGATACGGGTCTCTTGCGTATTGGAGGGCGTCTCAAGAACGCCAACCTCCCTTACGGGGCACGTCACCCCCTTTTGTTACCCAAGGACGGTCATTTGGTACGCTTGTTGGTAACTGACCGTCACCTTAAAAATTCGCATGCTGGTTGTAATGCGCTCTTGGCCATTTTGCAACGCGAATTTTGGATCTTGTCTGCCCGAAGAATTATTCGGAGTGTAGTCTTTCGCTGCATCCTTTGCTATAAGCTCAAGGCTTCTACCATGCAGCCCTTGATGGGAGACTTACCGGCAGATCGCGTAACTGAAAGCAGGACGTTTGACGGTGTTGGCACGGACTTCGCTGGTCCTTTTTTGGTGAAAACGTCGACACTTCGAAACAGCAAGACTGTCAAGGCCTACTTGTGTGTTTTTGTTTGTCTTTCCACAAAGGCCGTACACTTAGAACTGGTCTCCTCGCTTACGACCGAGGCGTTTGTAGCCACATTTGACAGATTTGTATCCCGCAGAGGGCTGCCTTCCTTGATCCGTTCTGACTGCGGCACTAACTTCAAGGGCACTTATAATTATCTGAATGATGTTGTTAATTTTCTTGAAACCAACAAAGCTGATATAGGTGATAGGCTTGCCCGACGTGGGATAAATTGGTTGTTTTCCCCACCAAATTGTCCACACTGGGGTGGTATATTTGAGGCCGCCGTAAAATCGGCCAAAACACACTTGCGCAGGACAATCGGTGAATCTGTCCTTACATTTGAGGAACTCGCAACTGTGTTTTGTAAGATTGAGGCCGTTTTGAACTCTCGGCCATTGTGCCCGATCTCCTCAGATCCGAATGATTTGGAGGCCCTTACGCCGGGCCATTTTTTGATTGGTCGCCCACTTGTCGCCTTGCCTGAGTACAATGGCCGAGCCGGAGATCGGGCACAATGGCCGAGCCATTGTGCCCGATCTCCTCAGATCCGAATGATTTGGAGGCCCTTACGCCGGGCCATTTTTTGATTGGTCGCCCACTTGTCGCCTTGCCTGAGTACCCCTATATTGATACGAGACCTGGTCGTCTCTCGCGTTTTGAATTGGTACGCCAGATTACTCAGAGCTTTTGGAAACGCTGGAACTTGGAATATTTGCACATACTCCAGCAACGCGTTAAGTGGACCGACAAGACCGATCCACCCAAGATTGGTGACCTCGTTTTGATCAAGGAGGCTAACCTTCCGCCACTCAGATGGCGCAGGGGGCGCATCCTTCATTTGGTAACTGGGGCTGATGGAGTTCCCCGATTTGCTGAGGTCTTGGTGGACGGTTCGATTCTGAGGAGAGCGGTTGCAACATTGTCACGTCTACCAACCGATTAGCGGACCGGTAGGCCGGTCCGGGGCGGGTGGATGTTTGAAATAGAATTAGTTTTTATTATAAGTCAAATCGATTAGATCGATTGAGTAACATTTTGTTTAGTCTATTGAAAATTTCTGACAATGGTCACACTGAACTGTCACTTCCGCCCGCGTAGAAAAATTACCACGTTGTCGACTCTTATTGTGAGCACACCCTTTTGCATTTCGTGTGAATTGATTAATTGAACTAAATAAAGTAAACCGCTTTGAACGCCGCCTGATCTAGTGCTGGCAACGGTAAATTGATTGTGAACTATTGATTGATATTTGTGAAAATTGTGAATCTGGTATCGACTTCCACGTGCCAACGTGTCCTGAAAACGTCGCGTTTGAAGCTTAATAGCTAAGTATAAGATACTTCATTCATTTATTTTGGCCAATATACTTGTATGAATGTGTCTAATTTAGCTCAAGCCTGACATCAGCAAGGATAGCGGGTAAGTGAAACACATTAATATTAAGATTACTTGTATTCGCTGTGCAACACAGTACAGTTGTGTCTGAGATTTGTTGTGGCTGACAAGGGCTGATGAATAGAGTCACGCTTCCACAAATCTGCTGCAATTGATGCCAGCTCCTTCTAGCCAAAATTCTAGACAATATATATATATAACTAAGCTAACATCATTTCTGTCTCCTGTCCATCCAAAGGTTGCCTGGAAGAGATCGCACTTAGCGATAAGGCCGCCGATTGTGCATTACTCGTAGTTTTTAAGCCTATATTGTAAACATTTATTTTGGTGTGCAATAAAGTATATTCTTATCTTCTTATCTTATCTTATTTCAAAACTACGGTTATTTTCTATGATTTACTGAGCTCATCGTGGTTGGTTGTTGCAATTTTGCTTAGGTTATACAAGCGCTACATTTGACAGAGCAACGTTACCAGACCTCATAATGATTCTGTTGAAGGTAGAGATATTTTATATCGAATATTGAATCATTTCCCATTTCCATCCTGGTACCAGAATAAAGCATTAATGCCATTATGTCAATAGTAATGGGGATAGATTATGTATATAAACTGCAAACATCCCTAAATATGTTTTTATTTGATTTGGGTTCTAAACCTAGAATATTATATCAGTAAAAAGTATTATTCAAAAATTCTCGATCGAAACCAATCTAAATCACAATCTCTTTCAATAACAATGCAATAAATATACAAACACAAAACTCTAAATTAAATGTACCTTAAATATTTTTACCATACTTTATACATGCACATAAATAGTGTTTTCAAGGTGATTAATCTTCTTGCTACATCGTGTGGAAAAACTAAGAGTTAGAACGGGTCTCACACAGAGCACCTAGAAGGGCTTGGTCACTACAAGACTATCCTTGATTCTACCTGCCATCACCACGCTGATTGGCTTGAAACAACAAGTCGTAGATTAAATATAATATATTCCGCGTAGCATAAACGGTTAGGCGGCAGCTTAAACCACTACACAACCGCCGTTGATCAAAAGTTTCAGCAATATATTGCACAAGATGATACGTGTTACATCAGTCCAGTAAACAAATATCGGAGGCTATCCGATAATCGATGAACTAACCGTCTGTTCATGAGTCCCGATAAAAATAGATAGACAGGGACGAGCTACTGACACCATTTGTAAACCTGTAGATGCAGACATATTGCTTTTTGTTGACAAGCTTGTTCGCCTTTGATTTTCAGTTCGGTGTTGGATAGCGGTATATTTCATATGTCTGTAATTTGAGAGAAAATAAAACCGTGATTGGAATGATATGAGTGTAGCAATTGTTTTGTTTTTTGATATAGTAATTTAAAGAGCAAAGCCACATGAATCAAACAATGGACACATCAGCTCATTATCCAATAAGTTGTTTAAATTGTATAGAACAAGACGATGAAAAGAGTGGCCCTGAGTTTCTTGCCTAATTCCTTTCATGAGGCATGACCTTATGAAAAAGCATTTCTTTCGATGCTTAGTTATGTAAATATGCATTTAAAGTTACTTTTTTATGATTATGATATTTAAGATTATGAGTTTATGACGTATTAAATGAAATCATTTTTATGGAAATAACATGTTTATTTCCATAAAAAGTTTGAGTTTAAAACATCAGGTTAAGCGTGTCACCATCTGATTTTTGGAGACCGGTAACAAAAAGTTATTCTGAACTCGAATAAAATGTAAAGATTTAGTAGCAAAGAATATTCAAGAACTGTGATAGCTTTCGCTTAATTTGTTTAAAATATGGCAAAACAAAACCTAAAGATTAAACTCAGGTCTTTTGCTTACATTATACTGCAGTAAAAGAGGAATAGTTGTGAAAATCTTGTTAATTTCTTTTTATACTGTATATTCATCACAATGCATTACGACACCGAGATTTGACTGCACGTCTGGCGTAGCTGCGTCGAATCTTATGTGTTGGGTTCTTATAAGAGACAGCTTTCTATGATCTATAAATTATTCATTGTATTTGAGTCCGTTGATTGAATATTTGCAAAGTCGACCGCGATACAGAATATACTTCTAGTTCGAGAGTAGTCTAAAAGAAAAGAATTACTTCAGTGATATATCTCAGACGATACATACCCTAACCAGGCAGGTGTGTCTAAAATTGCACACTCATTATCCAAAGTATAAAATAAGGGTGTCATCAAAATGTTCGCAGTCATACATCAAAATGGCGGCGTTATTAAAAATAAGCCGTTCCGACGTCACTTCTCTTGGATAGCTATCATATATTGTTAGTATGCAAATGATGGAAGCATTCATCAATCCTTTGAGTGAACAGTTTTCATGGCACCTCATGGGAAATTATGGATAAAAATTGTATGAAATATTACTCATTATGTTTATTAACGTAGTGGATAAATTAAAGTGGTGATTTAAAAGTGTTCGAACATTTTAATTGTTTAGTGATTGTAGGTTGGTGATACCGTGGACCGATCTTGAGCTACCAGCATACATCCACTGACCGCACTATTAGGTCGACAGAAAAACGTAAGTTAATTAAATTCTCCTTTGTCCTTATCTAGATGAACGCAATTCAATTACTTTTTGTGTGCAGTCAGTAATCTAACACGTGCAGTAGACGTCTTAGTTCAATTTTGCTGCAACTACGTCTACGTCGTAAGTTTTTAAACTACAACTTTTACACTTAAGATAAATCGTAGTGACCGCAAATTCTTTACATTTTAAACAAGAAGCACAAAGAACACCCAGTTTTGAAGTATTATCACAAGAAAGATTAAATTCATAACACTTGCTGCAAGGTCGTGGTCACGACTGGCTATCGGCTGTAAGGATACTATGTGCTTAAATAAGTCTTTCAACCCAGTCTAAATAAGTTTGTGTTATTATACGCCACTATAACAACACAAACTTATTTACGTGCAATACTTTGAACGATGGCGAAAGTTCCCACCTTCGCTTTTTTTATTTTCTTGGTCTTGCAAACCTCTATTCAGTATTCAAAAGGGCACCATAGATACCTATCACTCTAACCAAACTTAATCTAACCGAACATAAAACAAACAACTCTTAAATAACCAAAATTATAACCCACCATGGTGTTTTACAATTGCGTAATATGTAGGTAATTTAGGGTAACATTATATATATATTTGATATAATATCCTTCAATGCATAATAAATTTAGGTAATAAGAATATGAGCAAACACATGCACGGTCGCCGAATTCCAAATTAAACAGAGGTCTTATTATTGCAACCAGATAACTTATTAACATATTGTTACGAGCTGGGGTTCGGTGATAAATTAAATGCACTATGCCAAAAAACTGTTCTTTATTTTACCACAATTTTATACACACTAAATTTCCAACACTTATTAAACACACTATTCACACCACTAAACGCTTCCGACTTACTTAATTTTCGCACTCCTTCGCTTCTTGAACGCTGTGATTATTCAACTGTAACTGTCCTGACTCGCCCGTTCACGCGGTATTTATACCGGCCGGAACACATAACTAGTCTGTTCGCGTCTTCAGGAGAATGTTCTGGTAACAATCGAAACGCACAACTTGTGCATTTGCGGCACCAATCCTCGACGTCATCCCGAAAGTGGAGCCAATAAACCGCTCTCGGATCTTAGTAAGGGTCTTCATAACTCCCATGTGACCTCCCGAAGCACCATTGTGATAGAGCCGCAATACTTCCGGCACCTTAGTTTTGGGCACTACCATTTGCAGATGGCACTGATTTCCATGAGCGTTTTCCCGTTTGTGGCACAGGACTCTATCCTGGACAACCAAGCTTTCTCACTGTGCCCAATAACCTTTGGTGATAGGGCTCATTGCTGCGATATCACTCCATTTGGGCCTAGGAGCGCATGATTTCTTCCATTCGAGAATCGGCTGTACGTCCTTGTCGTCTTGCTGAGCACTCTGCAAAGCTTCTTTCCATTCGTCGCTTAGATCCGTCTTCAACATCCTCACTAGCGCTGCCTGCTTTGCTTCCTCTCGGGCACAGTGCTTGCACTGGTCGGGACACGGCCTTCGCGATACGGCATCTGCGTTACCACGAGACTTACCGCTGCGATGTTTTATTACGAAATCACACTCTTGCAGTAGTTCAATCGATCTGGCTACTTGTCCTTCTGGGTCCTTAAATTGAAGTAGCCATTTCAGTGCAGCGTGGTCGGTTCGCAGGTAGAATGTACGCCCCAACAAATATTTGTTGAAATGCTGCAATGTCTTTACTACAGCCAAGAGTTCCCGCCGGGTGACACAGTAGTTTCTTTCGGGTTTGGATAAGGCCTTGCTGAAGTATGCTATAACAACTTCTTGATCACCTTTCTTTTGTGACAGCACGCCGCCAATTCCAGTATTACTGGCATCTGTGTCAACTATGAATTCATGCTCATTGTGAGGGTAGCCTAGAATAGGTGCATTACACAGATGTTCCTTGAGCTTCTGGAATGCAACGTCACAGCTCTCATTCCAACAAAACTGTACTCTGTCTTCGGTGAGATTATGAAGAGGTCGAGCAATGTCAGCAAAGTTCTTCACAAACCGTCGATAGTAGGAGCATAATCCGAGGAATGCTCTGACCTGCGTTTTGTTCTCAGGAACTGGTCATTCCTTCACGGCAATGATCTTATCCGGGTCAGTTTGAATACCGTTCTCTGAGACCACATGTTCTAGAAAGTTCACTTGCCGTCTGAATAACGCGCATTTCTTCGGACTCAGCTTCAAATTAGCTCCTCGTATCTTTGACAGCACTTGCTCCAAGTTTCGAAGGTGATCCTGGAAGGTGCACCCCACGATGATGATGTCATCCAAGTAGACCAGGCAGGCGTCTCCAGTCAGTCACATAAGCACTCACTCCATCAGTCTCCCAAAAGTAGCCGGAGCGTTGCACAATCCAAAGGGCATGACGTTAAATTGCCATGATCCTTTGCCTGTGAAGAATGCCGTCTTCTCCTTGTCTCGAGGATCTATTTCCACCTGCCAGTAGCCACTTTTTAGGTCTAAGGTAGAAAACTACTTCATCCCCGTCAGCGTATTCAGTGTGTCATCGATCCTTGGCAGCGGGTAGCTGTCCTTCATCGTGATGTCATTTAATCGGCGGTAGTCTACACAGAAGCGCAGGCTGCCATCTTTCTTCTTAACTAGCACAACCGGAGAGCACCACGGGCTGGACGAAGGCTCGATTACGCCTTCCTTCACTATACCGTCGATCATAGCTTCCACTTCACGTTCCCGTGCCACTGGCTCACGTCTTGGTCGCTGGCGAATCGGTGCTTCACTTCCCGTGTTTATTTTGTGCTGGACTAGTGCTGTCTTCCCTATGTCGGCATCACTGGTCGAGAAAATATCGGCGAACTGGTTTCAAATCTTCTCAGCCTTGGCCTTCTCTTCTTCCGACAGGGTGCTTTGGCAGTCCTCTAAAAGTGAAGACACGTGGAATCGTGCACCCTGAACCTAGGCGTTGGTAGGTTGCTCTTGACATCTACGCATTCAAGCCGCTCCTTCATAGGTGCCCAATTCCGTCCCTTTCTTGAGCAACACTTCCTTGTCACTTGCATTTAATGCGCGTACTGATGAAACTTTGGTACCCCTTACCAAGGTTCGTGCAATCTTCCATGAGGCATCTTTGTCTAGGCCTTCAATAAGTACGCAGCGGTTCCCCCGACCAGAATTCCCTGTTAGACAGACTGGTACAACTGTTTTCGACCGCGGGTGAAGAATAACATTCTTCAGGCAGTACACTTTTCCTGAAGTTGCACCTTCCATAAAGACGTCTTCTGACCCACACTTCAACACTCCTTGGCTAACATCGATCTCGCAGCGATACTTCCGCATGAAGTCTAGGCTCAAGATGCAGTCGTCCACCATATCGGCCACGATGACTTTGTGACAGTAAACTTTGTTGCCTTGCTTCAGATCCACCTCCAATTCACCTCGGACGGTTATATGCTGACCGGTAGCTGTTCTTAGATTCACACATTCATTGTTCCTGAAGCAGCCCCGAAGAACCCGTCTTGCCAGATGGAAACCGACTCTCCGAGAAGCACCCGTGTCCAATGTCAGCTTGCATGGTGTTCCGTTAATTTCGCCTTCGATGATCAGGCTGTTCCCGTCACATGATTGCGAGATCGAGATACTTGGGGCTCTTCCATTACCAGCCAGCACCCGCCCCGCAGTCCTGGCTTCTACTCGTTTCCCTGCTCTCGCTGCCTGGCAGGCACATCAGGCGACCCCTTTGGTGGAGACAGGGTGTCACCAGGCTGCCTACGCTTTGGGCAGCTCAAGCGGATATGGCCTCTTTCTCTGCAGTTGTAGCACCGAGGTGACGACACAACTTTCCTGATGCGGTGACCTCGATCGTCGCGTCGCACTGTTTCCACCTCCAGAGCGTGGGCTAAGGCATCCTTGAGGTCCTTAAAGTGCTGAAGCCTCACTTTTGCTCTTACCTCCAGGTCCCGAATCCCATCCGTAAACGCCTGTACGAGGTTCCCGTCAATAAGTGCAGGCGACCACTGGTATGCCTTCCTGACCAGCTTTTTCACCTCTAGAGCCCACTGCTGCAGAATTTCTCTGGTGCGTTGTGTCCTGCCCTTCAGCTTTTGTTTTTGTTTGTTTGTTTTTCGTGTGAGTGTGTGGCCAACTCTGGTGTCGGGGTTTTCAGACCGCCCAAAGGCCTCCGACATGGCCTAACGACCCTTATCCATAGACAAGAGCCGGGACCGACAGCTTTACGTGCCCTCCGAAGCACGGTAGCGCTCAGATGAAAATGCCACACACGGTCACCCACCCAAGTGGTAACCTGTGCAAGCGTTGCTTAACTTTGCCGATCTGTTACGAACGGCAAGCCAAGTCTCGCTATGAGCGCTATGCGCCCTTCAGCTGAGCACGATAAACGTGTTCAAGGTGCGCGTCACCGTATCTTGCCTCCAGCGCCTCCAGGAGCTTTTCGTAGGTGGCCCGGTCGTGAAGGCCCAAGGATAGGGCGGTTAAGGCCTGTTCTCTGGTCCACCCATTTGATCGCATTAGAGCCTCAAATTTGATCTTATATGCTGACCATGATGACGAGCCATCAACCTTAAACCCATGAGGCGAGGGCGCTACAGCCGTTAATGTCTTTTCGAGCCTTAAGTTTAATAAATTCATGTTGTACATAGCTCTGGTCTGAGTTGAACAATAATTAGCATTATTTCAACCACAACCATGTAAACGAAATTTCCTAATCGAAATAATTCTCCTACCACAGTCGTCCAAAAATGGCCTGAATTGGATTGCCACCTTTGAGGATCACAATTTAGTTGCAACCCAAATTTCGCTTGTTGCAATATTCAGCGTGCGAATTCAGAAGAGAACCGATAACCATGTGGATTCCGAGTCAACGATTGTAACGAACGGTCTGATCAGTGACACCGTGTGAATATTAGGTGAGGCGTCGATTATACATATCTGTAATGATATCGTTTGTGTCACGCCAAGTAACTTCATTGGCGTGAGACATGACTGAAGAACTTCTTCAAGGGTGTGATGGCATCGTTTGGACGATTTGGTTGGTGTGACCAACTAATGTTCAGTAAACTAAAGTTCTCCGAGACAGAATCTTTAGTGGAGTGGTAAACTGTGTTACATTTGGATACGGATTGGTATTTATTGCTACTAAATAGCCAATTTTAATAGCACTTTCAACCCAAACTTAGTAGAATTTTATTATTTCTTAAATAAGAAAAAGAATCTTCTCAGTCATGTCACTCTTTAGTCGGCAAGTTCTCATTGAGGCAACATAGAACTTATTGCATCAGCTCATCGCATGGGTGATCTGCTGGGCGGTGCGCTACGTTTAACCTCTTCCTGGTATACAAAACACTAAGTCCACTTATTTGTTACGGTTTCGCTTTGAAAGTATGCAAAATATCCAATTTTAGTGGTCTAAATATTAGTTCTACCACACTTCGCGAACATGTTTAGAATTTATCTATCACAAAATTTTAAATATATTAACTGACCTGATCTGTCATACATTACAAATCCTCCAAGTAAAAGTGCAAACTAACATTACAAGTTTTTAAGCAGTCAGACCAAACAAAACCAAAACTCTAAAATCCTACAAAAGATAATAACATCACACTGATATTCGAATCTAACTCTACTACCCAGTCTAAACATTTCACACCGTCCACATTCTCGATTTATGCATCGCATGATATAAGGCGAGGTCAACGACTCCAATTTAAAGTCGATCTGAATCAGCGAAGCGGAGTCAACAGAAAATCCATTTTCACCGTCTTATCAGATGCCGATCGATGGTAACGACAATCTATCGCCAATTACATCATTCACACAGACAAACTATTCAAATAACAGGACAAAATTCAGAACCAAAACATTATTGAACAATGGGACAAAATCGTCTACACGAACGAATCGTGCGGACGGAATTTGCATACGCCAATCATGGCTTAGCCGAAATTCGACGGACAGTTGGACAAATTTAGTTTAATTATCATCAATTATTGAAATACAGATGTTTTACATCTAGTTCAGATACAGATACATAGACATGTACAACACTGTAAAATAAGTTGGTTACTATTAATTTATGTGACTGTTTGTAAAATATTTTTCATCATCATATCAGCCAAACGACGTCCACTGCTGGACATAGGCCTCCCCAAGGTTCTCGACACAGACCGGTCTTGAGCCGCCCGCATCCAACCGCCTCCCGCGATCTTGACGAGGTCGTCGGTCCACCTTGAGGGGGGCCTACCTCTGCTGCGTCGTCCGGTACGTGGCCGCCACTCCAGAACCTTTCTGCCCCAACGGCCATCGGTTCTTCGAGCTATGTGCCCTACCCACTGCCACTTCAACTTGGCTATCCGGAGAGCTATGTCGGCGACTTTGGTTCTACTGCGGATCTCCTTATTTCTGATTCGATCTCGCAGGGAAACTCCAAGCATAGCTCTCTCCATCGCCCTCTGAGTGACCTTGAGCCTTCTGATAAGGCCCATAGTGAGCGACCACGTCTCTGATCCGTAAGTCATCACTGGTAGCACACACTGGTCAAAGACTTTCGTCTTGAGACACTGCGGGATATCGGACGAGAAGATATGTCGTAGCTTCCCGAACGCTGCCCAACCGAGTTGGATTCGACGATTGACCTCCTTCTCGAAGTTGGACCTACCTAATTACGTGGACTACTTGTCCCAGGTAGATATACTTGTCGACAACTTCGAGCGTAGAGTTCCCAACCTGAATAGGAGCAGGTACAACATGGACGTTCGACATGATTTTCGTCTTGTCCATGTTCATCTTAAGACCTACTTGTTGGGAGACTCTACAGAGGCCATCGAGCATTGTGCCTAGGTCTTCCATGGTCTCAGCCATGACTACGATATCGTCTGCGAATCGAAGGTGAGTGATGTACTCGCCGTTGATGTTGATGCCGAGTCCATTCCAGTCCAGAAGCTTGAAAACATCCTCCAGCGCAGTGGTAAACAGTTTCGGGGATATGACATCCCCCTGTCTCACCCCTCGCTGGAGTTGAATAGGTTTCGAACTCTGGTCCTGGAGGCGGACTGACATAGTGGCGTTTTCATACAAACACTTCAGCACTTCGATATATCGGTAGTCAATCCGGCACCGTTGGAGAGACTGTAGCACCGCCCAGGTTTCGATCGAATCGAAGGCTTTCTCATAGTCCACAAACGCCAAGCATAGGGAATGGTTATACTCCTCGGACTTCTGTATAACCTGCCGCAGCGTATGTATGTGGTCTATGGTACTATAGCCTTTACGGAAACCGGCTTGTTCGGGAGGCTGGAAGTCGTCTAGCTTGCTCTCGAGACGATTCGTGATGACCCTCGAAAACAGCTTGTAGACGTGGCTCAGAAGTGTGATGGGTCTGTAGTTCTTTAAGAGGGTTTTATCCCCTTTCTTAAAGAAAAGCACCACCACACCTCTGTGCCACGCCTGTGGCGTTTTACCCTCGAGAATGACGGAATTAAATAGCTTCTGGAGGCCATCTCTAGCGGGTGCACCGCCGGCCTTCAGAAGCTCGCTCGTAATTCCGTCATCACCCGGCGCCTTGTTGTTTTTGAGCTGTTTGAGAGCCACACTAATCTCGTGCATGCTGACGTCCGGGAAATCTCTGGTATAGTGTCGGGTCAATCCAGCTCTAGGGTCTGACGCTGGAGTGCTTGCGGGTTGTTGCGTTGTCGTGTATAGCTGTCCATAGAACCTTTCGATCTCCTCCAAGAGCTCAGGCTTGGACGATATGATTCTGCCATCTTCCGTCTTCAGCTTTGTCAGCTGACTCTGCCCAACAGACAGATCCCTCTGGAACACTTTGGAACCCTTTTTCTGCTCGATCGCCTCACGAACACATTTTGTGTTGTATTGGCGGAGATCACGAGTCAGAGACTTGGAGATCTGTCTGTTGAGGTGCCGATATTTCGGCATGTCGTCGGAGGATAGCAGAACCATCTTGCGCCTTTCCTCTAACAGCTCGAGGGTCGGATCCGAGATCTTGCTGGTTCTCTTGCTTTTCTGGGGCTTAAAGAATTTAGCCCCTGTTGTATGGACAGCATCCACGAACCCGTTACTGTACTCGTCCACATCTACGCATTCGCCCAGGCATTCGAAACGGTTCTTGAGTTCGAGCTGAAAGCTCTCGGGGTTTTGGATATGAACCGGTGCCGGTCGGAGCGTGGACTTTATCAACCTCGACCGTTCGAGGCTTGTACAGATATTCAATGTGCCTCTTACCATTCGGTGATCGCTCCCCACTTTAAGTGAATTGATCACGGAGACATCATTGAATATCTGCCTCTTCGTCGACATGATAAAGTCGATCTCATTTTTGGTTGCACCGTCTGGACTTACCCAGGTCCACCTGCGGCATTCTCGCTTCTTGAAGAAGGAGTTCATCATATAGAGTCCTTCCTTCTCCATAAAGCTAGCCAGCAAGTGACCCCGGGAATTCCGATGCCCATAACCAAATTGCCCCACTCTCAGCTCATCACCGTCGCGTTTGCCCAGTTTCGCGTTAAAATCTCCCATGACCACGGTGGCTTTTGTAGCCATGTATAGCCCGAGATATATCCTCGTACATGGCTTCCACCTCCTCATCGGGGTGTGACGAGGTCGGAGCGTATACCTGTATGACCTTAAGCGAATACCGCTTGGAGATTCTGAGTATAAGGTACGCTACCCTGCTCGACACACTCCTGATATTTACCACGTTGGTCACGAGAGATTTGTGGACGATGAACCCGACACCACCTTGGGACTGTTGGTCGCCCTCCTGAAATATTTTTGGTATCAATAAATTATTATTATTATTATTATCTGTTATCTTGATTTAATTTATGATCAGGTGAGGGCGAGGTTGATTTGGTTTATTTAGGTAACATAGCGGTTAAACCATGTATGCGTAGATAGGGAGGAATCGCTCGTCCTCATTAAGTTGTTAATGTTTGATATGGTGTGATCATGCGTAGAATCATATTGTATATAACTGAATGTTTGGATGATAGTGCGGTGGCAATTAAATTGTGTTTGTGTAACTGTATAACTATATGACTGCCTGAGGCTGAGTAGTGGTTTTAGTGATCATCTTGCTGTTTGGATCTATGCCGAGTATTATGGATTCGAACCCCAGATGAGGCAACACTTTTTCTGATCCACGAGTTATTTATTTTAGATTTGGGTGTATTCGCGTTGATTGATCATCGAAATCACCAGCAAGAACCCAAACACAAAATTATTTTGTAGATACCTTAAAGCAACCGCAAGAAGCCGCAGTGCATAGGGTTCGCACCAAGAACTTAGGGTCCCAAACCAACCTCACCTGTTAGTGGTACACCTGCCAATCAACAGACGAGGCTCTGGTTAACAAAATATCCCGATAAGCGGCAATAGGCTCGCCACCTATTACGTGGGATCAAAACACTGGCGAAAAGTGGGCGTTTAATATGCCTCTGCCTACCCCTTCGGGGAAACAGGCGTGAGTCTATGTATGTATGTATGTAGAAGCCGCAGTGTCACTATTCACACGTAACCACAACTTGACTGAATTTTATCGCAATGGTGTGGTGTGGTACGTGAGAATCAAGCCTTATTTCAGAGCCATTTACCTAAATCCCGTACAAAATTCACTATCCAATCGATAGCGCTTGCGTTGTTATTTAAAACTGTTAAATCGAATCGAATTAACGTAAATCTGAAACAAATGTCTAAACGATTAGCTGTAGATCCAGATTAACACTGATCTAGGATTTAAATCTTAGTGCAAATGGACATTAACCCTAGAAGCCTAATCTACGCCTGTGAGGCGCACACATAAACAAAAATTTATAAAATTTTTGTAACGGTTGAAGCTAGCGCATTGTGCTCTTTCGCCAACTCGGTGGCCACTAGGAGCTAACGATCGGTATCCATTTCGCTAAGGTAAGTCCCACCAGTTTTGAGTTATCGAAGATTAGAACGCCTGCGAGGCGTATGTTTAGGCTTTGTGTAACTTTTAAGTAAGTTTTATTTGGTTTAAATATTGTAAATTTTTCTTTTTTTCTTCGTCCTTGACTTTATTTCAGCAAAAATAATTATGTCACACTCAAGAAAATTTGTCAGTGACAATATTTTGGCATTTTTAAACGAGAAAGATAATCTTTCTTCGCAAGTTTCAGCTTCTGAGGTTGATGATGACAAAGTTAGTGTTATTGACGATATTCAAAGCGAAGATGAGAATAATTATGTTACTATTTTTATCAGAAGAACAACCCAAGCCACGCAAATAATACACTTTTTACAACTACAAAAAAAGATAATGTCAAAATTAGTGTGATATAAATACAAAAAATCTATGTATTGCTAGAACAAAGTTCATACAAGTGTAGACTGCTTCTAAACATTACCTAATTGTTAAAAGTTTGATTGTTTTTAAGGTTAGAGGCCTAATAATATAATAAAATACTTTTAAAATATTAGTATTTCTTTTTTAACTTTATTTTTAGGGTTCCGTACCTCACAAGGTAAAAAAGGAACCCTTATAAGATCACTTTCTTGTCCGTCTGTCTGTCTGTCTGTCCGTGTGTCACCACCGATTTTCTCAGGAACGGGTGGACCTAGCAAATTGAAATTTATACCAGATACTGAGGTCTGTGGTTCCTATTAGGTGTATAAAAATTAGGGTCCTGGGTCAACCCGATAAAAAGATATGGTCAAAATTAGATTTTTGCGAAAACTTGTAAGTACCAAAATTAACCTTAATTTTCAACTTTTTTTAATTTTCGGAATTTTTCCTTTACTTGTGCTGTAAGACCTTGGTTTTGACCAAAATTGACAATTCTAGGTCAACCGTAAGTACCCTATAGGTTTTGGGTCGAAAACCTATATGGTAGTTCCCGTTGAACTAGAATCACGAAATTTGGCCAAAAGTAGGGTCTTACAGCACAAATAAAGGAAAAATTACAAAAATTTCAAAAAGTTGAAAATTAAGGTTAATTTTGGTACTTACAAGTTTTCGCAAAAACCTAATTTTGACCATATCTCCTATGTACCTCTACAAAAAAAAAGTGGAAAATTTAAGGGTGTCCCCATACATACATAGTAGACTCCATTTAAGATAGTAGGTACTCTTTGTAAAGGCGCTCGTACAGAGAGAGAGTTAAAGCGCCCCTTATGGAGAGAAGCGATCGATAGAGACCGCTAGGGGGCGCATTTAGAAAATGTATGGAAATTGTTCCTGTCATCTAGGCTATCGTCCACCGTGACGATCGAGTGCAAACTGGTACTAGACCCTCAGATTTGGAGGACTAGCGTAATTAGCATCAACCTCAAATAAGGTAAAATGCGTACGGAACCCTCGGTGCGCGAGTCAGACTCGCACTTGCCCGAATTTTTTTTTCGGTTGATTAATAAGTACTTATTTTTATGGGCTAAAATTATGTTTCTTTTTCGATGTAATAATCAACGGAAATTGTAGCTTTAATTGATAATGGTATGTTTTATAATTAGTTTATATCCCACCCTAAGAATATCCTTAAATAATAGTACCTACTGAAATAAGTATATTTGAGCACACAGGTTGTCATTTATATGTGTACGCCTCTGAGACGTATGTTTAGGCTTTGTGCACCTCTAAAATAGATTAGGCTTCTAGGGTTAAAAAAGCAAATGTTTTAACAAATATTGAGCAAAAAGTGCTGAATCGTTTCTATTCAGTGAATGTACCAATTGTACCAACACGTTTATCTAATGTTTGAAAGTTATAAAGGTGCAATTAAAAAATCTGTGGTGCTTTTCATTCGTGAATTGAAATTCCAACGCAAGCATAGTTGCATAGTTGCCGATCGGCTTTTTGGGTGATTTGATCGGTCCACATAGTTTTATGGTTGGTGTTATATTCTAGCGTTTATTGAATTTTGATTGTAATTATTTGTAACTTACTTAATTAAAGATTTTCAATATTAAAATCTTTTGAATATAAAAGGTCTGTGAAGGTGTGTTTACGGTTTGTGACATGCATAGCTGAATGGAAGCTAATAAGAAGATTAGAAGCTAAAGCTTGGGCAAAGAAAGGTATTTGAACTGTATTGTTAGGCACCTGAGATGGTAAATAAATATTTTTTTTAATTGTGACTACGTGATTCAGACATATTGACCGTGTATTGCAGTGGTAAAATGTAATCAGATTTCAATAGTCTGTTCACAACATTCGACATATTACGATCTGCTAAGGTTTGCGAGAAACTGTTGGAACTGGGTGAGTCGAAAACATTTGGGACGAAACCTTAGTGTAGGCATATGTACAGCAATAAACGTTTTCCGGTGGAAACAACTATCAAGCTAAGAAGCTAGTTATTAAATAATGCCAGACACACTATCTTATAATTTAATTTAAATTTATATTATAATTAGAAAACTGGTAACACTGCCGATGTAAACAACAGTTTTATATTATTAAATTAATTATTTATTAAATAGTGCTTAAATCCAACTAAAGTTATTAACAGTGTATTGACAATTGACAAAATGATAAGTGATATCGTTTGCCGACATTAAAAGCAATAATATATGACATAAACTGGATATAAAGTGCTTCGTGTTTGTGACTTAAAACGTATAGTTTGCGCATTTGAAACTGCATTTATTAAACAAAAAACGATAACTTAGTGATCAAAGCATTAATAAGACAAGAAAAAGTTAATAAAAGTTATTTGAATACATTTCTCTCAAAATAATCGTTATTTACGTGCGTTAATTTTTCAAATCATTATAAATTTTTGCATACCAACAATGCTACCAACCACACGTCACTTAATTTCGACCGCGTTCCAGGTCAACGCAATCGTTTGACGTTAAACATAGCAGCTGTCACTAGTTCTGAGCCTGACGTGAGAGGGCAACTTTGGCCCAATAAGTATACTTTGGCCTTGTTTGCGATTATAATAATTGTATGGTATCAAACTTCATATAATATTTATTTATACATATTATAATGGAGGAGTTCGACTATGACAATGTTACACAACGAAATAAGGTTATTCACAGTTTGGACTTCAATTACAGTGAGCTTGATATGGATGTCTCATACCAAAGCCAACCGAGTTGTAATAAAAGTCCCGAGAAAGAGCTGAGTATCTTAACTGATAAATTGAATACACTGACAACAGAACTACAAATCGCAAATAACGAAATAGATAATTTAAATATGGAAAATATGAACCTTAAGAAAGAAATACATAACTATCAACATAAAATTAATTTAATTAAATCTGTTGGAATAACTGAGATGTCTTATTCGAATAACATTACTCCATTGAAATTTTATTCCCCACAGTGCCGAAGAAGTTTCAAATGTACTAACATGAAAATGGAACTACCTAGAGCTTCTTCGCAAGAACTAACTATGGGTGCTATTAATTATCAAACTCCGAAAAATTGTCGACCATCCGCTACAAATATAAATCGTAGTCATGATTCCTCTGCAAATTTACAGTTGACATACGCTAAACAAGGCGAACAAATTGACATGGCTAAAGTTGTGGATTATATCGCGCAGACCTCATCGCTAAATGGCAATACAATTACTTCTGCAAAAACAACAGCAATATCCAAAAATGAAACCATGGCTTTGTCTTCAAATGATTACTCTCATAATTGTAGTAAGCAACTGAAATGCGAAAAGAAAAAACAAGTAGCTATTGTGGCTGACCAGCAAGGTCGAAACATCCGAAGGGCTCTTGGAAAACTTCTTGGAGATGACTACTCGATCCACTGCTTCTGGAAACCTGGTGAACCAATAAAGGAAGTTTTACTCGCTGGAAGAACAGAAATTAGTCAATTAAGCAAGGACGACTTCGTTATAGTATTAGGAGGTATAAACGACACAAACCCAAATGAACTTCAATTCGCCTTGAGAAATTTCTTAGATTCTATGAATAACTCAAATATTATTGTTTCAGAGGTACCAATTATAATCGATACTTAAATGAAAAAAAGGTGAATTACGAATTGAATTTCATTTCATCTGCCTACAGACATGCTACCTATCTTGACATGAACTATTCTGTGCACTTTCCCAGACAGGCCTTCCGTTCTTTACATATATCTCAATTAATCTTAAAAGAATTATTACGCAGTTTATAAATCAAAGTATGACAAGTATAGTAAAGATTTGCAAAGAAATAATTTGAAATATAGTGCGTCTACAACACCCAATTTAATAGACAAATCCACTCAAACAGACGGGCAATGCAATTGTAATAATGATAGATTAGGTGAATCGAATACATTGAATAATGCCAACAATTTTTTTCGAGCCTAACGATAACAACAAATGCGAAATTAAAATACTACATCAAACATCAATGGACTCATCAATAACTCTAACTTATTAATGTTATCTCTAGAACTATTTTGCAAGGAAAATAAGGCCATAGATATTTTGTGCATATCAGAGCATAATATGATAAATTCTGATATTCAACATATTGACATTACTAATTTCACGCTAGGGTCGTATTATTGCCGAAAAAATCGCAGAGGTGGGACATGTATCCTCGTTCGAAAATGCTTACAGTACAAACCAATCAATGGATTAAAAACATTTTGTGAGGTAGGTATCATTGAAATTTCAGGAATTATGCTCGAAGATCATAAAATAATTGTACTTTTCGTTTACAGACCACCCAAATTGCTTCAAGAACATTTAAATATATTTTTTGATAAACTCAGTGCTTAGCGCACGTAGCGAGACTTGGCTTGCCGTTCGTAACAGATCGGCAAAGTTAAGCAACGCTTGCACAGGTTACCACTTGGATGGGTGACCGTGTGTGGCATTTACATCTGAGCGCTACCGTGCTTCGGAGGGCACGTAAAGCTGTCGGTCCCGGTTCTTGTCCAAGGATAAGGACCGTTAGGCCATGTCGGAGGCCTTCGGGCGGTCTGAAAAACTCCGACACCAGAATTGGCCACACGCTCACACGAAAAACAAACAAACAAGTGCTTTATTATCGAAGTTTTGTCTGATTAAATATAAAGTAGTCCTATGTGGTGATTTTAATATAAGCATCATAGCTAAAACAAGAATATCAACGCATTTCTTAAAGCTTTTGACAAGTTATAATTTAAAATGGGCCTTTAAAGAACTCACTCATATAGGTAGTGGCACATGCTTGGACAATTTTATGTATAATGTCCCTAGATGCAAATCCAAAATTATTGAATTCGCACTTTCTGACCATACCGCACAACTTCTTACGTGTCCGGTAAAAACAAGCACCACTTTCAAATTTTGGTATGCTGAAAAACGTGATCTTGGAAATGATAATATAAATAAATTTAAAGAGTGCATAAAATCATTGAATTTTAATGAATCTTTTGAGAGTTATGATCCTATTAAATCGTTCGATAGCTTTTACGATACATTTCTCTTATTTTACCGTTTGTGTTTTCCCGTGGTAATAATTAAAATAAATACGCAAAAACGGCCAAGTTGGATAACTAAAGGCATTAAGCTATGCTGCAAACGTAAAAGAGAACTTTTATGGCATTTTAGGCAAGATCGCACCGGCAAAAGTAAAAAAGAGTTTAACGCATTATCGTCCAGGCTCAACCGCATAATAAAACTTACAAAAAAAACACAACATGATTATTATATAAATAAGGCCAGAAATAAATGCAAAGCTACGTGGACGGTGATTAACAACGCGAAATATAATGCGCCGAAAAACGAAATAAAACATATTAAGATTGACGATACTATAATTGACGATCCTTTGGTGATAGCTAAATCATTAAATATTTTTTTATTGACCACGTGGATAAAATTGAACTTGATCACACTATATCTCTTCCTGCGAATATGTCAAAGTCCTTATTTATGAAACCGATATCACCAAACGAGATACACTCAATTATAATTAACCTTAAAAATACTAACAGTACGGGATATGACGGTATATCTATGTTAGTTATTAAATCAGTATTGAAAGAAATTTGTGGTGTGTTGAGTCATATTTTTAATCTGTGCATACTTTATGGTGTATTTCCTGATAAGTTGAAAAAAACAATAATTAAACCGCTTTTTAAAAAGAATGATCCACATTCTACATACATACATACATACATAGACTCACGCCTGTTTCCCGGAGGGGTAGGCAGAGACTACGGAACGCCATTTGCAACGATCCTGACATACCTCACTTGCTTCACTCACTCCCATCAAGTTTCTCATGCATGCTCTTCTGTTAAGAGTACTTCTGACTTGTCCTTTTTTCAGGATGTCTCCAATCTGGTCAGAGAACGTCCGCCTAGGTCTTCCCCTTTGTCCTGTTCCATTCACACTTGCCTTATATATCTTCTTTGTCAGTCTATCGTCATCCATCCTCTCCATGTGCCCAAACCATCTTAACATGCCTTTTTCAATGCTTGTCACTACATCTTCTTTTACCCCACACCACTCTCGTATCACACAATTCTTTACTCTGTCGGTCAAAGACACACCACACATACTTCTCAGTGCTCTCATTTCTACAGCATTTATTTTACTTTCAAATCTCTTCTGCCATACCCAACCACATTCTATGACGTGTTATCGCCCTCTTGCTCTAATACCAATAATTTCTAAGATCTTTGAAAAGGTTATACATGACAGAATTTACACTTTTTTTGAAAATCATAATTTATTTGCAAAAGAACAAGCTGGATTTAGAAAAATTTATGTATCAATATGGCGATTTATAATTTTTTGAAAATAGTAACACAAAACGTTGATAAAAAGATACCAGTCTGTGCACTTTACATGGATCTTTCAAAGGCCTTTGACTGTGTGGATCATGAGATACTCTTACAGAAATTGAACGCATATGGGGTAAGAAGCAACGTATTGAACTTAATTGAATCGTAACTTTCCAACAGGAAGCAGTGTACTCAAATAACACGCCTGTGTCCTAAAATAAAAAGATAAGTATTTTTTTTGTCAGAATACAGGGAAATTCAGTTAGGAGTTCCCCAAGGAAGTGTACTGGGACCACTTTTGTTAAACGTGTATATAAATTACCTTCCAAACATAACAAAACATCCCACCATTTTGTTTGCTGATGACATCACAATTATATTTTCTAGTAAAAATGAATTACTTCTCAAATCTGACATTTCCAATACATTAGATGACGTAATTAAATGGTTGACATTGAATAATTTAAAAATAAATTTAGGTAAGACACATATAATGACATTCAAAAATAGAATTCCATTGTTGAATAATTTTGACATTATGTATAAAGGTACATTAATTCGTGACATAGAAACTACTAAATTCTTAGGATTAAACATTGACACTAATTTAAATTGGAAAACGCATGCAGAGAATCTTTGATCGAAACTGAATAATCAGTCGTATGCGCTCCACATGCTCTCTAAGCAAACAAATCAAAACGCACAACTAACTGCATACCATGGATACGTAGGATCCATTTTAAGATACGGAATCTTGTTTTGGGGTAATTGTACAGAAAAAGAACATGTATTTAAAGCACAAAAAAAGTGTATAAGAGCTATGTGCAAACTACGACCAACAGATAGCTGTAAGCCTTATTTTAAAAATCTCAAGATTTTAACGGTACCGTGTCTGTATATTTATGAATTGTTATTATTTGTTAAATCTAACTTGAATATGTTTCAAAATTATAAAAGTAAGCGTTACAAGCTTAAAATTTGTTGCCCGCAGCATAAAAGCGCAATGATGACGAATAGTGTCTTCTGTATGGCGCCACGAGCTTTCAATCTGTTGCCTAACTATTTATTAGAAATTCCACGTAAAGTAAAGTGAAACCACCAAACGTAAAGTGAAAGATTTTCTATTAGATAAAGCGTATTATAGTATCGATGAATATATGAATAGTATGAATGTTGTATGAGTTGACGGACATTATATTAGTATACCATAATTTTATATTTCTTTCTGACATTATATAATTTTTCTGAAATCTATATTACACAGACATTGTAAGTATTCATAAATTAGTATTGTCATTATTATTAAACATTTGTAATTAAATTATTATTATTATTGTGTATTGCACGCCTTGGGGCAGATAATGGAGAAACATTTTTTATTAATATTGTATACCACAACTGCTATACCTAGTATCGCAATAAATGACATTTGAATTTGAATTTGAAATTTGAATTAATTGACTCTTTCCTATCAATAACTTAAAACCAAATCTGCAAAGGCAGACAATAGGGAAGATTACTGCCAAGTTAAACCACCAGATGGCGGTATCACCGACTACAGTAAACAATGAATTTTGGCAAGTTGTATGACATTTGAGTGACAACTTGACAACCCGTTTAGACTTCAAACTTTGGATGCGCGATCTCATTATCTCATCTCAAACAAGTCACTAAAACAGAAACAGTGTACCATTTTTATTGTAATTGATAATTACAACTGTTGTAACTGTTTTGCCTATATAGATAAGTATAGATAATATATATTGTTGTCTTGTTGATGACAATATTTGAAAAGCGCGCTACTTAGGTTTGTTTACTGTAGTTGCTTGTGCTGCCATCTGCGTCGAGCTTTGCGTAATGTTCCCTATTAGCGTCGCACACTTACCCACACACTCCCAAATAACTCGTACACTAATGAAACTATGCGTACATGCAAACATACTCAGTTTATTTATGTTCGAACAAAGCCAATTTTGTCATCAACTAAAAGCGTCGATGCTACTTGTAGGGGCAATAAAAGAATGCAGACATTTGTGTTTTGATATTGACGGTACGTTTGTGAATTATATGGTACTATAGTAGATAGATAGGTAGGCGATGTAACGTATTCTTAGATAACAGAATAACACACCTAAATAAAACGTTCCTATTAATTTGTCCCTACCGGCAGGTGCATTCGTGAATATATAATGAAAAAAGGTGGGCACTTAGCTATAATTTAGATGTATACAATAAATCAGGTTTGTCTCGTCAAACATACAAAAAACTGTTTCTACCGCACGATTTACATATTATTATTTAATTTGAAAATATACCCAAGCAAGTGAAGACCATTTTGTTGATCTATGACCTTGAGAAATAAATGTGTCTATCTTTGTCGATCTTTTCTATAAAACACGTGGTCCATCTCATGTGGTATCGGATTTGCTAGATGTTGAAAATTTAACTACTAACGAATATTATAAAACTCTTCAGAAATTTCTGCTCGCCTTATTGAATAAAGTGATACATTTATAAACAATTACAAACAAAATTTGATTGAGTGATTTGTCAGCAAAATAGGCAGCCGTTCGCATAATTGAGCTTTAGCGCTCTGAACTATTCAATTGAATTTAAATAGCTCTAATGTGTATTATGCACAGTCATCACTGTTCGCAGTTAGCGTTTGACATAATAGTTAGTGGTTAAATATACTAGACCATTATTATAGAAGCGCTGGTCAATTAGACAAATATCACTAGAAATCAATTAATCAATCAGAATGAAAATAATTTTAAGTCTGAATTTTGAGGCGTAATCTTCGTACAATCACGAGTATTGAGATTGTAAGCATTGGTGATACATACAAAGGCCTACAATAATTTGTTACATTTAATGTGGCAAAAAAGAAGCACGAAGATTCTGTATCCTTAATAATTGTAGCTGAAACAGAATACAAATACTGCTTAACCATATAACATATACCACTGAACTTAAGTAATCTTAGACTGTGAGATGTGACTGTCAGAAAGCAGCATTATTGTAAATACACCACAGGACACGAAATTTAGTCGCAGAATTAAAATATATCAGATACACAGACATAATTACGTGAATATTTCTTTTAAATGTTATCTTTGCAGCAAGCATGCAGCTTTACTAGGTATATATATTTGACACGAAAAATATTTGTTAATATTAATTATAGAAATCCAAAATAAGCCCAAACTGATGCCATGAATTTGTCAGAATGCATGATAGGATTTAGACAAAATATTTTTTATTGACTACATTAAGCGTGGTTTAATGTAATCAATATAAACCTCAAAATTACGTATCTAACGTTATAAGTTAAAAAAATGGTGTCGTGAAGTTAACAGGATAATGTCATAGAGTAAGAACTTCATTCGAGCATAATGGCGACATTCTATGCACATGGTGCGGTGTACGTAGATGCTATAACTCGGGCACAAGATCTTTGTGAAAATGTGCTTAATGTTGCAGCGAATGTGTAGAAGTCATAATATGGACGATGTATGGGATAAGTAATGGTAAAAACAAAAGGTAAGGCACACCTTCGTATAAGTTTTAGATATGGTAATGATAAGAATTAGATATAGCCTATCGCAATCTAAATCAAGCACCATGAAAGATGGTTTTTGAACGTTGTTTTTGTTTGGTGACTCGGTTTTGTGATGAAGTTATTCAAATTTCCCAATACAAAAACTCAACATCAAATAATATAAATACACATTTCACACCATCACACTTTAACAGTCCACTGCTGGACAGGCCTCTCCTTTGAAAGGAGAAACGGGTTGGTATAGGGTTTGTATCAAGTTTTCTTTCTCTTACAGTACTGTCCTCTGCATAATATACTTCCTCTGTCCGCTATTACGACATCCATGGGATGATATGGGGTGGTGACATTCCGTATTCTTATTCCGTCACCACACGGAAAAATATAAAGAGTAAGATCCCAGAGCCGCCAGACCTTACTTATTTTCTCAACAACGAAATGTATAGAATAATGTAGTGTTAGTATCTGCTATGAGTGTACGCATACTTGCTAGCTTGGATCGTGGGCCAATTTTTAGTCATGAGATGCTGAAGGTCCAGGGAACAATTCCCATACATTTTCTAAATGCGCCCCCTAGTGATCTTTATCGATAACTAGATATTTAGGAAATTTGAAAGCGTCTGGTAAAAATTATTGCCACCGAAATGAGTGCGACAGTATTATTTATAAATTTTGAATAATATTTGCTAAAACATACATAAAAATAAAAACAAATTGCAGCAATAGCCTAGTGCAGAGACCGACAGACTGCTACGCAGAGGGTCCGAGTTCGAATCCATGCCACGCACCAATGACTTTTCGGAGTTATGTGAGTATTAAATAATTGTTAATTATCGTTTGCTAAACGGTGAAGGATAACATCGTGAGGAAACCTGCGTGTCTGAGAGTTCTCCATAATGTTCTCGAAAGACATGTGAAGTTTGCCAACCCGAACTAGGCCAGCGTGGTGGACTATGGCCTTACCCTTCTCATAGCGAGAAGAGGCCCGTGCCCAGCTGTGGGACAGTTTATATTTAGGGCTGATGATGATAGTACTATTTTTACCTATTTTTAGTACCTCGTACTTAAAAATTGGCCCACGATCCAAGCTAACAAGTATGTGTACACTCATGACACATACTATCACTACATTATTCTATACATTTCGTTACTGAGAAAATAAGTAATGTCTGGCAGCCCTGGGATCTTGGACTATTATATACATTTATAAAATAGTTTTGTTTACAGACCAAATAATAAGTTGAATCTATTCTCAAAGTAAACTCCACTACATAAGTAGCATGAACAGAAACCAGACTTTCCAGCATCGGAATTTTCCAAAGGATTGTGAGTAAGCAGACGGTGAGGTTGTTTTTGAGCTTAATCCTATTGTTACGGCAAATGAAAAGCTTTGTACTGGGAAATAACTTTTATTCGATTTTAAAGGATTACGTTTATTTGTGGGTTTTATTTGCTTTGTTTGAGGGCATGAACAAATTGATTGAAACGATTGTTTTATTGGAAAGGCTTTTTCTATTTGAGCAAACCCACATCGTCCTTTTTTCTGGAATTAACGTCGCTTAATCCCTTAAAACTAGTTCCACCGTTTTGCAGTAGTTTATGGGTCCAATTCGTTTGAATATTGCAGTTATAAAACAGAATCGTGAGATTATAAAGTGCTATCCAAAATAACACTGCAATAGTTTTGTGTACATTTTTAGGGCTTATCCAGGACGTTTTTGGTAGTATCATCATCAGCCTTTAACAGTCCACTGCTGGACTAGGCCTCTTCTTTGAAAAAGAGGAATTGGCCTACTATACCACGCTGGTCAAACGGGTTGGTAAAGGGTTTTGTATCAAGTTTTCCTTCTCTTACAGTGCTGTTCTCTGCATAATATACTCCCTCTGTCGGCTCTTACGACTAATAATGTGTGGTGACGGATTTAGAATATTCCGTATTCTTAATCCGTCACCACACGGATTTTGGTAGTATGCACTTAAGCAACTTGTAAATAAGTAATCGCTAATACGTCAGTTATTTTTTACCTAAGGTAAAAAAGTCATAAGACTTTTACATCTTAGGCAAAAGGGATCCGCGACTTGAGGGAAAGATTTTTTTATATAATGTCAGCGTGGTCTATTGATCTTGGCCGCTGATGTTTCGGGAGAAGGCATGACCTTGCTTGAGAGACAAATTTGAGCAACTAAAATTTAAAGTAAACAAATCGAATCCAAAGAGGCTATCAAAATTCCCTAACAAGATTGTTATAAATATTCAAGAGTGTTTTTTTTTATTAAATATTACATAATGTAGATATATGATTTTAAGATATTCTTCTCGGCGTATTCTTTGATACACGATGTTTGCGTTATTATTTCTTCAAATTACACTTTTGTCCTTCAACAATGTAATCAGCTGGTGCTTTAAAAATCCAATCTCATAACAAAAATGTTGTTCACTAAAAATTTTCGACACCTTCGTTCATAACGCAATTTTGGGACTCAACATTTTTATCACCTGCGAAACAATTTTTCGCACTCCATAAAATTAATATAACAGTTTTTGAATGCAGAAAATTGCCTGCGGATAATAGTACTGCGAAACAGCTATTAATAACTTTTGTGCAAATATAATGGTGTATTGTGGGCTCTGGACGTTTTATTGTCGCTTGTCCTGTGACGAGGGTTTTCCGCAAATTCGGAGATGTAATTCTGTATGATGTAATACTTACCCTGGTCTTATTTGCAGTTCGGTGTTGGTGAGTCACAAAGGAAAGACGAATAACAATAAAATAATATAAATGCGGCGGTAAACTTGTAATGGTTGGTCGTGGAGTACCTTTTATTTGAAACAGTTTTGCTACAATTTCTATATGACTTACAAAGTGAGTGAGCGAATAAACTATGTCCATAATCGTATTTGTGACAACTATTAATAAAACTAAAATATATCTTCATTATAATATTTATCTAATCCTGCTTTGAGGGTCATAATCTTTGTCCTAGCGTTATTCCGGTAATATTCAAGACTGTCGTCTTTACCTTCTAGTCTATCCAGAATTGACAGAATTTGTATAGCTCTTCGAATTCAGCTCTTATCGTTATGTCATATAAAGTGGCATATCGTCAGTGGATTGTCGTCTACTGTATAGCATTATTTTATAAACCATTGTAAAAATATTTGTCCAAAAATGGTAATAGTACTATTATGCTATTTTTTCGAAGCACACCTACCTATCTATACATCTATACATATCAATAAAATTGGAGTGTCTGTTTTTAATATTAAAATAACCGCTTTTTTACTAAATGCATATGGATGTAGACACGGTACATATACCAAGATGACACTTTTACAATTTTTGTCTGTCTTTCTGTCTGTCTGTTCGTTCTCGCTAATCTCTGGAACGGCTGGACCGATTTTAGCGCGACGTTAACTGGCGGATAGCTGATGTACCAAGGAGTAACTTAGGCTATAAATTAACCGGGTAGGCGAAGTAGTTCCCTCAGAACGCGGGTGAAACCGCGCGAAACAGCTAGTTGAAACATAACAATAAACGTTCGTCTTCTATGACTATAATCTGAGTTGCTGCTCCATTCTAGTCAAAGCACTCCTTGGTACCTCTTAAATCTCCTTATAAATGCACGTTCGTTGCACACCAGTCGACCGTCCACATTACAAATTACAAGCAGCCGTGTTAACAGCACTTTGATGAGGTAATTACGGCAGTAGATGGTAACTAAGGCGACGGTTCGGTATCAATATTGCTATAGTTAGCTTGAGATCATTTTAAGACAGACTTGAACACAGTAGCAATGGCTTAATTTAATCTGTAATCAGATTAAATAGGAGGAAATTTAAAAGAGGATCTGCGTTGTAGCAGCTAGTTCAGAGGAAATGGTATGCTTGCCAGAACTTGTTTTATTTTATATTCCCATTCAACACAATAAAATAATCTATTAGCGGGGAGGAAGTCAGGTGCTTTATTTGTCATAAACAGGTTGCGTAGTTTTTTTTCAGTATCATAAAATCAGATCATAATATTATTATCAAACGAATACTAAGTGTTTGAAATAGAATTAGTTTTTATTATAAGTCAAATCGATTATATCGATTAAGTAACATTTTGTTTAGTCTATTGAAAATTTCTGACAATGGTGACACTGAACTGTCACTTCCGTTGGCGCCTTGAAAAATTAACTTGCCGGTTGTCGTCTCGTACGTAAAATATCGCCTTTTGAATTAACGCGAATTGAATTAAATTGAGTAAACCGTCTTGAATGCCGCCTGATCTAGTGCTGGCAACGGTAAATTGATTGTGAACTATTGATTGACATTTGTGAAAATTGTGAATCCGGTATCGAGTCCACGTGCCAACGTGTCCTGAAAACGTCGCGTTTGAAGCTTAATAGCTAAGTATAAGATACTTCATTCATTTATTTTGGCCAATATACTTGTATGAATGTGTCTAATTTAGCTCAAGCCTGACATCAGCAAGGATAGCGGGTAAGTGAAATATAATATTGATATTGATTGATTTCAATTCATCACTGTGCAACGCAGTGCATTGTGTCTGGATCGTTGTCTATCGTGGTCAGGTAGATGTATTACATCTTCCACTGCGCACTTCTGATACACCTTCCTGCCTGGCTACGGTAATTCTAGACATAAATTTTTGATAGCAAGAGCCTGGTTAACTGTGCCTATATTGTAAACTTGTATATGAGCTATATATCTCACCTTGTAGACAGTATTGTAGTGTTTGTCAGGTCAGTTATTGTCTAAAATACATAATATTTAATTGTATAAGTTGACCTAGATAATTTGAAACACATAACCTCAATCAGTAATTGTTGATTTGTATTGTTGAAAAATCTAACTTCAATTTGTTGTTGCATTAATAAGTCAGTTTGTTTGGATACATAACAGCTGTATGTATCAATAAATTTAGTAAATTAAGTTTATTGCATATATTCATAAACAACCAACTTGACCTTGCCACTTGGGCGGGTCACATTAATAAACTTTGTTTTGTTATAATATAGATAATATTGCTAGGTAACACATATTCTGTGCTTACTTCCTATTGTATATCTCAAATAACACAGCCAGTCTGTCTGTTGCAAGTAATTAGTTAATTTATTTGAATATTTAACTTTAATTAACTTATTCGAAGGTTCAACTTTTGATAACTTTGACTTTGTTTTGTGTCAATTTATATTGAAACTATTAATTTTGTTGGACAGTAGATACCTGTCACTTGCCTGCACTTGTAGTAAACAGGCTAATATTTTGTTGGTTTCAAAGAATTAAGAAAAATTAAGTTTTGATTGTTAATTTTATTTAACGCTTGTCCGGGCTCTTTTGAATTTTGATTATGTCAGCTATCAAGGACTTGCGTGCGGCTGCTGGTGCTATTGCATCAGATTTGCGCTGGTTTGCTTCGGCCAGTGCTTTAGTGAACCGGCCTGATCGCCAGCAGGCCTTACTTCAAAGGTACGAGCGGTTCGATGATCGCCTGGCAAGTGTGGAACAGCAGTTCCGCACTTTCAGCGCTTGCTGTCTCGAAGTGTCAGTCACTGATTTCACTGCTGACCAGCGAAATAAGGTCAGCGAAGACTATGCCCAGGTCTTAGACCTGTATGATGCTGTCTCCAATAGTGCGAGACAACTAGTTGCCGATAGGGAAGGGCAACCCGGCCTGAAGCAGGAGCTTCCTAGGTCAGCACCGTGGCTGGTGAGTAGGCTCCCTACTTTGGACCTCCCCCATTTTGATGGCTGCCTAGGAAGCTACCTGGGCTTCGTTAATTTGTTCGACAGCCTAGTCAATGATAGGGCTGACCTTCGGCCGGCACAAAAGTTGGCTTATCTAATGTCGGTTCTGGATGGGGAGGCTAAGGGCCTCATCCAGCATCTGCCCGTGTCTGACGAGGCGTACCAGACGGCTCGGGACCTAATTACCCGTAGGTACCATAATAAGCGTGGCCTCGCCGACACGCACATCGAGCAGATTTTGGGTTTGTCGACGCTCACCCGGGTCTCTGGGTTGCGCACCCAACTGTTGAACCCGCTCTTGGTGGCCATCAACGCACTTAAGTGCCTTGACCTGCCCGTAGACCAATGGTCCTATCTATTGGTGCACATTGTGCTGAAAAAGCTGCCTGCCGACCTGAGGTCGCGTTTTGAACAGCGCTTTGGTGGGGATAGCGCGACCCATCTGCCCCCCTTTGCTGACCTGGAGAAGTTCCTGGAGGATGAGTGCCGGGTCTTGGACAACTCCGGTGGTGACACGCCGGCTAAGACGCAGCCGCCCAAGGTCAAGGAGCAGGCTCGCGGTCACACCCGAGCCAATGTTGACCGGCGCCCTCCTCGCTTTGCGATCACGCAGAGCCCAGCGGAGTGCTCCTACTGCAAGGTCACGGGGCACAGAACGGCCAGTTGTAGGGCATTCTTGGACCTTCATGTCGCCTCTCGTAGGCGCATCGCGAATGCCCGCCGCCTTTGCTTCTCTTGCTTGGGGTCCCACTACCAGCAAGACTGCCCAAACTCTCGCCCCTGTCCTCACTGTGGAGGACAGCATTTGGACATTCTCTGCATGAATGCCAGAGAGGTAGGCCGCTTGTCCAACCAGCCGACGCCGCGCACGGGCGGGTGTCTTGAAGGTGGCAGCCGAGGCTCACCGGTGCGTAGCCGAGAGTCGCCTCGCTCAACTGATCGCCACTCACCCCGCTTGGAGAACCGTAGCGTGCGCACGCCTCCTCTCTCTCGCGCACCTGAATGTGCGACTGCTCAACGTCACCAGCACCATGACTGCTGCCCCAGGTATTCCCCTCCTTTGGCGGAGCGTCCCCGCCTTGACTCGCGCCCACCTCGCTTTGGGCGGGTGCGTCATTATGACCCCCCACAGATGGCGCGCGGATCAAGTCATCGCGCCTTTGAGGACTTCAAGCCGCACCCTCGTTTTGACTTGCCTGGTCCTGGCCAACGGTCGCCGCCCAGGCAACAATAGGTCATTGACCCCTGCCCTATAACGCCAACCTCCCCCATTGAGACCGTTATCCTACCAACGGTTGCTGTTAGGGTCTGGGGACCCACGGGGACCTCTGTTGTTGTCCGTGCTATTTTTGACACAGGTTCACAAGGTTGCATTGTTTCCACTTATTTGGTAGGGCAAGTTAAATTAAATATGGGCTCTTTTCCGAATTGTACGTGGGGCATAGGTGACGTAGCCTCTAATGTTGAAGGGCAAGGTAAGGTTTTGCTTGGCCCTGTTGAATCTTCACACCCGAGGATTAAAACCTCGGCTATTGTGTTGAAGAATATTTTGGGTATGCACCCACAGAAACAGCTACCCGCTGCTGTGGTGAATTTGACATCGGGATTGGAACTGGCAGACCCCAAATTTGACACACCGGGGCAAATCGACTTGTTGATTGGCTCTGATGTCCTCGGTGGAATTTTGATTGGTGGGAAACGGGTCTTGGTGCCAAATGGTTTGACTGCCATCCCGACCATATTTGGATTTGCTTTGATGGGCCCTGTACCTAGGGACCCCCCTACACCTGAAGTTGATAATTTGTTGGCTGTAGGCTCTGCTCTCTCTGATGCAGTTCAGAGGTTTTGGGAGGTAGAGGAGCCCCCTCAAGCTGCCCGTTTGAATCCAGAACATGAGGAGTGCGAGCTGTTCTTCCAGAACAACACTGGTCGACTCCGTTCTGGTCGGATTATTACGAGGCTACCCTTCCTGTCTGTTCGGCCTCCGCTTGGTGAGTCACGACCTTAAGCCGAAAAGAGATTGTTGGCTATGGAGCGTCGCATGGGTCGTGATCCGGAGCTCAGACAGAAGTATATTGAGTTCATGAGAGAATATGAACAATTGGGACACATGTCAGTGTCAAATTTGGATTGGCGTTCGGTGGAGCATTACTTTCTCCCGCATCATGCGGTATTGAAGCCATCGACTGGCAAGCTGCGCACAGTGTTTGATGGTTCTGCGCAGACTTCAACAGGCGTATCCTTGAACCAGTGCTTGCATTCTGGTCCCAAGTTGGTCAAGGACCTTTGTGACGTCATCACCAGCTTCCGACGACAGCAGGTTGTCTTTGTGGCCGACATAAAAATGATGTTCAGGCAGACTATTATCCACCCTGATGACCATCGCTTCCAGCTGATCCTTTGGAGAGAGTCTCCTCGCGATCCCATGGTCGTCTACGAGCTCAATACGAATACGAACGGGTTAAGATCAAGCCCCTACTTGGCAATACGTTCTCTTTGGGAGCTCGCAGACCGAGAAGGCTTACGTTTCCCACGAGCCTCCGCCATTTTTAAAGACGATATTTACGTCGATGACATTTGTTCAGGCGCCTCCACAGCGGACAAGGCGATACTCCTGCGGGACGAATTGATAGGTATTTTGGCCTCCGCTGGTTATGAGTTGCGCAAATGGATTTCCAACTCACCAGCGCTTTTGGAAGGCTTGCCAGAGGATCATCAGCAAGATCCACATCTATTTGAGATTGTTGACAACCCCCCCATGATGGCTGTTCTCGGCGTTCAGTACAGACCAGTCCAAGACATCTTTACGTAAAACGTAGACTTAAAACTGCCTTGTTCTTGGACTAAACGTCTCGTGTTGTCTACTGTCGCCAGAACCTTTGATCCGAACGGTTGGATTTGTCCTATCATATTTTGGGCAAAATGCTTCTTGCAGAAGCTTTGGACAGCAGGATTGACCTGGGATGAACCTTTACACGGCACTCTTGTTGAGGAATGGACCTCTTTTGTATCCTCACTTCCTGCCGTCAATGAGATCTCCTTGCCTCGTCCCATCCTTCCTCCCGGGAAGTACAAGGCCACCATTCACGGGTTTTGTGACGCCTCGGAACGTGGTCACGCGGCCGTGGTGTACTTGCGCACAGTCAGTGCCTCAGGTCAGGTGAGACTCTCCCTGATCATGGCGAAGAGCAAGGTAGCACCCCTTCGGACATCTCTGACCATTCCGAAATTGGAGCTCTCGGGAGCAGCCCTACTTGTACGCTTGTTGAATCACGTGTCCAGTACCTTGGGTAAAAGCATTTGCATTAATGGGACCTACGCCTGGACAGACAGCCAAATTGTTCTTTGTTGGTTGAAGGCTTCTGTCCACACCTTGGAGGTATTTGTCGCTAATCGCGTTTCCCAAATACAAAAATCTGAAGTCAAACTTGTTTGGAGACACGTGCCAGGTGAGCTCAACCCCGCTGATTGTGCCTCGCGAGGATGCTTGACGCCTAGTTTGATAGGTCATTCGCTGTGGTGGGGTCCGGAATGGTTGAGTCGACCAGAAACTGATTGGCCTTGAACGCCAGTTTTGAATACTTCTAATTTGCCGGGTCTACGAACACTCGCTCTTGAGAAGGTAGAATGCGCCTTCGACCCCGATTTTTTGTTGAATCGTTACAGCTCCCTCGACAAGTTGTTAGGTGTCACTGCTTGGATAAAGCGTTTTATTTTTAACTTTAGGCACACACAACAGAAACGACTGACACCGTTTATCTCACCACAGGAACGACAGGAGTCCCTCACCTTTTGGGTTCGTTCTGTGCAATTGGCGCATTTTGAAAAGGAGATTGCTATCCTTAAATCAGGGAGATCGAAATTGTCGGGAGCTGTCTCTAAATTGAACCCCTTTTTGGACGATACGGGTCTCTTGCGCGTTGGAGGGCGTCTCAAGAACGCCAACCTCCCTTACGGGGCACGTCACCCCCTTTTGTTACCTAAGGACGGTCATTTGGTACGCTTGTTGGTAACTGACCGTCACCTTAAAAATTCGCATGCTGGTTGTAATGCTTTGTTGGCCATTTTGCAACGCGAATTTTGGATCTTGTCTGCCCGAAGAATTATTCGGAGTTTAGCCTTTCGCTGCATCCCTTGCTATAAGCTCAAGGCTTCTACCATGCAGCCGTTGATGAGGGACTTACCGGCAGATCGCGTTACTGAGAGCAGGACGTTTGACGGTGTTGGCACGGACTTCGCTGGTCCCTTTTTGGTGAAGACATCGACACTTCGAAACAGCAAGACTGTTAAGGCCTACTTGTGTGTTTTTGTTTGTCTTTCCACAAAGGCCGTACATTTGGAACTGGTCTCCTCGCTTATGACCGAGGCGTTTGTAGCCACATTTGACAGATTTGTATCCCGCAGAGGGCTGCCTTCCTTGATCCGTTCTGACTGCGGCAATAACTTCAAGGGCACCTATAATTATTTGAATAATGTTGTTAATTTCCTTGAAACCAACAAAGCTGATATAGGTGATAGGCTTGCCCGACGTGGGATAAATTGGTTGTTTTCCCCACTAAATTGTCCACACTGGGGTGGTATTTTTGAGGCCGCTGTAAAATTGGCCAAAGCACACTTGCGCAGGACAATCGGTGAGTCTGTCCTTACATTTGAGGAACTCGCAACTGTGTTTTGTAAGATTGAGGCCGTTTTGAACTCTCGGCCATTGTGCCCGATCTCCTCAGATCCGAATGATTTGGAGGCCCTTACGCCGGGCCATTTTTTGATTGGTCGCCCACTTGTCGCCTTGCCTGAGTACCCCTACATTGATACGAGACCTGGTCGTCTCTCGCGTTTTGAATTGGTACGCCAGATTACTCAGAGCTTTTGGAAACGCTGGAATTTGGAATATTTGCACATACTCCAGCAACGCGTTAAGTGGACCGACAAGACCGATCCACCCAAGATTGGTGACTTCGTTTTGATCAAGGAGGCTAACCTTCCGCCACTCAGATGGCGCAGGGGGCGCATCCTTCGTTTGGTAACTGGGGCTGATGGAGTTCCCCGATTTGCTGAGGTCTTGGTGGACGGTTCGATTCTGAGGAGAGCGGTTGCAACATTGTCACGTCTACCAACCGATTAGCGGACCGGTAGGCCGGTCCGGGGCGGGTGGATGTTTGAAATAGAATTAGTTTTTATTATAAGTCAAATCGATTATATCGATTAAGTAACATTTTGTTTAGTCTATTGAAAATTTCTGACAATGGTGACACAGAACTGTCACTTCCGTTGGCGCCTTGAAAAATTAACTTGCCGGTTGTCGTCTCGTACGTAAAATATCGCCTTTTGAATTAACGCGAATTGAATTAAATTGAGTAAACCGTCTTGAATGCCGCCTGATCTAGTGCTGGCAACGGTAAATTGATTGTGAACTATTGATTGACATTTGTGAAAATTGTGAATCCGGTATCGAGTCCACGTGCCAACGTGTCCTGAAAACGTCGCGTTTGAAGCTTAATAGCTAAGTATAAGATACTTCATTCATTTATTTTGGCCAATATACTTGTATGAATGTGTCTAATTTAGCTCAAGCCTGACATCAGCAAGGATAGCGGGTAAGTGAAATATAATATTGATATTGATTGATTTCAATTCATCACTGTGCAACGCAGTGCATTGTGTCTGGATCATTGTCTATCGTGGTCAGGTAGATGTATTACATCTTCCACTGCGCACTTCTGATACACCTTCCTGCCTGGCTACAGTAATTCTAGACACTAAGATTTAAGATGGTATTTCTTCTCATTATTAATATTTCACAAAACTGTTCTATTTGCATTAAAATAAGATGAGCGGTCATGAGTTTCATTGCCTGTAATCCTATGGTTGGATAATGCATTGTAAAAATTGTATAAGTATTCGGTAAATGTAAAATCATTCTTGTAGTTATTTTTTTATTGACTTTATTAAAAAGCCAGCGTCACATTGGGTCAAGTGAATAAGAATTAAATTGATTTTGACTTTTTCATCAAATATTAAGTCAGAACGGAAGGATTATTGTAGTGCAGATTAATTACAAATAATACCTCTATTCCTTAGTAATCTTCAAATAGCAATATGAACTAGAATAGAAAATGACATTTCATTACATAATATACTGGGATTCCTGACTTGACCTGAAAAATCTTATACCTACTCGTAATACTTGTTAGAATTCAAACCAACGTAGCGGCTAAGAGTCTCAGGTTATATTTCAATTTAGTAAGCTGTCAGCAGTCTCTAAGTGACCACTTCGGGAAATAGGCGAAGTAGCTCCACACTGAAATAGAAATAAACCGTGTCAATCTATATCTCTGTTCATGCAGTTAACTATACAGTATTTTAATATTAACACTCTTTGGGATGGTATATAATAATAGGTATCCTACCAAGTGGTCGCCTTCGTCTTACAAGTAACACACTGTTTTTTGTTGATTTTAGTTGTAGTACCTATTTTAGGTATTTGGTTATTACTTAATTTAACACAATGTTTAAAAATGTAGTGAAAAATGCAAGAAAGTATGACAAATTTACTTCAGTTCTAGATCGTGAGGTTTGCACGTATTTATATGCCCTCTATCGGATTTGGGAAAAATAATTTGCCATATTTTCCATTACCATTCCTAAAAAACACATTTACAAACTATGTGTTTATATTTCCAAAGGGGATAACACCATGGCACCCTTATACTTCCCTAATGAAGGTAATAGGGATTGATCCCATTTCCAACCTACACCTAACCTACCACGTTAATCTACTAACAGACGGAACAGACGAACTAATTTCGAAGTTATAAAACCTCTAATGAATCTCCATCACCCTGTGTCCCCAAAATCAATTTAACTGTTACGTCACTCATTGTCAAAGTCAAGGCGTGCCACTCATAACCGTGCCATAAATCGCCATATGGCCACATTAACTCTGATTACTCCCCGAACTTGAGAAAGATTGATGATTTATATGAACAATAAATTACGGATGTAATTCGAAGGCCTCTCCTTTGTGATGATTTATGCCTGCGAGAATCGATAGCACTTAAAACGAGAAAAATGCTCAGGAGATTTTTTTGGAATTAATGGTAATTGTTTGAAATAGAATTAGTTTTTATTATAAGTCAAATCGATTAGATCGATTGAGTAACATTTTGTTTAGTCTATTGAAAATTTCTGACAATGGTCACACTGAACTGTCACTTCCGTTCGCCCACGTAGAAAAGTTACCACGTTGTCGTCTCGTACGTAAAATATCGCCTTTTGAATTAACGCGAATTAAATAAAATTGAGTAAACCGCTTTGAACGCCGCCTGATCTAGTGCTGGCAACGGTAAATTGATTGTGAACTATTGATTGACATTTGTGAAAACTGTGAATCTGGTATCGACTTCCACGTGCCAACGTGTCCTGAAAACGTCGCGTTTGAAGCTTAATAGCTAAGTATAAGATACTTCATTCATTTATTTTGGCCAATATACTTGTATGAATGTGTCTAATTTAGCTCAAGCCTGACATCAGCAAGGATAGCGGGTGAGTGAAACCCAATATTGATATTGATTGATTTAAATTCATCGCTGCGCAACGCAGTGCATTGTGTCTGGATCATTGTCTATCGTGGTCAGGTAGATGTATTACATCTTCCACTGCGCACTTCTGATACACCTTCCTGCCTGGCTACGGTAATCCTAGACATAATTTTTGGTAGCAGAGCGTGGTTAACTGCCTATATTGTAAACTTACAAGTTTAGCTTAGCCGATGATTGTACCTGAACTCAGATTGGTGTTGTATGAGCTATATATCTCACCTTGTAGACAGTATTGTAGTGTTTGTCAGGTCAGTTATTGTCTAAAATACCTAATATTTAATTGTATAAGTTGACCTAGATAATTTGAAACACATTGTCACATAACCTCAATCAGTAATTGTTGATTTGTATTGTTGGAAAATCTAACTGAAATTTGTTGTTGCATTAATAAGCCAGTTTGTTTGGATACATAACAGCTGTATGTATCAATAAATTTAGTAAATTTAGTTCATTGCATATATTCATAAACATTATAACCAACTTGACCTTGCCACTTGGGCGGGTCACATTGGTAAGCTTTGTTTTGTTATAATATAGATAATATTGCTAGGTAACACTTATTCTGTGCTAACTTACTATTGTATATCTCAAAGAACCACAGCCAGTCTGTCTGTTGCAAATAATTCATTAATTAATTTGAAGTTTCAACTTTATTAATTTGTTATAAGTTATAACTTTGATAACTTTTGTGTTTGTTTCAATATACTGAAACCTTTAATTTTGTTGGGCAGTAAATACCTGTCACTTGCCTGCACTTGCAGTAAACAGGCTAATACTTTGTTGGTTTCAAAGAATTGAGAAAAATTAAGTTTTGATTGTTAATATTGTTTAACGCTTGTCCGGGCTCTTTTGAAATTTTGATTATGTCAGCTATCAAGGACTTGCGTGCGGCTGCTGGTGCTATTGCGTCAGATTTGCGCTGGTTTGCCTCAGCCAGTGCTTTAGTGAACCGGCCTAATCGCCAGCAGGCCCTACTTCAAAGGTACGAGCGGATTGACGATCGCCTGGCAAGTGTGGAACAGCAATTCCGCACTTTCAGCACTTGCTGTCTTGAAGTGTCAATCAATGATTTCACCGCTGACCAGCGAAATAAGGTCAGCGAAGACTATGCCCAGGTCTTAGACCTGTATGATGCTGTCTCTAATACTGCGAGACAACTAGTTGCCGATAGGGAAGGGCAACCCGGCCTGAAGCAGGAGCTTCCTAGGTCAGCACCGGGGCTGGTGAGTAGGCTCCCTACTTTGGACCTCCCCCATTTTGACGGCTGCCTAGGAAGCTACCTGGGCTTCATTAACTTGTTCGACAGCCTGGTCAATGACAGGGCTGACCTTCGGCCAGCACAAAAATTGGCATACTTAATGTCGGTTCTGGATGGGGAGGCTAAGGGCCTCATCCAGCATCTGCCCGTGTCTGACGAGGCGTACCAGACGGCTCGGGACCTAATTACCCGTAGGTACCATAATAAGCGTGGCCTCGCCGACACGCACATTGAGCAGATTTTGGGTTTGCCGACGCTCACCCGGGTCTCTGGGTTGCGCACCCAACTTTTGAACCCGCTTTTGGTGGCCATCAACGCACTTAAGTGCCTTGACCTGCCCGTGGACCAATGGTCCTATCTATTGGTGCACATTGTGCTGAAGAAGCTGCCTGCCGACCTGAGGTCGCGTTTTGAACAGCGCTTTGGTGGGGATAGCGCGACCCATCTGCCCCCCTTTGCTGACCTGGAGAAGTTCCTGGAGGATGAGTGCCGGGTCTTGGACAACTCCGGTGGTGACACGCCGGCTAAGTCGCAGCCGCCCAAGGTCAAGGAGCAGGCTCGCGGTCACACCCGAGCCAATGTTGACCGGCGCCCTCCTCACTTTGCGGTCACGCAGAGCCCAGCGGAGTGCTCCTACTGCAAGGTCACGGGGCACAGAACGGCCAGTTGCAGGGCATTTTTGGACCTTCATGTCGCCTCTCGTAGGCGCATCGCGAATGCCCGCCGCCTTTGCTTTTCTTGCTTGGGGTCCCACTACCAGCGAGACTGCCCAAACTCTCGCCCCTGTCCTCACTGTGGAGGACAGCATTTGGACATTCTCTGCATGAATGAAGACATAAAGACATAAAGACATATTTATTTCTGCATTTTGGTTGTTTACAACACTTATACATGTCAAAACCCTATTCTAGATGAGGCCGGCTTTTCCTAGCTAAATGACTTCTTGAGAAGAAAAGCCGAAACAAACTCAGAGTCATTATTTTTTTGTCACTTCAATTTCTTTAGTCTTTTCTTGATCTTTTAAAGTCCAGACAAAAAAAGGGTTTAGTATGCAAGTACAATGCAGGAAATCATCTGACGCTTTTGACTGACTCGGCCCACTGATGGCCCGCATTCAACAGCAATCGTACGGCTCAACCTTGATTGAGGGAGCCAGCACGATCTGTATCACTATGCCTCCACGCCATCAGAAGGTGTATGCATAAGCATGTCAGCCTAAGCCATCAGACAGGTTGCCACAACTATTTGCGATGATGATATGTTTAATAATGCCCACATCGTACTCACAACTTTACATGCTAATACATAGTAAAATACATGTTGTAAACAATATGTAAAATTATAAAAATTTAAACAATAAAATGTCATATATTTAAATGTCAAAAAATATTATTGTATGTCAATTTAAGAATGTCAAAAAAATTAAATAATAATATATTACTTAGGTAATTTTAAATGTCAAAAGAAAATAACAATGTCAAAACAAAATAAATAAAATTACAAATGTCAAATCAAAAATGTCAGAATGTAAAGATATAAGTACTACAAATGTAAATAAAAATATTGTCACTAATTTCAAAATGTCAAAATTCATAATGTCAATAATTCATAATTTAATGTCAATTCATAATTTTTAAACTCAATTCCAGGCGTTTTTGTCTGCTAAATAATCTTTAACTGTGTAATAAGCTTTTGAACACAAGCTCTGTTTAATAAATACTTTGAATTTATTAATACTTAGTTCCTGAATATTACCTGGAATTTTGTTATAAAAACGTATGCTTTGACACTTGTATGAGTTACTTATTTTTTGTAGTCTAGTTGAAGGTAGAACAAGTTTGTTTTTGTTTCGTGTATTTATTTTATGAATGTCGCTGAATTTAGAAAACATATTTATATTTTTCCTGACATATAACAAGTTCTCATAAATGTATTGAGATGCGACAGTCATTATCTTAATTTCTTTAAATTTTTCCCTCAGTGAATGCCTTGAACCAAGACTGTAGATTGCACGAATAGCCCGCTTCTGCAGTACAAACACAGTTTGAATGTCAGCTGCGTTGCCCCATAATAAAATTCCATATGACATTATGCTGTGGAAATAACTAAAATATACTAATCTAGCTGTATCTATATCAGTTAACTGACGAATTTTATAAACCGCGTACGCTGCAGAGCTAAGTCTATTCGACAACTGACCTATATGTGGGCCCCACTGTAGCCTAGAATCTAAGGTTATGCCTAAGAATACGGTGTTATCTATAAGATCCAACTCTTCTCCATTCAAACATATGTTAGGTTTAACTTGTTTTACATTCGGTCTTGAAAATCGTATACATTTTGTTTTTCTTTCATTTAACAATAAATTGTTAGCAGTAAACCATTGAACTACTTTAGAGAGAGCGTTATTTACATCGTCATTATTTGATTGTTCTCGTCTAAGTTTAAAGATAAGTGATGTATCATCAGCAAATAACACTATCTCTTCATTATTTTGCATAATATATGGCAAATCATTAATATATACAAGGAAAAGGAATGGACCAAGAATTGAACCTTGCGGCACTCCCATTGTGACCACTGAACCCATAGAAACTTTTCCATTTACCTCAACTCTCTGTATCCTATTACTCAAATATGACGTTAGGAGATCCAAAGCAGTGTTCTTAACTCCATAGTAATGTAATTTCCTGATCAATGTTTCATGAAAAACGCAATCAAAAGCCTTCGATAAGTCACAAAAGACTCCTAGAGCATCATGCGACTCCTCCCAGGCATCAAAAATACTATCTAAAAGCTCAACTCCAGCATCGGTAGTTGAGCGACCCCTAGTAAAACCAAATTGTTTTTCATGTAACAGCTTATTGTTATTAAAATGAGTTTGAAGCTGGCCTAGAATTAATTTTTCAAAAATTTTACTAAACGTGGGTAGCACAGATATTGGCCTATAATTTGTGGGGTCAGATGTGCTACCTGATTTAAATAACGGAATTACTTTACTACTTTTCATTTGATCAGGAAACACACCACAGTCAATGCCAGAGAAGTCTGCCAAATGCCAGAGAGGTTGGCCGCTTGTCCAACCAGCCGACGCCGCGCACGGGCGGGTGTTTTGAAGGTGGCAGCCGAGGATCACCGGCGCGTAGCCGAGAGTCGCCTCGCTCAATTGATCGCCACTCACCCCGCTTGGAGAACCGTAGCGTGCGCACGCCTCCTTTCTCTCGCGCACCTGAATGTGCGACCGCCCAGCGTCACCAGCACCATGACTGCTGCCCCAGGTATTCCCCTCCTTTGGCGGAGCGTCCCCGCCTTGACTCGCGCCCACCTCGTTTTGGGCGGGTGCGTCACTATGACCCCCCACAGATGGCGCGCGGATCGAGTCATCGCGCCCTTGAGGACTTCAAGCCGCACCCCTATTTTGATTTGCCTGGTCCTGGCCAACGGTCGCCGCCCAGGCAACAATAGGTCATTGACCCCTGCCCTATAACGCCAACCTCCCCCATTGAGACCGTTATCCTACCAACGGTTGCTGTTAGGGTCTGGGGACCCACGGGGACCTCTGTTGTTGTCCGTGCTATATTGGACACAGGTTCACAAGGTTGCATTGTTTCCACTTATTTGGTAGGGCAGGTTAAATTAAATATGGGTTCTTTTCCAAATTGTATACGGGGCATAGGGGACGTAGCCTCTAATGTTGAAGGGCAAGTCAAGGTTTTGTTTGGCCCTGTTGAATCTTTACACCCGAGGATTAGGACCTCGGCTATTGTGCTGAAGAATATTTTGGGCATGCACCCACAGAAACAGCTACCCGCTGCTGTGGTGAATTTGACATCGGGATTGGAACTGGCAGACCCCAAATTTGACACACCGGGACAAATCGACTTGTTGATTGGCTCTGATGTCCTCGGTGGAATTTTGATTGGTGGGAAACGGGTCTTGGTGCCAAATGGTTTGACTGCCATCCCGACCATGTTTGGATTTGCTTTGATGGGACCTGTACCTAGGGACCCCCCTCCACCCGAACTTGATAATTTGTTGGCTGTAGGCTCTGCTCTCTCTGATGCGGTTCAGAGGTTTTGGGAGATAGAGGAGCCCCCTCAAGCTGCCCGTTTGAATCCAGAACATGAGGAGTGCGAGCTGTTCTTCCAGAACAACACTGGTCGACTCCGTTCTGGTCGGATTATTACGAGGCTACCCTTCCTGTCTGTTCGGCCTCCGCTTGGTGAGTCACGACCTTTAGCCGAAAAGAGGTTGTTGGCCATGGAGCGCCGCATGGGTCGTGATCCGGAGCTCAGACAGAAGTACATTGAGTTCATGAGGGAATATGAACAGTTGGGACACATGTCTGTGTCAAATTTGGATTGGCGTTCGGTGGAGCATTACTTTCTCCCGCATCATGCGGTATTGAAGCCATCGACTGGCAAGCTGCGCACAGTTTTTGATGGT
>OX123187.2:89915380-89996128 GCA_944739405.2 Euclidia mi
AGGCGGCGTTCAAAGCGGTTTACTCAATTTTATTTAATTCGCGTTAATTCAAAGGCGATATTTTACGTACGAGACGACAACGTGGTAACTTTTCTACGCGGGCGAACGGAAGTGACAGTTCAGTGTGACCATTGTCAGAAATTTTCAATAGACTAAACAAAATGTTACTCAATCGATCTAATCGATTTGACTTATAATAAAAACTAATTCTATTTCAAACATCCACCCGCCCCGGACCGGCCTACCGGTCCGCTAATCGGTTGGTAGACGTGACAATGTTGCAACCGCTCTCCTCAGAATCGAACCGTCCACCAAGACCTCAGCAAATCGGGGAACTCCATCAGCCCCAGTTACCAAATGAAGGATGCGCCCCCTGCGCTATCTGAGTGGCGGAAGGTTAGCCTCCTTGATCAAAACGAGGTCTCCAATCTTGGGTGGATCGGTCTTGTCGGTCCACTTAACGCGTTGCTGGAGTATGTGCAAATATTCCAAATTCCAGCGTTTCCAAAAGCTCTGAGTAATCTGGCGTACCAATTCAAAACGCGAGAGACGACCAGGTCTCGTATCAATGTAGGGGTACTCAGGCAAGGCGACAAGTGGGCGACCAATCAAAAAATGGCCCGGCGTAAGGGCCTCCAAATCATTCGGATCTGAGGAGATCGGGCACAATGGCCGAGAGTTCAAAACGGCCTCAATCTTACAAAACACAGTTGCGAGTTCCTCAAATGTAAGGACAGATTCACCGATTGTCCTGCGCAAGTGTGTTTTGGCCGATTTTTACGGCGGCCTCAAATATACCACCCCAGTGTGGACAATTTGGTGGGGAAAACAACCAATTTATCCCACGTCGGGCAAGCCTATCACCTATATCAGCCTTGTTGGTTTCAAGGAAATTAACAACATCATTCAAATAATTATAGGTGCCCTTGAAGTTAGTGCCGCAGTCAGAACGGATCAAGGAAGGCATCCCTCTGCGGGATACAAATCTGTCAAATGTGGCTACAAACGCCTCGGTCGTAAGCGAGGAGACCAGTTCTAGGTGTACGGCCTTTGTGGAGAGACAAACAAAAACACACAAGTAGGCCTTAACAGTCTTGCTGTTTCGAAGTGTCGACGTTTTCACCAAAAAGGGACCTGCGAAGTCCGTGCCAACACCGTCAAACGTCCTGCTTTCAGTTACGCGATCTGCCGGTAAGTCCCCCATCAAGGGCTGCATGGTAGAAGCCTTGAGCTTATAGCAAGGGATGCAGCGAAAGACTACACTCCGAATAATTCTTCGGGCAGACAAAATCCAAAATTCGCGTTGCAAAATAGCCAACAAAGCATTACAACCAGCATGCGAGTTTTTAAGGTGACGGTCAGTTACCAACAAGCGTACCAAATGACCGTCCTTAGGTAACAAAAGGGGGTGACGTGCCCCGTAAGGGAGGTTGGCGTTCTTGAGACGCCCTCCAACGCGCAAGAGACCCGTTTCGTCTAAAAAGGGGTTCAATTTAGAGACAGCTCCCGATAGTTTCGATCTCCCTGATTTAAGGATAGCAATCTCCTTTTCAAAATGGGCCAATTGCACAGAACGAACCCAAAAGGTGAGGGACTCCTGTCGTTCCTGTGGTGAGAGAAACGGTGTCAGACGTTTCTGTTGTGGGTGCCTAAAATTAAAAACAAAACGCTTTATCCAAGCAGTAACACCTAACAACTTGTCAAGGGAGCTGTAGCGATTCAACAGGAAATCGGGGTCGAAGGCGCATTCTACCTTCTCAAGAGCGAGTGTTCGTAGACCCGGCAAATCAGAAGTATTCAAAACTGGCGTTCGAGGCCAATCAATTTCTGGTCGACTCAACCATTCCGGACCCCACCACAGCGAATGACCTATCAAACTAGGCGTCAAGCATCCGCGCGAGGCACAATCAGCGGGGTTGAGCTCACCTGGCACGTGTCTCCAAACAAGTTTGACTTCGGATTTCTGGATTTGGGAAACGCGATTAGCGACAAATACCTCCAAAGTGTGGACAGAAGCCTTCAACCAACAAAGAACAATTTGGCTGTCTGTCCAGGCGTAGATCCCATTAATGCAAATGCTTTTACCCAAAGTACTGGACACGTGGTTCAATAAGCGTACAAGTAGAGCTGCTCCCGAGAGCTCCAATTTTGGAATGGTCAGAGATGTCCGAAGGGGTGCAACCTTGCTCTTTGCCATGATCAGGGAAATCCTCACCTGACCTGAGGCACTGACTGTGCGCAAGTACACCACGGCGGCGTGACCACGTTCCGAGGCGTCACAAAACCCGTGGCCTTGTACTTCCCGGGAGGAAGGATGGGACGAGGCAAGGAGATCTCATTGACGGCAGGAAGTGAGGATACAAAAGAGGTCCATTCCTCAACAAGAGTGCCGTGTAGAGGTTCGTCCCAGGTCAATCCTGCTGTCCAAAGCTTCTGCAAGAAGCATTTTGCCCAAAATATAATTGGACAGATCCAACCATTCGGATCAAAGGTTCTGGCGACAGTAGACAATACGAGACGTTTAGTCCAAGAACACGGCAATTTCAAATCTACGTTATATGTAAAGATGTCTTGGACTGGTCTGTACTGAACGCCGAGAACAGCCATCATGGCGGGGTTGTCAACAATCTCAAATAGATGTGGATCTTGCTGATGATCCTCTGGCAAGCCTTCCAAAAGCGCTGGTGAGTTGGAAATCCATTTGCGCAACTCATAACCAGCGGAGGCCAAAATACCTATCAATTCGTCCCGCAGGAGGATCGCCTCGTCCGCTGTGGAGGCGCCCGAGCAAATGTCATCGACGTAAATATCGTCCTTCAAGATGGCGGAGGCTCTTGGGAAACGTAAGCCTTCGCGGTCTGCGAGCTCCCAAAGAGAACGTATTGCCAAGTAGGGGCTTGACCTTAACCCGTACGTATTAGTATTGAGCTCGTAGACGACCATGGGATCGCGAGGAGACTCTCTCCAAAGGATCAGCTGGAAGCGACGGTCATCAGGGTGGATAATAGTCTGCCTGAACAATTATTCGGAGTGTAGTCTTTCGCTGCATCCCTTGCTATAAGCTCAAGGCTTCTACCATGCAGCCCTTGATGGGGGACTTACCGGCAGATCGCGTAACTGAAAGCAGGACGTTTGATATTGATTGATTTAAATTCATCGCTGCGCAACGCAGTGCATTGTGTCTGGATCATTGTCTATCGTGGTCAGGTAGATGTATTACATCTTCCACTGCGCACTTCTGATACACCTTCCTGCCTGGCTACGGTAATCCTAGACAGTAATAAATTTATCATTATTTGTGGTTGGAGCTTTGAGGGTGAATTTGTAAATGTAGTACTAGGTCTAGCAACGGCTTTTCTGACTGAATGTCTAATTATTTTATGTTACTTTAATAATGTGGGTGTGTAAATACACCTCTGCCTACCCCTTCGGGGATAAAAGGCGTGAAGTACCTAATGTTAAGTCATGTTTATGTTAATAATAATATAATAATAAAACCATTTATTCTCAGGTAGAAAAACCCATAGATACATACCTTAAAGTCTAACACAAATACAAAAAAGAAATATAATTATTAAACAAAATGCGTGTTGTTGTTTACACTGTTTTCATGTTAGGCTGCGTGTTATTTCGTAACCAACCATGAAAACGCCGATATACAACACCCTTCAGCCCAAACTCTTCCTTTAAGAAAGTCTCAAGTTGTTGAATCGGCACCCGAACCACGTACGATTTGAAGTTCGTATTATGGCGAGACTCCAATCTCTCGACTCTCAAGGTCCAGTTGGTCTTCGTGCGTAGGTACTCTACCACCTCCTCGTCCTTGGTAGAGTGATGCAGCCGGAACACGTACATCAGGGTTGGTACTGCGGGACGCAGCAGCATTTTAGGTCCTGTTAATCCGGTACCACAAAGATTTCGACAAGTAGGCTTCTTCTTTTTCTTCCTCTCAACCTTGATGAAGCCGTCCTTGTCGCACGTTTCCGTTTCGGAGACTCTCAGTTCCACGACCTTGTGATGGGGGAGTTCACGATGCTCCTGTTTACCCCCTTTATTCGCCTGCCGATTTTGCCTCGTTTTGCATTCGGCAGTAACATCGACATAGGCACGTTAGACCAGTGCAGATACGTTAGAAAACCGTAAAAAATTACATAAAATTATAGTAGGATGAAACCCATTGGAGAAGGAAGAGAATATGTCAAAAATTTAAGGAAAAATAAATTACGGTTGATGTGAGGTCGGGAAGTGGTTGCGATTTTAAGGGTAAAAAGGGTTTTTCTCGATTATCGACAAAACTACAAGTCCTACGGCAAAATCGTAAATGGCAAAGTTGTAGATAATAAAAAGATGTACAACTTTTGTATTTACACTTTATTAACATTATGACAAAATTTATGTGAAAAATTCAAATAACCAAGTTTTTCGTTTTTTACTTTTATCTTTTACAATAGTTTTTTCTTTTTCACAATATTTGGTGAAAACTTAACTTTGTATGTTCCAAACATACTGAAAATATTTTTTATTTAAAACATGTATTTTTACGCCTTATTTTAACTTAATATTGAAAAAAATCCCTAATTTTAAATCGAAAATTCTCACGTCAAAATATTAGCTTTTTTTAAACAGTTAGTCGGTGTTTTGTTTGTTGAAATCTCTACTATTTGATGGTGTAAATAAAATATACATTACTACGCTAAACGTTCTCAGAAAATGCAAAGAAACGAAACAGATTCTATAACTTGCCCAACATATTGTCGACGTCGTATTAAATATTAACTTATTTGCTTGTTAATTTTAGTTGTATGTTTAGATTTGCAAGTTCTTTTTAATCAATGTAGCATGGATCTTTCGTTTTCCGAGTTATCAAAGTGTTAATTTTAATAAATAACTCAAAATTGTACATGATGATAAAAATATCGATCTCGAGGTTGTTTCGTTTCTTTGCATTTTCTTTCCTTAAATTTATATTAATAATGTTTGGTCGAAAAATAATTTTAGATATGAAAAAGGACCGTTGATATACAACATAAAGAGTCGTTTTACTAAAACTTGATGTTAAATTGACGTTTCTTTTAATTTAATAGTAGGTAAACAAGCATAGCGGATAGATACGGGTAGCTCAGCATCGGTCCATGTTGAGAGCCTTGGGGGAGGCCTATGTCCAGCAGTGGAGGTCTTTCGGCTGATATGATGATGATAATGAAACAAGAATACGGATCGCCTTATGGTACGAGATTACCGCCGTCTATAGACACAAGCAACACCAGAGGAGTCACAAGTGAGTTGCCGCCCTCTGGGATGAGAAAAAGGATAGGACTACTCGTGGGATGAGGGAAAAGAAAAGGGGGCGGTACCTCTGACACTCTCACTCACCGAACAAAACGCAACAGTATAGATACTGTGATTAAACGTGGATATTCTGTGAGAGAGTAGTACCTCCCTGGTCGAGCCAGTCCCATTCATGCTGAAATCAGCAAGGCTGTACCTCCTTGCAAACCATACCTTGTAGACTAATAAAACTAACATAACTTCATAACTTTACGCCTTTAATCCCCGCAGGGGCAAGCACACTTTGCCAGTTATGTTTCGGTCCCAATGTAATAGGGGGCGGGCCTATTGCCATCTACCGGGCACATTGTTAAGCAAGCGATAATTAACATTTTAATACACACACAACTTCGAAAAGTCAGAGGTGTGTGCCCGGGGTAGCTGGGGATCGAACCCGAGACCATCGAGACGATGGTCCGTTACGTACTCCACTGGGCTATCGCCGCTCTGCTATAAAACTAACTCTATACATTTTGTGTGATTCACAATAAGTTGTTTCGAGTCTAGTTTTCTTGGTGTCCATTGATTGTGTTAAAGTTTGTCAAAGAAACATACAACTAACGGACTCAATAAACACCCAGACTCGAAACAACAGTTTATGAATCACACAAAGTGTTGTATCGTGTGGGAATCGAACCCACAACACTCGGCGCCAATGTCAAGTGTCGGCGTCAATGCCAGGCGGCCGTTTAAACCACTACGCCAACCGTGCAGCCAAATAATTCATTAAGTTGTATACTTTACGGTACTCTCTGTGTGTCTATCAGACGTTGAACAAATTCCAAGGAATTGCCTACACGTGTCGCTTTGGAGCTATTTGTGAAAGCTAGATCAATATTTCGTGCAAACATATTTAATAGAGATGATTTAACGCCAGTAATGTACGCAATAGAGTAATCTATTTGTCTAAATAATAATATATAAAATCCTTGCGTTACTGACTAAATGTAATAATTTCCCGAAATTCTTACGAACATCTCGTAAAAAAAGAAACATAGTACATTCTCTAGTGTTTATATAACATCGGAAAATCTCTGACTTATCCGTAAAAGATTCTCCATAGAAAAGATAATAAGTATAGATATTCCTAAACAATATTATTAAGATTATAATGATGTATGTTTAAAGTTATTTTTTATTGTTGGCCGGTGGATCGACAGAACAACGAATCGATCGTCTGTTTTCTGTGACACAATTTCCCTTCATTTATTTTAAAATTACAATGCTTCTTAACCCATATAAATCCTCACTTCATTCTCTATAACATTTAAACTACAAATAATGTTCCAAAAAAATTTACAAACGTAAGTAAACTTGTAAAACAAAATGAACAATGACAAAACCGTGTATTCTAATAACTCCATACCTTTACTGTCATACATCAGCATAAACATTGTAACTGTAAGCCATGCTACCTATACAACTTCCTGGAGGAACCGTATTAAGACAAACAACAATTTTGTTCGGCGATATTTCACCGTCTTTGTCAACGAGTATGAATATTTACGGATAATTTTGTATATAACATTCTTGTAATGCGTGGAACGTGGATATTAGATTCTGTATGAGATAAATTGAATTCAAGAGTCGAAGATTGATTTTATTTTCATAGATATACAGGTTGTTTCGAAGTTCGATGCAAAGCCGTAAATCGGAGCTAGTATAGACTATGTAGAACCATTTGAATCATACTTGTCTTAAGCGAAGTGTGACCATTTATTTTTTGGGCTCATTTTAATGAATTTGATGACAAAACACAAAATTTTGCAGTTAGTTGGATATAATGGTCAATTTGAAAGACAAAAATATTTTTTTTTCTATTATTTTATTGAAGTAATGTGTAAACAATCTAATGAATCATGATTAAGGCATCTGAGTCATGACACAATTTCTTAACAAACATTTAAGTATAGTGAATATTTATTTTTAAAATTTAAGAAAACTGTTTTTGAAGGGTTAGAAAAAAAACACGGAGGGTGTTTTCTTTGTTCAAACATTTTGAGAAACATGCCTGGTTATTGTTCTCTCTTTTAAGGTATCAACTACACGGATAGCTCAAAAATTGTTGAAATTAGGGCTTACAAACCAAATTGAGGGAGAAATTTAAAATTTATAAGCGGAATAAATAAAACGAAGATTTAATTAAAATTATTACTATTCATTTTTAAAATGTTCGCCGCGGTTCCTAACACAAACACGGGCCCGTCTTCTCACTTCAGTAGTTGTTATTTTTACCTTCATCCCTAGTTTCATTGTTTCAAATGCTGAATTAATTATGTTAATCAATTCTTCTCGTGTGTTGATTTCCACATTTGTGTAGATTAATTCTTTGGCCCGACCCCACACGAAAAAATCAAGCGGAGTCAGGTTTGGTGATCGGGCGGGCCAAGGTATAGGCCCATCCCTGCCGATCCAGCTAGTAGGGAAGCAATTATTTAAAAGTGGATTATGCTGTTTTTCAGCCCATTTATGAACGTTATGGAAATTAGTTATTCCTTTCCTAGAAATTTTACTTTTATCTGTCCACAAAATCGACTTTAGGAACCACGCATCTACAATGTCTGAGTTGAGAAGAAAACGACAAAACTGAATTATTCTCTGAGGATCTCTCTCTTCAAGGCCTTGAACACCCGTGCCATGAAACGGGTACTTACTGTTTTGCTGCATAGTATTCCATACTTTCCAATGGGAAATGTATAGGTAAATTTCGAGCTACTTTTCTGGTGCTGGTATGTGGATCAGCTTGAAATGCCGCCAAGATATCTTCCTCAATGTCGGTACCATGACTACCAGGATTGACCCCTGGTTCAACACGGTGTATCCCATCTTCAGCAAGCCGACGAAACGTGTTGTAAAATACTCTCACATTCGGTACTCTTCGATTAGGATAGCGTTCTTGGTACATCCGTCGTGCTAAAGATCCATTACCGTCTGCTCTGCCATACATAAAAACGATATTGGCATATTCCTCGTTCGAGAAAGTAGCCATAGTCACTTCTGAGTCACAAATACGGCGTATGCACCACTAAACACTAAAACTAAACTACATGAGCACTGGATTTCCAACTTAAACTCAAAAGTCCAAAATAAATAGGTACAAGAGCGCAAAGCTAGGAAGGCTACAACTGGACATGATAAAACAATCGTAACTAAGTCAACAAATGCGTGAGCGCAAATTATCACGAATAACGTCTAGTCACAAGCGTAGTTGTCTCTCAACTTAGTAAAATAATAACAAAAGTATACCAGCGTCCCTTAATAAAAACAGGTAGTTATTGGCTCCGCCAAAACAAACACGATGCTATTGTTTTAACGATATGTCTGTTTTTTTTCTGTTATTTACGTATTGCTATTTTTTATTACTATGCGTGCTACCTGAAAGGGTCAAGTTTATTACGGCCTTTCTTAAAAGAGGTCCCTAAATGTTTGAAACTTTGCAAAATAATTTATAATTGAATTTACTTATCATTTCCAACATTAAAAGTATTTTTAAGGCACGAAACTCGTTCGGTAGAGTTTTTAAATTTCTGCCTTAATTTGGTTTGTAAGTCCTAATTTTAACAATTTTTGAGCTATTCGTGTAGGTGATATCTTAAAAGAGAGAACAATAACCAGGTATGTTTTAGAAAACTGTTTAAACAAAGAAAACACCCTCCGTGTTTTTTTTCTAACCCTTCAGAAAACGGCTTTCTTAAATTTTAAAAATAAATATTCACTATAAATGTTTGTAAAAAAATTGTGTCATGACTCAGATTAATCATGATTCATTAGATTGTTTACACATCACTTCACTAAAATAATAGAAAATATGTTATTTTTGTCTTTCAAAATGACCATTATATCCAACTAACTGCAAAATTTTGTGTTTTGTCATCAAATTCTTTTAAATTAGCCCAAAATAAAAATGGTCACACTTCGCTTAAGACAAGTATGGTTCAAATGGTTCTACATAGTCTATACTAGCTCCGATTTACGACTTTGCATCTAACTTCCAAACACCCTGTATACAGCGATAGCGCAGTTGAAATACAAACAGTCTGCCACACAGAGGGTGTCAGGTTCAAATCCACAGCGCCCAACACTGAATTTTCAGAGTTATGCGTAATAAATTGTTAACTGTCGTTAACCCCGTGCCTTGGACAGCACGTTAAGCCGTCGGTCCCGGCTGTCATGAAGATTTTAGACAGTCGTTATATAGTTATATGTTCGTATTCAATACCTGAATAAATTGACACTAGTGTAAACCATGGGATATCGCTATTCGTTTAGGTCTGTGTAGTGACATTTAAGTACACCTGTAATAACTTACAGTATTTATAGAACTGTTGAAGAACGCAATGACAAGAAAGATTTTTATCTATAGGGTTATTGTCGCAAGTCATACAAGTAATTGAAATCTGCTAGACTGAAGTTGTACTGGGCCGGACATGTTTGTCGTATGCACGCAGAAAGGTGGGCCTATTTAGCTACCACTTGCATGCTTTATGACAATCGGTGACGACGTGGAAGACCTTAACGAATATGGCGGGATGACCTGGATACATATTACAGCGACTGGCCGAACTTAACACGAGACAAGGATGCATGGCCGTCCAAGGGAGAGACCTTTGCCCAGCAGTGGGATACGTTGACAGGCTAACAAAAATAAAAAAAGATATTTAAGTATTACATCACCCATAACCATCTTTCATCAATACTGTAACCTTTGACGTCTTATTCCACCAAATAATTAATTTAATCCGTTAAATACTTTTGAAACTGTTTAAAAGAATTTAAACATTCAAGTAAGTGGGCTGACTTTAACAACGTGTGCATCATTACGTGTCATGAACACGAAACTTTCAGTAATTACGTACTTACTCCCATTTCCATAATATACCTCGGTCACTATTCAGAATGCGTGCAACGAAATAGGGTAAAAAGTGGGCAAGTGCGAGTCGGACTCGCGCACAAAGGGTTCCGTACCATCATCTATAAAAGAAAATCACGTTCGTTGTATGTAAATACTTTATAAATTTCTACCTGTTTATTAAGATCGAGTAACAAATTGCTTAAAAATTACGTTTGTTGTATGGGAGCCCCCCTTTATTATTTACTTTTTTTAAATTTAATTATTTATTTTGAAAGGTAATATACAACTACATATTCTGTAAAAATTTAAAGCGTCTACCTATAACAGTTAGTAATTTTGAGCAAAAAATACGAAAAAGAAACACGTTTTTTGTATGGGACCCCCCCTTAATTTTTATTTTTTTTTATTTTTAGTATTTGTTGTTATAGCGGCAACCAAAATACATAATTTGTGAAAATTTCAGCTTTCTAGCTGTCATGGTTTATGAGATACAGCCTGGTGACAGACAGACAGACAGACAGACAGCGGAGGCTTAGTTCCGTTTTTTACCTTTTAGGTACGGAACCCTAACAAGCACCCGGTAGGAAATAATGAACGACTGGGCTATTCCTTTTGTTGTGATTCTTAATGACTTAGGCATAGGTTTATTGCCTATGAGATTCCCAAACCTTTGTATTACTGTAACTTGGTGTTACATACATCCATACACAAACTCTCATTTGCCGTCAGGGTTGGCAGAGACCACAGAACGTCACTTGCGTCTATCCTTACAAATCTCACGCGCTTCCTCTACAATAATAGGATTAATGTATGTGTCTACTGCACGGTATAAGCGGCCGCCTCGCCGCTTGACACTGCGCCGAGTGTTGTGGGTTCGATCTCCGCACGAGGCAACACTTTGTGTAATTCACAAATTGTTGTTTCGAGTCTGGGTATTTATTGTGTCCGTTAGTTGTATGTTTGTAAAGTCCCATGACACAGGATTTAGTCCTAAAGCGGGTGTTGTCTTTAAAATAATATGTTTTTATATATTTGGACAAATATAGAAATGTATTCTTGTCAGTTTTCTGGTCCCCACAGAATAGAATTCAATTGTAATTAATTTGACAATGCAGATAAATGTGAATGATTACGTATTAATAATATCTAAATTTAAATAATAATGTAATACAATGTGTAAACTAAAGTGATTAACAATACATATTATAACAACGGTGTTTACGCCAACCGTAGTTTACCGCATATTTTTGATACGTAATAGAAAGGCCCCTCGCGAATTTAGTTTTAATCACTCATTACATTGACACAACCCTAAATTATTCATTCCTTCTATCAAAATCCTTTTCAATTCATCCCCCACTTTTTCAACGGATCTTGATCAAGATAGACGCAATCTCGCACGCATCGCATCTTCAGGGCCTACGCAAGACAAGGTCCCATCTACGTTCATCCAGCTAATCCTCAAGCAAAAGTGACTATATATATATATATATATATATATATATATATATATATATATATATATATATATATATATATATATATATATATATTTGTATGTATATATATATATAAATAAATCGACGTAAAGTAACAGTACCTAAACTGTTGCGTTTCGTTCGGTGAGTGAGAGTGCCGGAGGCCCTATCCCCTATTCCTTCTCTCTCATCCCACTTCTCATCCTATCCCTTTTCCCAACCCCAAAGGGCGGCAACGCACTTGTGACTCCTGTGGTGTTGCTTGTGTCCATGGGCGGCGGTAATTGCTTACCATCAGGAAATCCGTCAGCTCGTTTGCCGCCTATTAACATAAAAAAGTGAACATCGGAATTATTTTCTTCTTATTAGCGGCACACGCCCCTATCTTGTTAAATCACTGCCGTGAATTGGAAACTGAAACAGGAGAGGATTTGTGGGCGACCTTCACGTGGTACGGTCGTACCATATACATTTGTGTGGTTTATATCAAGCCAAGTGCCAGTGATGGAGACTATATGCAATGGTTTTGTAAAATCGAGTCTTTTATTAACAATTTAAAAGGAATTGTTATAGTTTTTGGTGATCTGAATTTAAATAATGCTTCATTATCTATAAAGAATTATTACTGTTACTTTATGTCATTTTGTAGTCTGGCTGAGAAGAATAATGTGAAGAATGTGTATGGTGGAATGTTAGATGTAGTGCTGACACGGGAGAGCGAAGACGTGTGTAACACAATTGTTGTTGCTACCGAAGGCATTGTTTCTCCTGACGCTTACCATCCACCGTTCGAGATCAAGGTAAGAATTAATGTCGTACATAGTTCCGATGTGATTGAACCGAGTAATGTGGACATTTCCAGAGAGTGGAATTTTAAAAAATGTGATTTTAATTTACTAAATTCCTTGCTTTATGGACAATCATGGGAGTGCGTTTTTCAATCTAACGACGTTAATGAGGCTGTAGAGAACTATTACAGAACATTGTATAACATTTTTGTCACTTGTGTTCCTAAGTTTAAACGCTCAAAAAACAAAAGTCGACTGTACCCGGTTTGGTTCACAAATGATATCATACAAGATACTAAACGTAAAAATAAACTACATGCAGTTTGGAAGCGTACGCACTGCCAAGATGTTTATGAAGAGTTTTCCAGTCTCAGGAAAAGCCTAAAGCTATGCGTAGTGAAAGCATATAACACGTACATGAACCGCATTGGCAATGAAATTAAGACAAACCCGCGCGAGTTTTGGAGGCATATCTCAAATCTCCGATCTAAGGGTGGCTTTGAACCAACTATCATTCACAAAGATGAGACGTTCAGTGGAGTCCATGCAGCAAATACATTCGCCAACTATTTTTCGAATGTTTTCCTTCCTGATGTTCCGAAACTCGATGCCGGCAAGGTGGCAAACTATGAAAGTATTAGCAATAGCAATTATAAAAATATTGCGGATATAAGCATGTCTGATGTTCTATTTGGTATTAATAAACTGAAACCTAGCAGCTCTTCAGGTCCTGATGGAATCCCTTCTGTTGTCCTCAAACGCGCCAAAAAGATTATGAGCCACCCACTCCACTATATTTTGAATCTGGCCTTGGGTACTGGGTTGTATCCATCTCAATGGAAACTTTCTAGGGTAGTGCCAATCCCTAAAAGTACCCAAAAAAAGACGGTCGAGGACTACCGTCCTATAGCAGTTTTGTCATCCTCAGCCAAAGTCTTTGAAACCATCCTTCACAAATATATATATACACAGGTTGAAAAATATTTGAGTGATGACCAACATGGCTTTAGACCCAAGAGATCTGTTAACTCCAACCTGCTAACCCTCGTTGAATTTATAGCGTTGAGCCTTGATAAAGGTGTTCAGGTAGACGTCGTTTACTTTGAATTTCAAAAGGCATTCGACAGGGTTAATAATGACGTCCTACTTGCAAAACTTAGCGCTATCGGAGTGGCTCCCAAACTTCTTAAATTTCTCGCCAGTAGGTGTAAATTGGGGTTTCTGGATCAGAGGAGATTCAGAAGCACCCAATTTACCCATCATTCATTGTATTCAAAAATAGGTACTATTTGCTCTAATATTCAATCATTCATCAATCAGTCATTTATTTATTCTAATATTTCAATCATCAGGGGAGACCCAGAATCACTTAATTTACCCTATCACTCATTGCATTCAGAAATTTAATATTCAATCATTCAGTCATTTATTATTCTAATATTTCAATCATCCCTTCAATAATTCAGTTATTCTAGTATTCAAACATCAAAAGTTCTCAATTAAACCATTCTTTCAGTCATTTTAGTCTAATTTTTCAAAAGATATGTTGGTTAATTTTATTCCATAAGTATTATATCCTCATTTATATTCATTCAAATTTTCACTTAAATAGTATGTTCATTCAATTCAGTTTAATTCATAATATAGGTGATAAAATATTTAGTCCATTCGACACGGTGAGGTATCAGGAATGGAATGCGCTCGGATGTCATGATGTTACCTTATTTAGGTACCTGTGTTATGTGCTTGTGTTATACCTATGCATTAAAATAAAACGACAAATGATATTAACTCGTTTATTTAATAGGTTATTGTAATAGGTATTAATATAAAACAGAACAGTAACAATTATGGTATATTACAATATAGTGAGTAATAACAATTATGGTCTTGATTCAATATCATCATATATTGTAGTTATTAATTCTCTTGTACATAAATATCATCAAATAATATAGTTTTAAGAACATGCTGAGCACATACTTCAGCATCACAATCACATAACAATTGTTCTGATTTTGGGAAACTGTCCGCGTCGTAAATCTCTATTTTGATGATTTTTGTTGCTCGGGTGACCGGTTTCTTTACAAATTGTGTAATTTTTTTATCCGTATTTGCTCTCTTACGAGCAAGGCCCAGGGTTTTCTACACAGGTTTTTCAACAGCCGGTTGATTCTGCGGAATTAAATTGAAGAGGTCTTCAGTGTCCTGAAAAATCAGAAACGTAATAAAATGTAGCGTAATTATTTACATTATTAACCAACATTTGTATCTTAGAGGGTTCCAACACAATTCTTTTAAAATTATGTGTATATGAGATATAGTGTCACAGAGCAACATAACAATAGATTTAAAATAAGTTATTCAAATAAATATACTATGATGAATATTCAGATTAGAATAAGTAATATATTAGTGACTCCGTAGTGACGCTCGCAACATTAACTGGGAATCTGTGAAAAGCGCTCAATCCATCGACGAAAAAGTTGAAAAACTCAATAGTGCAATTATTCGACTATTGGATATTCATGCTCCAGTCCGTGCAATAACAGTCAAGCACTTGCCTTCGCCGTGGCTAACTGAAGAAATAAAACATCTGCTATCAAAGAAAGCAATGGCTAAAACCAAATATAAATGTCGACCGACTCCTCGCAATTGGGAGAGCTATATTGCGATTAGAAATCACTGCAGCAAGGTGTGTAGGAAAGCACAACGCCAACACATCCATAAATCTGTTGAGAGCGAAGACCGAGCTAAAGTCTGGAAATTTCTAAGATCACTGGGAGTTGGAAAGTCAATACATGACCACAGTTCCAATAATATTGACATCGATTTACTAAATCAGCATTTCACTTCTTCGTCGCAATTTGATGCGACTACTAAAGCTAAGACTTTACATGATCTTTCCACGCTTCCAACTCCAAATTATCCACATTTCGTCTTTAATCAAGTTTCTGCGTGTGATGTTAAAAGGTGCGTATTATCGATTTTTTCCGATGCTGTCGGTAATGATTGCGTCAGTCGTAAGATGATTCTTCCTATCTTAGACAATATCCTGCCCATCCTTTGTCATATACTTAATTATTCCTTATCCTGGGGCGTATTTCCAACTGCTTGGAAAGATGCCCAAATTATTCCTTTGCCCAAAAAATCTAAACCTACTTCCTATTCTGATTATCGTTCTATTTCCGTGTTACCTTTCCTTTCTAAAGTGCTAGAGCGCCTAGTCCATGTCCAACTCACTACTTTCCTTAACAAGAACCTCCTATTCAATCCTCTACAATCCGGATTCCGTCCAGGTCATAGCACCGTTACGGCACTGACCAACATTACCGACGACATTAGGTTCGGTATGGAGAAAGGCAATTTATCGGTACTTTGTTTACTGGACTTTAGTAACGCCTTTAATGCCGTTGATTTCCACACTCTTCTCGGTATATTACGCTCTATTAACATTTTTCCACCAGTGATTGATTGGTTTCATAGTTACCTGTTTGTTCGTCGGCAGCGTATACAGGTCGAAGACTCTTTCTCTTCGTGGTGTAATACGACAGCCGGCGTTCCACAGGGTGGCGTTCTCTCTCCATTACTCTTCTCAATTTTCATAAATTCCATCTCCTATCAACTTCAGTCATCCTACTACCTTTATGCAGATAATCTTCAAATATACACACAGGCACCGGCACATGAGCTGTTTGAAGCATTTCGCATCATGAACTCTGATTTAGAACGGATATCTGCTTGGAGCCTGAGATTTGGTTTGCAGATCAACTCTGTGAAAACACAGATTATCGTTGTTGGTAGTCCCAGGATGATGTCTCGCATTGACTGGAATCTGCTACCCCCAAATTACTTTTGGTGGTATCCCAATACCTATAAGTGATTGTGTGAAGGACTTAAGTGTATATATTGATAAAACTCTATCTTGGGGACCACAAATCACCGAAGTTAGTCGCAAATTGTTTGCTGCAGCGGGGACTTTGCGAAAACTGCGGAACTTTCTGCCAATTGCCACTAAGATTGCACTTGCAAACTCTCTTCTATTACCTATCCTTGACTATGCCGATGTCAGCTATCTAGATCTCAATGAGGAGCAACTTGATAAGCTTGAGCGTCTTCAAAACTTCTGTATTAGGTTCATATTTGGATTACGTAAATATGATCACGTTTCTAATTTCCGCAATAAGCTCAAGTGGCTGCCAATTCGCCTTCGGCGGAATACTCACATTCTTTCCTTACTCTATAATATTCTTTTCAATCCTTCTACTCCATCTTATTTGAAAGAACGCTTTAAGTTCCTTAGTGACTCTCATTCAAGATCGGGTCTTAGGTCATCGGTAAATTTGAGATTGGAAATTCCAATGCATTCCACTACTTTTTACGATAAATCTTTTACTGTACAAGCCGCACGGTTGTGGAATGCATTGCCTGTATCCATCAAACTGGCTCAAAATATCACATCTTTTAAAAACTTAGTGAAAAACCACTACTTAACTCTTTGACTTTCCATAATATTGTCAAACTCACACTTTTTTTCTCTCCATTTTTTACTATTGTCTACTCCCATTACTTAATTCATTATATTATTGTATGAATGTATGTATGAATATTATAGTACCTATAATATATATTAGTGTATTTGTATAGTATAGTGTGTATTCGTATTTTTTTATTTGGTATAATTTCATTGGTATCCTGCTTCGCCAAAACTGGCCTATGTCTGGCTCCTTACTTCTCTTTTCCTTATGGGTTGCCTGTAAGAGATTGCTTTTTAGCGATAAGGCCGCCGTTTGTGCAATATGTACTTATATGTTGAAATTCCTATGTTAAATTTTAATTTGGTGTACAATAAAGATTATTATTATTATTATATTAATACTGAATAGTTAATAGTATAAATAATGAATTATTCTATTGTTTAATTAATTGCTAAAGAAATATATAATTAATTCTTATTACTTACCGACATTGTGCTGTGCTTGGTTACCACTCTCAAGGCAAATAATCAACTAGAATTTAAAATGTAATTTCCCTATCTAAATAAAAATTATTTTATTAGTTTGTATGTAATAGGGTTCAAAATAGAACGTTTTTAACTCATATTGATATTTCCACCATAAATGGTGCATGAAATTAAAACCGCGTGATATCATGTCACCGAACACTTCATTGTTTATTAAAAATATGTATGAATTTAATATATATTACTGTGCGTTTGTTCATTGGATTTTCCTCATACAATTCATTGAATAGATTTAACAAGCAAAGTCATAGCATGTTAGTAGTATATCATCAATCATAATATTGCGACATCAGCGATTTAAGAATCGCTGATGTCGCATTGTTTATCAAACCGTTATAAATTTCGCATACTACTAAATGCATATGGTTTCCCCTGCTTTTATAATTATAATTTATTATAAAACATAACCCTCCTTCTGCAGTCGGGTAAGTAACATATGTAATATCTCGCTTCTTGTGGTGTCTGTATAGTGCGTAGTTACGTCTATGGAGGGTAAATAATAGTAATACATACATAGTCTCACGCCTATGTTCCCATGAAAGGAAGGCAGAGGTGTATTGCTACACCAACTTTCGCCAGATTTTATTTAGTCCCACATAATAGGGGGCGAGCCTATTGTCGTACTGGGCATATTACCTGACTCCGTGCTGCTACTGAGAATTTCTTAATAGAAAAACCCAATAACACTTTGCCAGACCTGGGAATCGAACCCGGGACCCCATCCCACCCCGATCCCACGCGCATATTTATGCAGCGAGACCAATGATGTAGTCAATAATAATAATAATGTATTTTCTTTATTTATTAAGCAAGTGCTATGTTGGCAAGCATCGAACTTAATGTATTATCACCAATTATAAATTAACTGTATGCTATTTATACATATTTTATCATAACTTGTTAATACAATAATTTGTTGTATAACCTAACAAATATTTGAAAAAATCACGTGAAAGGCTTAAAATAAGAAGAACATGAATTATATAACTATACTAATAAATACCACACATAACTTTCTATTCTTTATAGCAGTTGATTAAAATATGAGGTGAGTACTCACTGTGAGCAGCCATCTGTAATGCAACAATACTGAAGTCGTTGTTATGTAGGTGCGCTAGTTTAACGTACATTTAACAATTTAACGTTATAAATGCATCAATTACATTTAAAATGAATAATAGGTGCTAGTAGCTCCATGCCTCACGGGTTTACCGTCCTGTGGGAATATGGGGATAAAAAGTTGCCTATGTGTTATTCCAAGGTTAAATCTATGTTCGTACCAAATTCATTTAAATCGGCTTAGCCATTTAAGCATTAAGAAGGAACAAACATTCACACATATTATATACCACACACTCACAAATTTTCGTAGGAAGTAGGATTCAATTATAAAATTGATTTATTGCTACATTTAAAATGTTACAGTGTCAAACATTACCTATAGCTTTAGACTCCGACCGAACATATTAAGGTATAATTTTCGCATCTGAACTGTTACACCCAGATTGCTACGGTGAGTATCGAACCTAATGGAAGTGATATGTAACAGGAGTAGCCGTTCTAATATCGTTTAATAGTAAATCCAATTTGGATGCAATGATCTGACACAGCATTTTACCAACACGTGCCCTATTCCATATTCGGAATATTATGACGTGGATTCATCACTATTTAAGAGGGTGCCTCTTGAAGATTCACCACAAAACACTGATCTGAGAGCTGACATCATCATCATCAACTACAACCTTGCAAGTTTACCAGATCTTCTATCTACAAAATGTAAGTGAATTTAATTGATGCTTTTATTTCTATGTAGTATAAAAACTTGTACGTTTATTCAATATCTTCATCTTACTTTTCAATAATTCCCCTATTCATTGATTCTATTTTTCCAATTATTCATCATATTACTATCACATATTATATACATACATCAGTACTTACATTCAATCATTCAGCTATTCGATTATTTAAATTATTTTACTTTCAATGATTCTTGATTTGATAATTATAATAATTATTGTTATTGGTGCGTAACAAAGCTATACTTCAAGTATTCGTCTATTGATACTTTTACTAGTTACTTATACAGTTGTCCTTATTTTTCAGGTCCAAGCAAATGGCTGATCAGCTTTTCCCTTCAGACGATGAGTCAGCGCCGGAGACCGTGGTGAAAACTAAAGTTGAGAAAAAGAAGCGCAAGTCACCTGCGTCCACAGAGTCCCAGCCATCGACCAGCAAAAAACAGAAGCACCACTGCAGACCAACAGCCAGCGATTTGTTTGGCAGCGATTCTGGCGACGACGAGTTGGAGGCAACCGGTAAAAAATGTCAACCAATCTACTCATACGTCACCCGTAGGCTAGCCAACGGCTTTTCGAGACAAATGGCTGAACACAAACCAGGCAGCTATTACGTGGAATTGAAAATGTATAACTGTAATGATATCGAACGAGTGCCACCGGTAAATAGATGGTGGCACCTAATCATGACTGTAAAAAATAAATGTGAAACCGAGTCAAAGTCCTGGAAGCAGTTAAATTCGTACATAAAAAGTGTCCGAAGAGAATTTAAAGACTATCCGCCTACATTCATAAGTTCATACCAGTAAAAATAATTTACATATTCACTTACATATCTATTCATAATTTATATCTACTAAGTATGTTACATAAACAATTTTATTCATTATGTCATAATTATATAATCGATAATAGATAATAAACAGAAATATATGGCTCCTGGGACAATACTCAAATAGCCATAAGACATATATCGTTGGATAGGACATAGCTTTTGTAATATTTAAAATTGTACTCCCTTATTTAATCTTACAAAATAAATATTTTACAATATTTGTTTTCTTTTCTTTTCAGTCGACTCACCTACTAATTCTACTTCAAGTACTTATATTACTTGTGATAAATGTAAAATTGAGATCCCTGAACATGAATACCGATATCATATGAGAACTAATATTCACAAATCAAATTGTCTTATAAAATCAGAGTTTGAAAATATTGATATTGTTGCCACGGCATTCAAAAACCGAATTATGACTTATCGCTTATGCCCATCTAAAGAAGACGAGTACCTTATTATAGAGGCGTTCTTAGATAGGAAGCGAGATGATATTTTTAAAATCATTGAATTAACGTTATTAAAACATGTCTCTATCAAAGTGAACTTCGAGTTGTTCGCTCACTTCATGTTACCTGTATCAGGTGAACAGCAACTGAAGTCATTTAACACTAAATATCAGACCGTATATCAAAATATGAATTATGATGAATTATATTCACATATAAAAGAGATTTTTAACATGAAATTATCTGAGTTTGCGCACTGTAAATCTGGATGGGCATTTATGCCTGTAAGTTACCTAGAAATGAATGTAAATAAGTTTTTCACCCATGCGAGGCGGCTCTTACATGGAGCTGCCAGCTAAAATTAAGAATACCAAGAGTTGTCTGAACATACAGAATAATGATAATTATTGTTTTTTGTGGAGCATAACTGCAGCATTATATCCAGCTAAAAATAACGTTTGTAGACCAAGGTCGTACCCAAATTTAACGTCAATATTTAATATACAGGGGATGTCATTTCCACCCACATGTAGAGATATTGCGTTATTTGAAAAAAAATAATCGTGAAATAAATGTCAATATTTATGGATTAGACAAGCATTATAATGTTACTGGTCCTTTATATGTCTCCAGTTGTAAGAAAATGAAACACATTAACTTGCTATATTTCGAAAAAAACAACAGGGCTCACTACTGCTTGATAAAAGATCTTTTGCGTCTAGTTAGACGACAAGTCTCACATCATAATGGCCAAATGTATCTGTGCGATATGTGCCTACAGTTTTATACTAGTAAAATAAAATACGCTTTACATGATTGTTCTAAAATTATAACTTTAAAGCCAGAAAAAAATAGTTTCTTAAAATTTATTCATTATGAGAGACAACAAAGAATTAACTTTGTCATATATGCAGATTTTGAATGTTTATTATCTGATTTTACTGAACCGAATACTGATAAAAATACAATAAGAAACAGATGCCACCTACCATCGTGTTTTGCTTACTATATATGTTGTTCTCATGACAAAAGTTTGAATAAGTTTGTAACGTACAGAGGACCAGATTGTGTTGAAGTATTTGGAAAAAAAATAATTAAGGACGCACAGTTCATTCATAAGATATTAATTTCAAAAATGCCTATGAAACCAATGACCAAAGAACAAATCGATGATTACCGTAATTCAACTATATGTCACATTTGTAAACATTTATTATTCGATGATAAAGTGTGTGACCATGATCATATTACTGCGGAAAATAGAGGCGCAGCTCATTCATATTGTAATTTATCTTTTAAAGTATGTTCATTCATTCCTGTTGTGTTTTATAACTTATCTGGTTATGATGCACACTTATTTATTACAGAATTATCAAAATACGATGGTGAAATAAAAATCATTCCTAAAACAAAAGAGAAGTATTTATCGATAACAAAAATCATTAAAACAGATAATAAGAGTATGCCTGTACAAATTAAATTTATAGATTCTTTTTAGTTTCTTAGTTCAAGCATTGATAAATTGAGTAAAAGTTTATCATACGAAGACTTTACACATTTGTCGTCCCATTATTCTGATAAGAATCAATTCAATTTAATAACAACAAAAGGTATATCATCATCATCATCATCAGCCTTTAACAGTCCACTGCTGGACTAGGCCTCTCCTTTGAAAGGAGGAATTGGCCTACTATACCACGCTGGCCATACGGGTTGGTATAGGGTTTGTATCAAGTTTTCCTTCAAAAGGTATATATCCATATGAATATGTCAATTCATGGCAGAAATATAATGAAACCGAGCTGCTACCAAAATATTGTTTTTATAATAGCTTAAAAATGAAAAATATTACTGATGATGAGTACAAACATGCTCAAACTGTTTGGAAATGTTTTAATATTGGTTCTATTGGTGAATACACATATTTATATTTAAATAATGACGTACTTCTACTGTGCGATATATTCGAAAATTTTAGAAAAATCTGCTTAAAGAATTACAGTCTTGATCCCGCATACTATGTCACTTCACCTAGTCTTAGTTGGGACGCTATGCTTTTCTACACAGGTGTCCAATTAGAACTAATTAATGATTTAGAAATTTATGAAATGATTGAAAAAGGTATACGTGGTGGGCTAGCACAGTGCAGTCATCGCTACGCCGAAGCTAATAATATTTACTTACCTAATTTCGATGATTCCAAACCTTCAACATATTTGATATATCTTGATTGTAATAATCTTTACGGTTATGCTATGACAAGGAAGTTACCTATATCAGATTTTAAATTTATGGCACATGAGGATATTGTCAACTTTAATGTGTTTGATATTTCCGAGGATGCTAGTCACGGTTATATTTTAGAAGTTGATATGATGTACACGGATCATTTACATGATTTGCATAGTGATTTGCCTTTCGCTCCAGAAAAAAATATACCTATTGGAGGCAAGACACCTAAACTAATCGCTAATTTGTATGATAAATATAATTACATTATACACAATGTTCACCTGAAGGAATGTCTTAAAAATGTTCTTGTATTAAAAAAAATTCATAGAATACTTCAATTTAGACAAGAAAGCTTTTTAAAGAAATATATAGACTTAAATACTAAATTACGACAAGCAGCTTCAACATCATTTGAAAAATATTTCTTTAAGCTTTTGAATAATTCCATATTTGGTAAAACAATCGAAAACAAACGCAAACAGGTAAATGTTAAATTAGTAACTAAATGGAATGATGAATGGAATAAAACAAATAAGTCAGTAGGAGCAGAAAAATTTATTACAAAACCGAATTTAAAGAGTATTTCTATTATCAATGAAAATTTTATTGCTGTTCAACTGAATCATGAGAAGCTTATTTTAGATAGACCAATATATGTGGAATTACAGTGCTCGAATTCTCAAAACAACATCTGTACAACTTCCATTATAATTTTATTAAGAATAAATATGGGGTGCATAGGGTTCCCACCAAGAACTTAGGGTCCCAAGCCAACCTCACCTGCAAGTGGTGCACCTGCCGATCAACGGACGAGGCTCTGGCAAACAAAATGTCCCAATAAGCGGCAATAGGCTCGCCACCTATTACGTGGGATCAAAACACTGGCCAAAAGTGGGCGTTTAATATGCCTCTGCCTACCCCTTCGCGGAAACAGGCGTGAGTCTATGTATGGTAGTTATGTCAAACTATGCTACACCGACACTGATAGTTTAATGTACTTAATACAAACACAAGATTTTTACGAAGACATGTGCAATAATATACGAGTTTTCGATACTAGTAATTTTGATGTCAATAATCCTTATAATACTCAAACTCAAACTCAAACTTAAACTCAAACTCAAATATGTTTATTTCCATAAAAATGTTTAAATTTTTTGGACACGTCAGAAAGTCATACAAATAAAAAAAATAAAAAGTAACTTTAAATGCATATTAACATAGTTGAGCATTGAAAAAAATGCCTGTTCAGAAAGTAGAGCCTCGTGAGAAGAATCAGGCAAGAAACTCCGGGCCATTCCACAATATTCCCCTGATGAACGCTAAGGTACCTGGTTTGTTTAAAGATGAATTAGGAGGTGATGTGATCTCAAAATTCGTAGGATTGAGAGCAAAATTGTACTGTATTGAATCACTTAAAACACAAATTAAAAAAGCTAAAGGAGTATCAAACCCAATCACAAAAAAATTGAGCCCATCTAATAATAAGAAAGTGTTATTTAAGAATATTGAACTTAAGCGTAAAATGAATATGATCAAATCAATTAGATATGTTTTGTATTCACAGCAAGTTAATAAAGTGATAATGAAAAGAATTGATGATAAAGTGCAAGTTCAAACGAATCAAATAAATACTCTACCCTGGGGTCATACTGTATTAGTATGACCCCAGGGTATATTGTAATTGAATTGTTTAAATATGGTTATAGTTTAAACATAGATATAAGTTTATATTTGGCATATAACATGTTTTATCATACTTAAATAAAATACTTTTAACCTATAAACCTGTTTTTATTTATAATACCACCCTAATATTTTGCATATTATGTATATGCATTTGAATTAATCGGTAAGATGAAGTTGATCAAGCAACCCATATCTCTAAATGTTAATAATATAAGATTAAGTGAATCTGCTTCCCACATTAGACATAGCACTTTATTGCCGAATACCATTCGCTGTATAATATGTCGTCCATCGAACTGTGGTAAAACAGTTGTTATGATTAGTTTACTGCTGCACGAAAATGGCCTTAAATTTAGAAATCTCTACCTTTACTCTAAAACTTCATTTCAACCTAAATACCGTTTCTTGACCGAAGTGTTGAAAAGAGTACCACAGGTTAATTTCTACGAGATCAATGATACTATCCTTAGTATCAAATCCTCCAAGTGAAGCTTCGACAAATACTGTAGTTATATTTGATGATGTTGCATGTGAAAATCAAGTAAATATCCGCAATTATTTCTGTATGGGTCGGCATAAGCAAATTGATTGTTTCTATTTATCTCAAACGTATTCTAAAATTCCGAAACAATTGCTACGTGACAATGTTAACTTGATTATAATAATTAAACAAGACGATGTGAATTTAAAGCATATTTATGAAGAGTATGTTAGTTCTGATTTACAATGGAAGCGGTTTAAAGACATTTGCCAAACTGTATGGAGTAAGCCTTACAATTTTCTACTTATTAACAAAGATTCAACATTAAGTAATGGACGATACAGACAGAATTTTGATGCATTTTTTAAATTTAATTGATAGTTTATATATATATATATATATACACCGTGATTTTATAAGCTATGCCAAAAATTTTTTTAGGCCTTAGGTATCACTTATAGATCACATTTCTGAAAAAAAATCAGTAGGTAAAATTTACTTATCGAAATAATTTTTCTTATGTAAATATCAATCCAGCGTGGTCACTAAGTGTTACGTAAACACATAGTAGTCGCGTAATAAACTTCAATGAGCAAGGGGAAGTTCGTGAGCCGCGGGGTTAGTGGGAAGGGGTGTGGTCAGGAAACGAAATTAAATTCACCAGTCGGCCGCTCTCGCGCATTGCGAGGTGTTAGTGCGAAACACTTCCTCATTGATCTGTGCAGTGTCGACGCGAGACGGCGCCCGGCGCCCTAGCCTACAATGTATTCTAGCCGCAAGTACTATGAAATGGTGCGAAGCTACATTTTGAGTGGTGAGAGCCTTATCAGGGCGCAAAGGGTATACGAAGAAGAAAGTTTACCCCGTCTGCGGGCTCAAGGGTTCGTGAACGCTTTGATACCCAATCGTCGAACTATTTTAGCAGCTAACCAGAGGCTGTTAGATCATGGCCAATTCACTACCCCATTTCACGCTCAAGCCCGTGGCATTCCGAGATTGGCGGTAGAAATTGAAGACGAGGTTATGGATTTCTTTGAGAGAAATCCGCGTTCAAGCACGCGAGACGCAGGCCGTTTCTTCGAAATGAGTCAAAGTGCCGTATGGAGGCTGTTGAACTCAGCTAATATGCACCCATAACACTATAAAAAGGTGCAAAAGTTATACGACGGAGATGCAGCACGGCGGCGAAGGTTCTGTGAGTGGCTAATTGCAAACCCTACTGCGAATATTTTGTGGACTGACGAATCATTATTTACGCGTGTGGGGCTGTATAATCAGCACAACGAAGATTGGTGGTCGTTTAGAAACCCACACATGATACGGGAAACGAGCAAACATTTGCACTAAAGCGAACTTGGTGATACCAAGTGCGCTTTAGTGCAAATGTTTGGGCCGGCATAATAGGCAACCAACTTCTAGGCCCATATTTCATAGAAGGTCGTCTAACTGGGGGTAGTTATTTAGAAATGTTGCGCGGTACCCATATCAAATTTTGTGGACGATGTCCCTTTATCTTATTATCAAGATCTTTATTACCAGCAAGATGGTGCAGCGCCCCACTATGCCGCCGCCGTACGTGACTATTTAGATTTAGAGCACGGTAGTCACTGGATCGGCCGCTAAGGCCCAGTATCATAGCCGCCGCGATAGCCAGACCTTACGCCATGTGACTTTTTTTTGTGGGGTGAGATCAAAAGACGTGTTTATGTGGAAGAGGCCGAAAGCCTCGAGGACTTGAAAGTGCAAATACAATCTGCATTTGACCAAGTGCGAAGTGATCGTGTAGTGCTTAACAAATTAAAACATAATGTGCAAAAACGTGCGAGACTCTGTTTAGAGAGAAATGGTTTGCACTTCGAACAATTATTAAAAAAAGATTAGAAAGTAATTAGGTAAGGAATTTTTTATTGTATTTTAATCATTGTACATAAGTTGATTCAAATTTTTTAAATACGCCGGATTGCAAAAGGCCGGTCGATCTCTAAGTTTAATAATCATAATCAGCAATCGCAGTCAACAAAGGCCTTTTGCGATTTGACGGTCCTAAGCCCGTATAAAGTATGAAGGAAAAATTTGCAACTTATGAATGAAATGATGAAGTGATGACAGCGGCGCCTGGCGCCGCGCCGTCTCAGCACAATAAACATCGCAGAATCAGATTTGGTATTTTTTTTAATTATTGGGTTTGGTTTACTTATTAGTTTTTCCATTTTGTACAGACGTAATTAATACCATTGTTCGTTAATCGTAATTAATATCACAGATTTTTTGTACATGAGGGTATTTAAATTTAACTTTTATAACGTATGAAGGCAGCGACCTAGGAATGCTGTTAAGTTTATCAATGAAATTAAGAAACGGGATGGAGCAGTTTATTGTCATATTCGTAGGTACTCTGTGTGTAAGAACGCGCGTGGTAACATGGTGTCCATAAACTCAGAAATTTTTGAGACATTTTTGCGGCTCAATATCTTAATATTTTTGTACGGAACGATATTAATAAAGTTACGTACATAAATGTTATTAATGCCATGGATTATCATATTATAATTTTGGCATATATTACAGAATCACGGTGTTTATATGATTTACATATGTAAACAACAATCAGTATCATTTTTTCTTTGGCTAAAGGCAGTTGTTATATTATAAAGATGTTGCCATTCTTTGCAGATCATGTCTAAAATAACAACAATGGGAGAATTAGCAGCTCGACCCTGCCCAACTGGGGAAGAGGAAGTTTTTGCTTTAGTCATCAGAATAATTGATGAACACTTTCCTGGAGATTGGCGATCATGGGAGGTTTATGATTACAATTATCATGACATATTTGGAGCAGAAGGTTCTTCTAAAATTGAAGGTAAACTACGGTTAGCTATTCCAACGGCCGATCTAGGCCGAGCTGTTGCACCAGACAGTAGCTCCTTATCGGAAAGGAAGTACAGAAGCATAAGAGCGAAGGTCTTGTGCTGGCCATTGGGATGAGCTTTAGTATATTCTCCTCATCACATCATGGAGAAAATTCATGGCTCGAGCAAATATTATTTTGCCTTTATAGAAACAGTCCGTGTAATAAGAGGTAAACTCTCAAATTGCAGTAGTGCTTCGTCGGAACTACTTACCTCTCAACAGGATCAAAGTATATCGGCCAGCCCCGTGCTGAGTAATAGAAAAACTTTTGAACGCTCCACAAGGAGAAAAAGACCTCACGAATCAGTGAAAGAAACGGAGAGCACTCCAAAGAAACAACCGTCTCCGCCTCAAGGGCAGGGTAGCAGTGAACACTTATTATTAACCGTTTTGAATCAACAAATGGAAATGTTTAATCGTCTTATTGATACCCAAAACAAACAAAGCGACAATATTGAGAAAATCTTGTCAAATACTATGCAAAACATCACAAACAAGCCTCCTGACCTAAACGAATCCTTTGACTCCTTGCCGGACAGTATACAATCGGATGACGAAAACCAAACCACGCAATATAGTGAACCAACGCGAGCCCCTTCAACGGATAATCACTCCTCAAGAGCATGTGAACTATGAGCCAAGATATCCGAATACCCGAGGCTGCTCGCTGAACTACAATCGGAAGAAAACAACACATTTGATTTCACTCTAGTGACAACCGTGGCGGATCCTAAGATTGCTAAAGCTGTTCGCACTATCTAAAGCAGGGGGTAGAATGCTAATGTTTTGGCCAAGAAGGATGGCGTGACGTCAGGTATGCTGATACTCAGAAACAATTACAAGCATCCCCGGCATTCTGCGCCTTAAAAGTTAATAATCTTCTAGCTAGTGTAACACCGAATTGGAAATCAGCTGCTGTTTTGGAAAAATTCGACATGACTCTAGGAGCGATCACACATGGACTTCTTCAACAAAGGAAAATATTTCAAGACCTGCTAGATCACCTCCCTCAAGATATGAAAAAGAAAATTTGTAGTGATTTTCTTAACGCAGATTCGAAATTTGAGAAAAAATCTGATGCACTTTTGCAGTATGTTTGCGGTCGGCGTGCAGAGGTGACAGAGCAAAGAAGAAGCACATACAAGGTGCAAAATAAGGTATTCAGTGAGATTCTTCATAGTATACCTCCATCGGAGACACATCTCTTTTCTGATAAAGCATTGTCTAAATCAGTTAAGGAATTTTCTAATGATGATGTTAATAAGTTTTTTCCTTATCAAAACAAGAAAAACCGGTCTAAATCACGGGTTGGTGAAAAGTTCAAAGAAAAAATTTATGACTCTTCAATGGTTCTCCCTACAGAGAGATTATTCTGATAAAAACATAAAAAAATTTAGATATTGCATCAGTAAATTATCCTTTTCTGAAGTTTATGAATGTGATAACCCGAACAAAGCATATAACTCTTATTTTGAAACTTTTAAATTATTTTATGATTTATGTTTCCCTCTTAAAGTCGTTACTATTAAAGTGAATAAAAAGTGCAAATGGATATCTCGAGGTATCAAATTATGTAGTTTAAAAAAAAGGGAATTGTTGTGGCAAGCTAGACTTAAACCTACACTTAGTAATAAATTAAAGTACAATAGATACACAAACTTATTAAAAAAATATATAAATCTTACTAAACGTTCTCAAAATACATACAGTATTAAAAATTCTCTCAATAAAAACAAGACCACATGGCAAATTATAAATTCTTCAAAAATAAATGTCCCCAAACAAACTATAAATAAAATTGTCATTAATGACAAAAGTCTTCACAGACCACAAGTCATAGCAAATAAATTCAATGAATACTTCGTAGATAAAATCAAACCAATTACCGAACGCGGTAAAAATATTACCAGATATATAAATATGTCTCTAAATTCAATGTTTATGCTTGCAAGTACACGAAATGACATATTTAAAATTATTACAGATTTGAAAAATAAATGCAATGCGGGCAATGATGAAATATCTACAAAAGTCATAAAATTTGTAGCAGATTTAATATGTGACCATCAGAGCTATATCTTAAATCTTTGTATTATTCATAGCACATTTCCTGAACGGCTTAAGACATCTATTGTCAAACCTTTACATAAAAAAGACGATAAAGATCTTATGCAAAATTATAGACCAATCTCACTTCTTCCAATTTTTTAAAAAATATTTGAGAAGTATATTTATAATAAAATATGTACCTATCTCGAATCAACAACATTTTATGGTTTGAACAAAAAGGCAATATTAGTTTGTTTAAATATACTAAAATACAAATTAACGATTTAAAACTAAATTGCAAATGATAGAACAAACGAAACATGCGTTTACACTTTGCTTGAATTTGGACCACGTACTTTAATTTCACTCATAGGTGTTTAGTGCTTGTCACAAGGACGAAATTTAGATTTAATATCATACTCAACGGACCGTTCAAAATATAACCGTTTACCACCCGAAGGGTAGAAAACGGATATTTAGGTTTCAGCCGAAAACGGTTCTATTTAGGTGTTCGAGCCTAACGCTTCAACCACTTGAGACGTGTTTACATTCTGCCGGCGGCGCTGCTATTGCATACTGTGAGAGGGATGTTGTTTAAATAAAGTAATAGAAAATACCTATTAAACAATTTTAATATCTTTCAAAAAATTAATAAACAAGAAATAGTTTAGTGAACAGAAAGATTATAAAAAATATTACATTTTTTTTTAATTTTACGCAAAATAATCAGACTTATAAAGTGGAAAAATCATCAATCAAGACCCAAGTCGCTGGCTTGCAATTATTAGCGGGCGTCTTCCTGAAGTAATGATTCAGAAATGTATTTCTTGATTTCCAGTTTCCTCTTTTAAGGATATCATCAATGTCGTATTTGTTGTTAGTCCAGTTTGCTGTTGCGACTGCAGCCCTAAAACTGCCTGCCGACGCAAAAATTCCAGCTTTTCGAAAAAGAGTTCGAATCCATCCTGCAATCACGGAACGTGATGCATTTTTGACTGATCCTCTTGTTGTTATGAATAAACTCTTAAGGTCTTTTCCCTTTCGCCGTTCATTGCAGGCTGAAGTGGATTTTCTGATCCACAGAAATGTATTAAAGCGAGCTTCGTTCGCATTATTTTTAAACACCCATGCGGATTGCCTGTACGTACCAGAATCGGTTTTGGAACCGAATTTAGGCCATAAAATTATCTCATCCCCATTATCTATGAAAGAACCTTGATTTATGCTCAATAAGGTGAGGTCGTGTACTCTTCGTCCTGAGGCTAATAAGAGAAGGACACAGGTGTGTCTATAGATTTGGAAGAGACTGTCTTCATTTATCGCGTATTCCTTAAGAAAAATTAAGAAGTCATTTATCTTCCAAGGTATAGGTTTCTTCGTCGTTGGATTATTCGTAATAATGGCTTTAATACGTGTTTAATCAAATAATGCGAGCTTAGTTCTTCTGATCGTTGGGGGTTAGCTAAAGTTGCTACTACCGACTTGTGTAATGCTATAGTGCTAGGTGCTAGTCTTTCGCAGTTGTGAAGGTAACAAAGATATTTTGCTAAGTCTGATGGGTTCGGGTTATCTACAGCTATATTATTGATGCGAGCCCATGTCTGCCACCGAGACCAAACAGGTTTGTATGTCTTCATAGTAGATTTCCTCCAAGATGTCTCTAGGAGGCTTACGTCTGTACCGGTCCAGTTGCGTAACTGTTTGCTCCAGTCCGTACCTTCCAGACCAATAAATTTAAGTCCTCTATGTTTTGAGGTGCAAGATTTGTTCGAAGATCTATTAGATTCGTTTTCAGGTCGGTTATTGGAAGTGGTGGGCATATTGCCATTTTCCGTAAGTCGGCTGCCCAGAATGCCTTGTCTCAACTGGGGCTCACAATTAGATATGTCCCTTCTGATATGTTCAGATGATGAATTACCCGAGAAATTAGAGACGGAGGAGGGAAAATCCATCCCAGCTTGAACTGCCATGTCCTGCTGAATGCGTCTGTGAATAAACTGTGAGTGTCCTTTGCATCCTCGCTGGCATATGTTGGTACAACAGCAGATCTCGCGGATGCAAATAGGTTAACCTCTGGAGTGCCCAGTTTCTGAAATATTATCGATACTGCTTTTGATTTGAGATGCCATTCTGGGAGACCTTTGTCCCTGGACAAGCTAATATAACTTTTGCGTCGTGCCAACTCCAACGGTTTCTTTTTATTACAGTCTCCAGGTGATTCATAAGGTGGTAAATTTTGTTTCCTGATAGACCTTTTTGATTTGTTTTGGTGTCCCACGTGACTCTTAGGTATTCTTATTTTGTTGTGCTAATCGAGGAGGACTTCTCTGGATTTATTTGCTAGCCTAATTTCTGCAAGTATGAGATGACATATTTGGTCTGATTTTGTAGGACATTTTGGTCTTCGTGTATCAAAAGAAAATCATCTAGGTAGACCAATACTCTTATGTCTTGGCCTCTTAAGGTGTGCGCGATCCAGTTGGTAATTTTGGCGAAAGCTGCCGGCGCGCTCGCGAGCCCAAACGTTAAGCAAGTCCTTTGATAAATCTTTCCTTGATAACTGAGTGACAAAAAGCGACGATGACTTTGTGTTATCGGCAGATAGAAGTAGGCCTGAGATATATCCAGTTTCATCATAATTATAACTGTCCTTGCTTAAGAATGTTGGGATCTATAAATGATTGAGAAGTCGAAACTTTGGTGTTAGGATGTATTGGTTCAAACCTTTGAGAATGAATATTGGTCGAATGGAACCATCTGCCTTCTTTTGCAGGAACATTTCTGATAGAAATCTAATTTGATACGGACTTACTTGAATAGTTTCTGATACTAGGAGTTTTTGAATTCGTTTTGACATTTCTGGCGATACTTTGGTACGGAATTGAAAAATGTTCTTGAAAGAGAATTTTCTGATGGGTGGTTTTGACCTGAATGGAATTCAGTATCCTTGGATAAATTTTTGTATTATATCTGGCGCTGTTGCCCAATGTTGAGCATAATGTTTCAAGCGCCCTGCCTTGAACGAGTCACTTTTTCTTGTTACCCCCCAAATTTTTTCTACGTTGGTTTGGTTGTTATGGTTGTTGTTGTGACTGGGTTTTATTATTATTGTGCTGTTTGGTTCTACTATAACGGGGTATTTCGCTGTCCCTTAGGATGTGGTACGAGCGTGAGTTTCTAGATGAACCTTTTGTTCAAATTCAAATTAAATTTATTTGTTAAACACAGGTTTATATTGATATGTTTACAAAATAAAGAAAGTGCAGTTCTGTGTCCTGCCAATGTTGGCGTACAAATATTCACATATTATTAACAAAAAAAATATAAAAAATATAATGAAAAGATACAAATAACACAAATCTCTAAAGTGACAAACCTCAAAACTAACACATTTAACGGATAAAACATTAAAAACAGCAATTTTATAGTATATTAAATCTTGTCGTTGAGGAAGTCTGTAACTGAATAATAACACTTTTCAGTCAATAATATTCGTAATTATTTTTTGGCTTATGTTTAGTGTTTTTATTGAATCCGGCAGTTTATTGTATATTTTCGGCGCTAAACAAAACACACTTTTCCATAGGAGCACCGTATTAACCTTACGAATACATAATATATTGTTTTTACGTCTACTGCGTGTGACAACATCGGACAATCTAGTAAATAAATGAGGATTTTTTTCACAATAAATGCTACTTCAAATATAAACAAAGATGGAAGTGTCAAAATTTTATGTATAATGAAATAGGGTCTGCAGCTGTCCATAACTTGGGGGCCAAACATAAGTCTGATACATCTTTTTTTAAATTTAAAAGCTATTTCTTTATGGGTAGAGTTGCCCCAGAAAATAATGCCGTATCTAAGAATAGATGCAACAATACCATAATAGGCAGTAATAAGCGCTTCTTTATTTACTAGTCGTGACAGTTTTTGTAAAGCAATAGGACGAGCTACTTATTTTTTTTACAAATAACCTCTATATGGCCTTTCCAGTTTAACTGACTGTCTATTGTCAAACCAAGAAATTTGGCGTTATTTGTAGAACATATGTTCTTACTCTGGTAATTAATCTTCAGCGTGTGATCATGAGACTGTCTTTGTCTAAACTCCATTATTTGAGTCTTGCTCAAATTTATCTTTAAATTATTATTTCAAGCCACAATATCATTGGACTTAGTGCCTCATTAATATCCGACTCATAGAGATTAGGTTTGTTGCAAGCTATGGTAACCGTACTGTCGTCAGCGAATAATGTTACGGGATAGTATCTACTTGGGTTTACGCGAATGTTACACATTGAAATTAAACTACAGTTTACGGATTTTATCGCATTGTATTGGTTTCACTAAGTTATTACATTTGAAACTAAAGATCTAGAAACTATATTTTTAATTTATTACTAGCCGACGTTTCGAATTCTTTACAGAATTCATGTTCACGGCAGACTGAGGTGATATTTGTCTTTTTCTTGAATGTATAAGTTATCTCAAAGTACCCGAACATTTTTCAACTACTGGTGTTACTATTTACGCAGAATGAGCTCACAGTGTCCTTAGGTCTTCTGGTGACTGTCCTTCTTGGGTTTCATTAGCCTTATGACAGGGTCCCAAGCTGGAAGAACATTCCAACCATCTTCCCTATTGAAATCCTAAACAGTTAGCTACTGTAGGAATGTCTCTGTTTCAGAGAGCCCGCGGGATCTGTGCCAAGAAACACCTGGACGCTGAGCTTCAACATGTCAGGCAAGTTCTGCAAGACAACAAGCTCCGACCGCCGCGCCACTGTCACAGATCCCAGAAGAAAGAAAAACCAGCCACAGTAGAAAGACAACCTGCTGTCCTCTCATACATCAAGGGCGTGACCGACAAAATTGGCTACATCTTGAAGCGAGTTTCTATCAAAACTTACTACAAGCCGCCAACGAAGATCAGTCAATTATTACCATCTGTCAAGTGTCAGTTACCCTTGCAAGAGGCCGGTGTCTACAAAATTGACTGTGAATGTGGGCTCTCATACATTGGACAAACCAAGAGAAGCATAGGCATTCGACTCAAAGAACATATAGCTGACATAAAACATAAACGCTCAACAAAGTCTGCTGTGTGTGAACATGTGGAACAAGGACCCAACCACTACCTGCGATTTGATGAACCACAGAATGATACTCGCAAAAGAACATCGATTGCTTCCAAGGATGATACGAGAGGCTATTGAAATTAAAAAACACCCTAATTTCAATAGGGAAGATGGTTGGAATGTTCCTCCAGCTTGGGACCCTGTCATAAGGCTAATGAAACCCAAGAAGGACAGTCACCAGAAGACCTAAGGACACTGTGAGCTCATTCTGCGTAAATAGTAACACCAGTAGTTGAAAAATGTTCGGGTACTTTGAGATAACTTATACATTCAAGAAAAAGACAAATATCACCTCAGTCTGCCGTGAACATGAATTCTGTAAAGAATTCGAAACGTCGGCTAGTAATAAATTAAAAATATAGTTTCTAGATCTTTAGTTTCAAATGTAATAACTTAGTGAAACCAATACAACGCGATAAAATCCGTAAACTGTAGTTTAATTTCAATGTGTAACATTCGCGTAAACCCAAGTAGATACTATCCCGTAACATTATTCGATGACGACAGTACGGTTACCATAGCTTGCAACAAACCTAATCTCTATGAGTCGGATATTAATGAGGCACTAAGTCCAATGATATTGTGGCTTGAAAATAATAATTTAAAGATAAATTTGAGCAAGACTCAAATAATGGAGTTTAGACAAAGACAGTCTCATGATCACACGCTGAAGATTAATTACCAGAGTAAGAACATATGTTCTACAAATAACGCCAAATTTCTTGGTTTGACAATAGACAGTCAGTTAAACTGGAAAGGCCATATAGAGGTTATTTGTAAAAAAAATAAGTAGCTCGTCCTATGCTTTACAAAAACTGTCACGAGTAGTAAATAAAGAAGCGCTTATTACTGCCTATCATGGTATTGTTGCATATATTCTTAGATACGGCATTATTTTCTGGGGCAACTCTACCCATAAAGAAATAGCTTTTAAATTTAAAAAAAGATGTATCAGAGCTATGTTTGGCCCCCAAGTTATGGACAGCTGCAGACCCTATTTCATTATACATAAAATTTTGACACTTCCATCTTTGTTTATATTTGAAGTAGCATTTATTGTGAAAAAAATCTTCATTTATTTACTAGATTGTCCGATGTTGTCACACGAAGTAGACGTAAAAACAATATATTATGTATTCGTAAGGTTAATACGGTGCTCCTATGGAAAAGTGTGTTTTGTTTAGCGCCGAAAATATACAATAAACTGCCGGATTCAATAAAAACACTAAACATAAGCCAAAAAATAATTACGAATATTATTGACTGAAAAGTGTTATTATTCAGTTACAGACTTCCTCAACGACAAGATTTAATATACTATAAAATTGCTGTTTTTAATGTTTTATCCGTTAAATGTGTTAGTTTTGAGGTTTGTCACTTTAGAGATTTGTGTTATTTGTATCCTTTCATTATATTTTTTTATATTTTTTTTGTTAATAATATGTGAATATTTGTACGCCAACATTGGCAGGACACAGAACTGCACTTTCTTTATTTTGTAAACATCTCAATATAAACCTGTGTTTAACAAATAAAATTAATTTGAATTTGAACAAAAGATTCATCTAGAAACTCACGCTCGTACCACATCCTAAGGGACAGCGAAATACCCCGTTGTAGTAGAACCAAACAGCACAATAATAATAAAACCCAGTCACAACAACAACCACAACAACCAAACCAACGTAGAAAAAATTTGGGGGGTAACAAGAAAAAGTGCCTCGTTCAAGGCAGGGCGCTTGAAACATTATGCTCAACATTGGGCAACAGCGCCAGATATAATACAAAAATTTATCCAAGGATACAGAATTCCATTCAGGTCAAAACCACCCATCAGAAAATTCTCTTTAAAAAACATTTTTCAATTCCGTACCAAAGTATCGCCAGAAATGTCAAAACGAATTCAAAAACTCCTAGAATTAGAAATTATTCAAGTAAGCCCGTATCAAAGTAGATTTCTATCAGAAATGTTCCTGCAAAAGAAGGCAGATGGATCCATTCGACCAATATTCATTCTCAAAGGTTTGAACCAATACATCCTAACACCAAAGTTTCGACTTCTCAATCATTTATAGATCCCAACATTCCTAAACAAGGACAGTTATAATTATGATGAAACTATAAATAATTATGATATCTCAGGCCTACTTCTATCTGCCGATAACACAAAGTCATCGTCGCTTTTTGTCACTCAGTTATCAAGGAAAGATTTATCAAAGGACTTGCTTACCGTTTGGGCTCGCGAGCGCGCCGGCAGCTTTCGCCAAAATTACCAACTGGATCGCGCACACCTGAAGAGGCCAAGACATAAGAGTATTGGTCTACCTAGATGATATTCTTTTGATACACGAAGACCAAAATATCCTACAAAATCAGACCAAATATGTCATCTCATACTTGCAGAAATTAGGCTGGCAAATAAATCCAGAGAAGTCCTCCTCGATTAGCACTACAAAATTAGAATACCTCGGAGTCACGTGGGACACCAAAACAAATCAAAAATGTCTATCAGGAAAATTTACCACCTTATGAATCACCTGGAGACTGTAATAAAAAGAAACCGTTGGAGTTGGCACGACGCAAAAGTTATATTAGCTTGTGTCTGGAATTTGGCTAGAAGAAGCTGGGATTAATTGCAGCATATTTGTGGAAGCGTGACTCTATTCATCAGCCCTTGTCAGCCACAACAAATCTCAGACACAAATGTACTGTGTTGCCCAGTGAGTAAAGTATTGAGTAGGTACATAAAAATTTTACCTTATATCTCCTGGTGATGTTCTTGAAGTGGACCTATAGATTAACTTATAATTTTGGCCAAAATAACAAGAGAATCAAATAGATACCAGTCTCCAGTTCAGCGTAGTCCTCGGGCACCAATCAGGAATTCACACACGTGTTTTACAAAGTTCAATGTTCAATATATCACAAACCTTGCCGGAAGTCAAAAGCGGCAATTACGTATTAAGTTAATTACAAGTTGCTTCAATTCGCGTTAATTCAAAGGGCGATCAATTTAATATAATATTACAAACGGAGACAGCCCAAAACCGGCGTCTTAAAATTTCAAGGCAGCAACGGAAGTTGACAGTTCAGTGTGACCATTGTCAGATATTTTCAATAGACTAAACAAAATGTTACCTAATCGATATAATCGATTTGACTCATAATAAAAACTAATTCTATTTCAATCATCCACCCGCCCCGGACCGGCCTACCGGTCCGCTAATCGGTTGGTAGACGTGACAATGTTGCAACCGCTCTCCTCAGAATCGAACCGTCCACCAAGACCTCAGCAAATCGGGGAACTCCATCAGCCCCAGTTACCAAACGAAGGATGCGCCCCCTGCGCCATCTGAGTGGCGGAAGGTTAGCCTCCTTGATCAAAACGAGGTCACCAATCTTGGGTGGATCGATCTTGTCGGTCCACTTAACGCGTTGCTGGAGTATGTGCAAATATTACAAATTCCAGCGTTTCCAAAAGCTCTGAGTAATCTGGCGTACCAATTCAAAGCGCGAGAGACGACCAGGTCTCGTATCAATATAGGGGTACTCAGGCAAGGCGACAAGTGGGCGACCAATCAAAAAATGGCCCGGCGTAAGGGCCTCCAAATCATTCGGATCTGAGGAGATCGGGCACAATGGCCGAGAGTTCAAAACGGCCTAGATCTTACAAAACACAGTTGCGAGTTCCTCAAATGTAAGGACAGATTCACCGATTGTCCTGCGCAAGTGTGTTTTGGCCGATTTTACGGCGACCTCAAATATACCACCCCAGTGTGGACAATTTGGTGGGGAAAACAACCAATTTATCCCACGTCGGGCAAGCCTATCACCTATATCAGCTTTGTTGGTTTCAAGGAAATTAACAACATCATTCAAATAATTATAGGTGCCCTTGAAGTTAGTGCCGCAGTCAGAACGGATCAAGGAAGGCTTCCCTCTGCGGGATACAAATCTGTCAAATGTGGCTACAAACGCCTCGGTCGTAAGCGAGGAGACCAGTTCCAAGTGTACGGCCTTTGTGGAGAGGCAAACAAAAACACACAAGTAGGCCTTAACAGTCTTGCTGTTTCGAAGTGTCGACGTTTTCACCAAAAAGGGACCTGCGAAGTCCGTGCCAACACCGTCAAACGTCCTGCTCTCAGTTACGCGATCTGCCGGTAAGTCTCCCATCAAGGGCTGCATGGTAGAAGCCTTGAGCTTATAGCAAGGGATGCAGCGAAAGACTACACTCCGAATAATTCTTCGGGCAGACAAAATCCAAAATTCGCGTTGCAAAATAGCCAACAAAGCATTACAACCAGCATGCGAGTTCTTAAGGTGACGGTCAGTTACCAACAAGCGTACCAAATGACCGTCCTTAGGTAACAAAAGGGGGTGACGAGCCCCGTAAGGGAGGTTGGCGTTCTTGAGACGCCCTCCAACGCGCAAGAGACCCGTATCGTCCAAGAAGGGGTTCAATTTAGAGACAGCTCCCGACAATTTCGATCTCCCTGATTTAAGGATAGCAATCTCCTTTTCAAAATGCGCCAATTGCACAGAACGAACCCAAAAGATGAGGGTCTCCTGTCGTTCCTGTGGTGAGATAAACGGTGTCAGTCGTTTCTGTTGCGGGTGCCTAAAATTAAAAACAAAACGCTTTATCCAAGCAGTGACACCTAACAACTTGTCGAGGGAGCTGTAACGATTCAACGAAAAATCGGGGTCGAAGGCGCATTCTACCTTCTCAAGAGCGAGTGTTCGTAGACCCGGCAAATTAGAAGTATTCAAAACTGGCGTTCGAGGCCAATCAATTTCTGGTCGACTCAACCATTCCGGACCCCACCACAGCGAATGACCTATAAAACTAGGCGTCAAGCATCCGCGCGAGGCACAATCAGCGGGGTTGAGCTCACCTGGCACGTGTCTCCAAACAAGTTTGACTTCGGATTTCTGGATTTGGGAAACGCGATTAGCGACAAATACCTCCAAGGTGTGGACAGAAGCCTTCAACCAACAAAGAACAATTTGGCTGTCTGTCCAGGCGTAGGTCCCATTAATGCAAATGCTTTTACCCAAGGTACTGGACACGTGATTCAACAAGCGTACAAGTAGGGCTGCTCCCGAGAGCTCCAATTTCGGAATGGTCAGAGATGTCCGAAGGAGTGCTACCTTGCTCTTCGCCATGATCAGGGAGACTCTCACCTGACCTGAGGCACTGACTGTGCGCAAGTACACCACGGCCACGTGACCACGTTCCGAGGCGTCACAAAACCCGTGAAGGGTGGCTTTGTACTTCCCGGGAGGAAGGATGGGACGAGGCAAGGAGATCTCGTTGACGGCAGGAAGTGAGGATACAAAGGAGGTCCATTCCTCAACAAGAGTGCCGTGCAGAGGTTCGTCCCAAGTCAATCCTGCTGTCCAAAGCTTCTGCAAGAAGCATTTTGCCCAAAATATGATAGGACAAATCCAACCGTTCGGATCAAAGGTTCTGGCGACAGTAGACAACACGAGACGTTTAGTCCAAGAACAAGGCAATTTCAAGTCTAGGTTGTACGTAAAGATGTCTTGGACTGGTCTGTACTGGACGCCGAGAACAACCATCATGGCGGGGTTGTCAACAATCTCAAACAAATGTGGATCCTGCTGATGATCCTCTGGCAAGCCTTCCAAAAGCGCTGGTGAGTTGGAAATCCATTTGCGCAACTCATAACCAGCGGAGGCCAAAATAGCAATCTATGTCTAGAATTACCGTAGCCAGGCAGGAAGGTGTATCAGAAGTGCGCAGTGGAAGGTGTAATACATCTACCTGACCACGATAGACAATATATCCAGACACAATACACTGCGTTGCACAGTGAGTAAAGTATTGAGTAGGTACATAAAAATTTTACCTTATATATCCTGGTGATGTTCTTGAAGTGGACCTATAGATTAACCTATAATTTTGGCCAAAATAACAAGAGAATCAATAGATACCAGTTTACAATTCGGCGAAGTCCTTCTCCAGACCACGATGCACGTTGCGGTTCACAAAACTTTTCACAAAAATGTTCAATATGTCATCAATTTACAACAAACTTTGCCGGAAGTCAAAAGCGGCAATTACGTATTAAGTTAATTACAAGTTGATTCAATTCGCGTTAATTCAAAGGGCGATCAATTTAATTTAGGTACAAGGCACGCGAGCTTGCAAAAGGCGAGTTAATTTTTCAAGGCGCCAACGGCAGTGACAGTTCAGTGTGGCCATTGTCAGAAATTTTCAATAGACTAAACAAAATGTTACTCAATCGATCTAATCGATTTGACTTACAATAAAAACTAATTCTATTTCAAACATCCACCCGCCCCGGACCGGCCTACCGGTCCGCTAATCGGTTGGTAGACGTGACAATGTTGCAACCGCTCTCCTCAGAATCGAACCGTCCACCAAGACCTCAGCAAATCGGGGAACTCCATCAGCCCCAGTTACCAAATGAAGGATGCGCCCCCTGCGCCATCTGAGTGGCGGAAGGTTAGCCTCCTTGATCAAAACGAGGTCTCCAATCTTGGGTGGATCGGTCTTGTCGGTCCACTTAACGCGTTGCTGGAGTATGTGCAAATATTCCAAATTCCAGCGTTTCCGAAAGCTCTGAGTAATCTGGCGTACCAATTCAAAGCGCGAGAGACGACCAGGTCTCGTATCAATATAGGGGTACTCAGGCAAGGCGACAAGTGGGCGACCAATCAAAAAATGGCCCGGCGTAAGGGCCTCCAAATCATTCGGATCTGAGGAGATCGGGCACAATGGCCGAGAGTTCAAAACGGCCTAGATCTTACAAAACACAGTTGCGAGTTCCTCAAATGTAAGGACAGATTCACCGATTGTCCTGCGCAAGTGTGTTTTGGCCGATTTTACGGCGGCCTCAAATATACCACCCCAGTGTGGACAATTTGGTGGGAAAAACAACCAATTTATCCAACGTCGGGCAAGCCTATCACCTATATCAGCTTTGTTGGTTTCAAGAAAATTAACAACATCATTCAAATAATTATAGGTGCCCTTGAAGTTAGTGCCGCAGTCAGAACGGATCAAGGAAGGCTTCCCTCTGCGGGATACAAATCTGTCAAATGTGGCTACAAACGCCTCGGTCGTAAGCGAGGAGACCAGTTCCAAGTGTACGGCCTTTGTGGAGAGGCAAACAAAAACACACAAGTAGGCCTTAACAGTCTTGCTGTTTCGAAGTGTCGACGTTTTCACCAAAAAGGGACCTGCGAAGTCCGTGCCAACACCGTCAAACGTCCTGCTCTCAGTTACGCGATCTGCCGGTAAGTCTCCCATCAAGGGCTGCATGGTAGAAGCCTTGAGCTTATAGCAAGGGATGCAGCGAAAGACTACACTCCGAATAATTCTTCGGGCAGACAAAATCCAAAATTCGCGTTGCAAAATAGCCAACAAAGCATTACAACCAGCATGCGAGTTCTTAAGGTGACGGTCAGTTACCAACAAGCGTACCAAATGACCGTCCTTAGGTAACAAAAGGGGGTGACGAGCCCCGTAAGGGAGGTTGGCGTTCTTGAGACGCCCTCCAACGCGCAAGAGACCCGTTTCGTCCAATAAGGGGTTCAATTTAGATACAGCTCCCGACAATTTCGATTTCCCCGACTTGAGGATAGCAATCTCCCTTTCAAAATGCGCCAATTGCACAGAACGAACCCAAAAGGTGAGGGACTCCTGTCGTTCCTGTGGTGAGAGAAACGGTGTCAGTCGTTTCTGTTGTGGGTGCCTAAAATTAAAAACAAAACGCTTTATCCAAGCAGTGACACCTAACAACTTGTCGAGGGAGCTGTAACGATTCAACAAAAAATCGGGGTCGAAGGCGCATTCCACCTTCTCAAGAGCGAGTGTTCGTAGACCCGGCAAATTAGAAGTATTCAAAACTGGCGTTCGAGGCCAATCAATTTCTGGTCGACTCAACCATTCCGGACCCCACCACAGCGAATGACCTATCAAACTAGGCGTCAAGCATCCGCGCGAGGCACAATCAGCGGGGTTGAGCTCACCTGGCACGTGTCTCCAAACAAGTTTGACTTCGGATTTCTGGATTTGGGAAACGCGATTAGCAACAAATACCTCCAAAAAGTGGACAGAAGCCTTCAACCAACAAAGAACAATTTGGCTGTCTGTCCAGGCGTAGGTCCCATTAATGCAAATGCTTTTACCCAAGGTACTGGACACGTGATTCAACAAGCGTACAAGTAGGGCTGCTCCCGAGAGCTCCAATTTCGGAATGGTCAGAGATGTCCGAAGGAGTGCTACCTTGCTCTTCGCCATGATCAGGGAGACTCTCACCTGACCTGAGGCACTGACTGTGCGCAAGTACACCACGGCCGCGTGACCACGTTCCGAGGCGTCACAAAACCCGTGAAGGGTGGCCTTGTACTTCCCGGGAGGAAGGATGGGACGAGGCAAGGAGATCTCGTTGACGGCAGGAAGTGAGGATACAAAGGAGGTCCATTCCTCAACAAGAGTGCCGTGCAGAGGTTCGTCCCAAGTCAATCCTGCTGTCCAAAGCTTTTGCAAGAAGCATTTTGCCCAAAATATGATAGGACAAATCCAACCGTTCGGATCAAAGGTTCTGGCGACAGTAGACAACACGAGACGTTTAGTCCAAGAACAAGGCAATTTCAAGTCTAGGTTGTACGTAAAGATGTCTTGGACTGGTCTGTACTGGACGCCGAGAACAACCATCATGGCGGGGTTGTCAACAATCTCAAACAAATGTGGATCCTGCTGATGATCCTCTGGCAAGCCTTCCAAAAGCGCTGGTGAGTTGGAAATCCATTTGCGCAACTCATAACCAGCGGAGGCCAAAATAGCAATCTATGTCTAGAATTACCGTAGCCAGGCAGGAAGGTGTATCAGAAGTGCGCAGTGGAAGGTGTAATACATCTACCTGACCACGATAGACAATATATCCAGACACAATACACTGCGTTGCACAGTGAGTAAAGTATTGAGTAGGTACATGAAAATTTTACCTTATATATCCTGGTGATGTTCTTGAAGTGGACCTATAGATTAACCTATAATTTTGGCCAAAATAACAAGAGAATCAATAGATACCAGTTTACAATTCGGCGAAGTCCTTCTCCAGACCACGATGCACGTTGCGGTTCACAAAACTTTTCACAAAAATGTTCAATATGTCATCAATTTACAACAAACTTTGCCGGAAGTCAAAAGCGGCAATTACGTATTAAGTTAATTACAAGTTGATTCAATTCGCGTTAATTCAAAGGGCGATCAATTTAATTTAGGTACAAGGCACGCGAGCTTGCAAAAGGCGAGTTAATTTTTCAAGGCGCCAACGGAAGTGACAGTTCAATGTGGCCATTGTCAGAAATTTTCAATAGACTAAACAAAATGTTACTCAATCGATCTAATCGATTTGACTTATAATTAAAACTAATTCTATTTCAAACACCTATCAATTCGTCCCGCAGGAGGATCGCCTCGTCCGCTGTGGAGGCACCTGAGCAAATGTCATCGACGTAAATATCGTCCTTCTAGATGCCAGAGGCTCGTGGGAAACGTAGGCCTTCGCGGTCTGTGAGCTTCAAAAGAGAACGTATTGCCAAGTAGGGGCTTGACCTTAACCCGTACGTATAAGTATTGAGCTCGTAGACGACCATGGGATCGCGAGGAGACTCTCTCCAAAGGATCAGCTGTAAGCGACGGTCATCAGGGTGGATAATAGTCTGCCTGAACATCATTTTTATGTCGGCCACAAAGACAACCTGATGTCGTCGGAAGCTGGTGATGACGTCACAAAGGTCCTTGACCAACTTGGGACCAGAATGCAAGCACTGGTTCAAGGATACGCCTGTTGAAGTCTGCGCAGAACCATCAAACACTGTGCGCAGCTTGCCAGTCGATGGCTTTAATACCACATAATGCAGGAGAAAGTAATGCTCCACCGAACGCCAATCCAAATTTGACACTGACATGTGTCCCAATTGTTCATATTCTCTCATGAACTCAATATACTTCTGTCTGAGCTCCGGATCACGACCAATGCGATGCTCCATAGCCAACAATCTCTTTTCGGCTAAAGGTCGTGACTCACCAAGCGGAGGCCGAACAGACAGAAAGGGCAGCTTCGTGATAATCCGACCAGAACGGAGTCGACCAGTGTTGTTCTGGAAGAACAGCTCGCACTCCTCATGTTCTGGATTCAAACGGGCAGCTTGAGGGGGCTCCTCTACCTCCCAATCTGGACTGCATCAGAGAGAGCAGAGCCTACAGCCAACAAATTATCAAGTTCGGGTGGAAGGGGGTCCCTAGGTACAGGGCCCATCAAAGCAAATCCAAATATGGTCGGGATGGCAGTCAAACCATTTGGCACCAAGAACCGTTTCCCACCAATCAAAATTCCACCGAGGACATCAGAGCCAATCAACAAGTCGATTTGTCCCGGTGTGTCAAATTTGGGGTCTGCCAGTTCCAATCCCGATGTCAAATTCACCACAGCAGCAAGTAGCTGTTTCTGTGGATGCATGCCCAAAATATTCTTCAGCACAATAGCCGAGGTTCTAATCCTCGGGTGTGAAGATTCAACAGGGCCAAACAAAACCTTAACTTGCCCTTCAACATTAGAGGCTACGTCCCCTATGCCCCGTATACAATTTGGAAAAGAACCCATATTTAATTTAACCTGCCCTACCAAATAAGTGGAAACAATGCAACCTTGTGAACCTGTGTCCAATATAGCACGGACAACAACAGAGGTCCCCGTGGGTCCCCAGACCCTAACAGCAACCGTTGGTAGGATAACGGTGTCAATGGGGGAGGTTGGCGTTATAGGGCAGGGGTCAATGACCTATTGTTGCCTGGGCGGCGACCGTTGGCCAGGACCAGGCAAATCAAAATGGGGGTGCGGCTTGAAGTCCTCAAAGGCGCGATGACTCGATCCGCGCGCCATCTGTGGGGGGTCATAGTGACGCACCCGCCCAAAACGAGGTGGGCGCGAGTCAAGGCGGGGACGCTCCGCCAAAGGAGGGGAATGCCTGGGGCAGCAGTCATGGTGCTGGTGACGCTGAACAGCACATTCAGGTGCGCGAGAGAGAGAAGGCGTGCGCACGCTACGGTTCTCCAAACGGGGCGAGTGGCGATCAATTGAGCGAGGCGACTCTCGGCTACGCGCTGGTGAGCCTCGGCTGCCACCTTCAAAACACCCGCCCGTGCGCGGCTTCGGCTGGTTGGACAAGCGGCCAACCTCTCTGGCATTCATACTGAGAATGTCCAAATGCTGTCCTCCACAGTGAGGACAGGGGCGAGAGTTTGGGCAGTCTCGCTGGTAGTGGGACCCCAAGCAAGAGAAGCAAAGGCAGCGGGCAATCGCTATGCGCCTACGAGAGGCGACATGAAGGTCCAAAAATACCCTGCAACTGGCCATTCTGTGCCCCGTGACCTTGTAGTAAGAGCACTCCACTGGGCTCTGCGTGACTGCAAAGCGAGGAGGGTGCCGGTCAACACTGGCTCGGGTGTGAAGGCGAGCCTGCTCCTTGATCTTGGGCGGCTGCGTCTTAGCCGGCGTATCACCACCGGAGTTGTCCAAGACCCGGCACTCATCCTCCAGGAACCTCTCCAGGTCAGCAAAGGGGGGCAGATGGGTCACGCTATCCCCACCAAAGCGCTGTTCAAAACGCGACCTCAGGTCGGCAGGCAGCTTCTTTAACACAATGTGCACCAATAAATAGGACCATTGGTCTACGGGCAGGTCAAGACACTTAAGTGCGTTGATGGCCACCAAAAGCGGGTTCAAAAGTTGGGTGCGCAACCCAGAGACCCGGGTGAGCGTCGGCAAACCCAAAATCTGCTCGATGTACGTATCGGCGAGGCCACGCTTATTATGGTTCCTACGGGTAATTAGGTCCCGAGCCGTCTGGTACGCCTCGTCAGACACGGGCAGATGCTGGATGAGGCCCTTAGCCTCCCCATCCAGAACCGACATTAGATAGGCCAATTTTTGTGCCGGCCGAAGGTCAGCCCTATCATTGACTGGGCTGTCGAACAAATTAACGAAGCCCAGGTAGCTTCCTAGGCAGCGATCAAAATGGGGGTGGTCCAAAGTAGGGAGCCTACTCACCAGCCCCGGTGCTGACCTAGGAAGCTCCTGCTTCAGGCCGGGTTGCCCTTCCCTATCGGCAACTAGTTGTCTCGCACTATTGGAGACAGCATCATACAGGTCTAAGACCTGGGCATAGTCTTCACTGACCTTATTTCGCTGGTCAGCGGTGAAATCATTGATTGACACTTCAAGACAGCAAGTGCTGAAAGTGCGGAATTGCTGTTCCACACTTGCCAGGCGATCGTCAATCCGCTCATACCTTTGTAGTAAGGCCTGCTGGCAATCAGGCCGGTTCACTAAGGCACTGGCCGAGGCAAACCAGCGCAAATCTGATGCAATAGCACCAGCAGCCGCACGCAAGTCCTTGATAGCTGACATAATCAAAATTCAAAAGAGCCCGGATAAGCGTTAAATAATATTAACAATCAAAACTTACTTTTTTAGGGTTCCGTACCTAAAAGGTAAAAATCGGAACCCTATTACTAAGCCTCCGCTGTCTGTCTGTCTGTCTGTCTGTCTGTCTGTCTGTCACCAGGCTGTATCTCATAAACCGTGATATCTAGAAAGCTGAAATTTTCACAACTTATGTATTTCGGTTGCCGCTATAACAACAAATACTAAAAATAAAAAAAATGAAAATATCAAGGGGGGGTCCCATACAATAAACGTGTTTTTTTTCGTATTTTTGCTCAAAATTACTAACGGTAACAGGTAGACGCTTAAAATTTTCACGGAATATGTAGTTGTGTATTACCTTTAATAAATAAATAATTAAATTAAAAAAAGTAAATAATAAAGGGGGGCTCCCATACAACAAACGTAATTTTTAAGCAATTTGTTACTCGATCTTAATAAACAAGTAGAAACTTAAAAAATATTTAAGTATATATACAACAAACGTGATTTTCTTTTATAGATGATGGTACGGAACCCTTCGTGCCCGAGTCCGACTCGCACTTGCCCAATTTTCTTAATTCCTTGAAACCAACAAAGTATTAGCCTGTTTACTGCTGGTACAAGCAAGTGACAGGTATCTACTGTCCAACAAAATTAATAGTTTCAATATATATTGACACAAAACAAAGTCAAAGTTATCAAAGTCATCAAAGTTATAACTTATAACAAATTAAAAGTTGAAACTTCAAATTAATTAATTAATTATTTGCAACAGACAGACTGGCTGTGTTATTTGAGATATACAATAGTAAGTAAGCACAGAATATGTGTTACCTAGCAATATTATCTATATTATAACAAAACAAAGTTTATTAATGTGACCCGCCCAAGTGGCAAGGTCAAGTTGGTTGTTACAATGTTTATGAACATATGCAATAAACTAAATTTACTAAATTTTTTGATACATACAGCTGTTATGTATCCAAACAAACTGACTTATTAATGCAACAACAAATTGAAGTTAGATTTTTCAACAATACAAATCAACAATTACTGATTGAGGTTATGTGACAATGTGTTTCAAATTATCTAGGTCAACTTATACAATTAAATATTATGTCTTTTAGACAATAACTGACCTGACAAACACTACAATACTGTCTACAAGGTGATAAGATACAAGCTCATACCAATCTGAGTTTATACTCAGTAATGCAACAGCGGCTAAATTTCAACTACAGCTCTGCACCAAAAATTTATGTCTGGAATTTGGCTAGAAGGAGCTGCGATTAATTGCAGCAGATTTGTGGAAGCGTGACTCTATTCATCAGCCCTTGTCAGCCACAACAAATCTCAGACACAAATGTACTGTGTTGCACAGTGAGTAAAGTATTGAGTAGGTACATGAAAATTTTACCTTATATCTCCTGGTGATGTTCTTGAAGTGGACCTATAGATTAACATAATTTTGGCCAAAATAACAAGAGAATCGAATAGATACCAGTCTCCAGTTCATTGTAGTCCTCGGGCACCAATCAGGAATTCACACACGTGGTTTACAAAGTTCAATGTTCAATATATCACAAACCTTGCCGGAAGTCAAAAGCGGCAATTACGTATTAAGTTAATTACAAGTTGATTCAATTCGCGTTAATTCAAAGGGCGATCAATTTAATATAATATTACAAACGGAGACAGCCCAAAACCGGCGTCTTAAAATTTCAAGGCGGCAACGGAAGTTGACAGTTCAGTGTGACCATTGTCAGAAATTTTCAATAGACTAAACAAAATGTTACTTAATCGATATAATCGATTTGACTTATAATAAAAACTAATTCTATTTCAAACAGCTTGTCCAGGGACAAAGGTCTCCCAGAATGGCATCTCAAATCAAAAGCAGTATCGATAATATTTCAGAAACTGGGCACTCCAGAGGTCAACCTATTTGCATCCGCGAGATCTGCTGTTGTACCAACATATGCCAGCGAGGATGCAAAGGACACTCACAGTTTATTCACAGACGCATTCAGCAGGACATGGCAGTTCAAGCTGGGATGGATTTTCCCTCCTCCGTCTCTAATTTCTCGGGTAATTCATCATATGAACATATCAGAAGGGACATATCTAATTGTGAGCCCCAGTTGAGACAAGGCATTCTGGGCAGCCGACTTACGGAAAATGGCAATATGCCCACCACTTCCAATAACCGACCTGAAAACGAATCTAATAGATCTTCGAACAAATCTTGCACCTCAAAACATAGAGGACTTAAATTTATTGGTCTGGAAGGTACGGACTGGAGCAAACAGTTACGCAACTGGACCGGTACAGACGTAATCCTCCTAGAGACATCTTGGAGGAAATCTACTATGAAGACATACAAACCATGGCAGACATGGGCTCGCATCAATAATATAGCTGCAGATAACCCGAACCCATCAGACTTAGCAAAATATCTTTGTTACCTTCACAACTGTGAAAGACTAGCACCTAGCACTATAGCATTACACAAGTCGGTAGTAGCAACTTTAGCTAACCCCCAACGATCAGAAGAACTAAGCTCGCATTATTTGATTAAACACGTATTAAAGCCATTATTACGAAAAATCCAACGACGAAGAAACCTATACCTTGGAAGATAAATGACTTCTTAATTTTTCTTAAGGAATACGCGATAAATGAAGACAGTCTCTTCCAAATCTATAGACACACCTGTGTCCTTCTCTTATTAGCCTCAGGACGAAGAGTACACGACCTCACCTTATTGAGCATAAATCAAGGTTCTTTCGTAGATAATGGGGATGAGATAATTTTATGGCCTAAATTCGGTTCCAAATCCGATTCTGGTACGTACAGGCAATCCGCATGGGTGTTTAAAAATAATGCGAACGAAGCTCGCCTTAATACATTTCTGTGGATCAGAAAATCCACTTCGGTGATGTGATGGGTCTTGAGTGATGATTTTTCCACTTTATAAGTCTGATTATTTTGCGTAAAATTAAAAAAAAAATTTAATATTTTTTATAATCTTTCTGTTCACTAAACTATTTCTTGTTTATTAATTTTTTGAAAGATATTAAAATTGTTTAATAGGTATTTTCTATTACTTTATTTAAACAACATTCCTCTCACAGTATGCAATAGCAGCGCCGCCGGCAGAATGTAAACACGTCTCAAGTGGTTGAAGCGTTAGGCTCGAACACCTAAATAGAACCGTTTTCGACTGAATCCTAAATATCCGTTTTCTACTCTTCGGGTGGAAAACGGTTATATTTTGAACGGTCCGTTGAGTATGATATTAAATCAGAATTTTGTCCTTGTGACAAGCGCTAAACACCTATGAGTGAAATTAAAGTACGTGGTCCAAATTCAAGCAAAGTGTAAACGCATGTTTCGTTTGTTCTATCATTTGCAATTTAGATTTAAATCGTTAATTTGTATTTTAGTATATTTAAACAAACTAATATTGTATAAATAATTTTAATGTTAACAAAATAGTATTATAAATATTGGAATTTAAACTTTTGTGGTCACTATCAGTCGTAAAAAGTATAGTATTATAAAGTTTGTTAAGTTTGAGTCTGGTTTGAGAATGTTGGATATTCCACTCATGTAATTTTGTCCTTGTAATATGTATATAAAAAATCTTGCGTTACTGCCTGACTGAAAGACTACGGACAGCCGAAACTACAGGGCACAAGAAGATGAAACTTGGCATATATCTCCCTGGGGGAGCGTACGGGTGCACTAAGAAGGGATTTCCCGAAATTCTCACGAGATCGGGCAAAATGTGCGGGGTTAGTTGAGGGAATCCTCTAGTTTAAAATAATGAGAGTACGTAACTTGTCTATTACCAGACTAGTCTCAAACCGTATAAAATTTAAAGCTATATATTTGCGTCACTACGAGAAAGCTAAAGGTGCTGATAGTTGTTGAGATTTTCATGTAACTGGCTGATTCGGCGAACCGTATATTCCTAGGCGATTTGGGAAAAGTGGACTGTAAGGATTTGGGTTCTTATCGACTAGGAAACGAAAGGGAGGAAAAGTGTGTGGGATAGGAGGAATTATAGGATGCGGAAGGATGAGGGCACACCTACCTTGCACATCAGTCTTCTTCTTCTCAAATGGCAGTCTCCCGGTGTCTTCGAGAATCCTGAAGCTGCGTTGAATCACTCCACTACACTCGCGCGTGTCTTAGTTCTCGTTATATCCCGGGAGCGGTAAAAAAAATATGGCGGTGCGATTTTGCGGGATGCGTATGCTATGCACACTCGTCAGCCAAGTCGTTCTTTCTAGACTGTTTTGTAGGCGTGCCTTGGGAGGGGAGCGAAAGAGACAAAAGGATCGCTCGCATTGGACGAGCAAGCGTGGAACGATTGACGTTGATGTAATTAGTTATCGATTGGAAGGTAGATGGCGCTACCATATCCCCCCGGCCCTAAAGGGTTGCCTTTAAAAAAAATAGAACTGAACTTAGCTATGTTGGGTGTATTACCGCATAACCCATCAATAGGCTAAGACAGCGATATGATATTAAAATTAATCTAAATTAACTTTAGCGAAACAATTATAACGAAAACTACAAACTAAATACGAAACTAAGAGGTAGATTCAACTTCAGGCTAGATCTCACTGAGTTGGAAGCGGATAGAGACGTACAACAGGGCGCACGTAGCTCCCCTTCGCGGTTTTCACGGTAACAACGCGGGTTGATCAGTGCCTCGACTTGTGCAAGGACAGTTAAAAGCTATGCGTAAGAGAGGATCTGTTGACCTATACCTTTGAAGAGATGCGTTTTAATTACTTTGACCATGCTTTCCCAACATCCACCGAAATGTGGTGATGCTGGTGGAATAAACTTTCAGTCAATATGATTTATGGAAAGTTCTTCCTGAAGACGAGTACGATATTCTTCTCTGAGAAACTTATAGAGGTCGCGTAAATAAGAGCTTGCGCCCACGAAACAAGTGCCGTTATCCGTATACAAACACTTTATAGGGCCGCGCCGTGAGAGAAATCGTTTAAGGGCTGCAAGGAATGACACCGTGCTTAAATCTGTCGCAACTTCAACATGCGTAGCGCGCGTTGTTAAGCATGTAAAAAAACATAGCCAAGCTTTACGGCTTTTAACACCTCGACCACGCACTGGCGTATACTGCAGCGGTCCTGCGTAATCACAACCGGTGTGTGTAAACGCCTTATCAACCTGATTGACGCGCTGGCTAGGAAGATCTGCCATGGGAGGGAAAGTCGGACGCGGACGACATTTGAAACAGACGTTACATTTATGTATTCTGTGACGAATTATTCGTCGAGCGGCTAAAATCCAATACTTATGCCTAAGTAAGGACATAAGCAACTCTGGACCAGCATGGAGGTGCTTCTTATGATAAAAATCAACAAGAAGGTCGACAACATGATCATGACGCGGCAGAATGCAAGGATGTTTGTAGTTATAAGGTTCATCCGAATTTGACAGACAACCCCCAACGCGTATGACGCCGTGTTCATCGAGAAACGGCTTGAGTCTAAGGATAGCGGGAGAACAAGGTACATTGTTTTTCAAATTTTGAATGTCGTTACTAAAATGAACAGCCTGTACAGCTCGTAGTAACTTACATTCTGCGAATTTGATATCAGTACTTGATACAAAAGTCCCATTAGGTAGGTGCCTAAGAAACCTACAGACATAAACGGTGGCGCGGAGTAACTAAGACCACGATGACATGCGTAGTGCGAGTGCATAGATCGGAGACTCCGCAACCTCAGCAATCACGGGATAAGAAACAGACTTCCGTTCGGGTACATCTTTGTCTTCTGCACTGTGGTCAAAGGGTTGCATAGGCCACTCTGACGGATCATGGGAAATCCAAGAAGGTCCACGATGCTACAATGGATGATGCAGATGATTAAGTGGAGTAACACCACGACACAAGCAATCAGCGGGATTCTCAATACCCGCGACGTGATTGAAACAAGTAGCGGGAACAAGTTCAATCAATTTACTAACGCGGTTGGCGACAAAACTCTGCCAGGCAGCGGTGAGGAGAAGAATAAATCCAAGCGAGCACTACTTTGGAGTCAGAAAAGGCGTATATTTTGTTAATAGGGTAGTGGGGCAAAACTGTGTCTTGAACCTTGCGGAGCAACTAAGACAGCAGAAGGGCCGCGCACAACTCCAGTCTCGCAACCGAAATGGTTTTAATAGGCGAGACCTTGGACTTGGCACAAACTAACTGCACCGAGTAGTTAGAACCAATGCGGATTTGCAGATATACGACTCCGCCGTAAGCACGCTCACTGGCGTTAGCCAAACCTATTAAGTTGATGGTACATCCATCTACCAACCCAAGATGACGCGGAATAGTAATTTGATTGAGCGCGGTAAGCTCAATATAAAACTGGCCCCAAGCGGTGACAATATGGTCAGGGGGTGTTTCATCCCACTCACACTTTGATAGCCAAAGCTCTTTGATCAAGAGCTTGGCGTACAAAATTGTGGGAGCCACAAACCCCATTATGTCCCATAGTCGAGCCACTGTGGACAGCATAGTGCGTTTGGTGCACTTATCATCTGGTGGTGAGACGTCAAACCGAAAACTATCGCAGGATTTGTCCCGGCGTAAACCGAGAACCTTATGCGGTACAGACTTCTCAAACTCAATGTCTGGAGAAGCTTTATGAGAATCTGGTATGCGTGCGAGAACCTCCTTAGAGTTGCTTGTCCATTTGACAAGATCAAACTGGCCTCGCTTGAAAAGCTGAATAAGCTCTTCACAAAGCGAAATTGCTAGCGGAACGGATATGAGACTACAGGCAATGTCATCCATACACAAAGCGGAAGTAGCAACAGCTGCTGCGGCAGGAAAGTGATCGCCTTCATCAGCGATCAACTGGCGAACAACTCGTAACGCGTGATATGGGCTAGACTTGAGTCCAAAACAAACACGATTGAACTGATACACAGATAAAGGTTCTTTCTTGTCAAAACGATAAAAGATCCGTTGAAATCTACGGTCAGATTCGCGAACGCCGATATTGAGAAGCATTTTGCGGCAATCACCTGACAGAGCGATTTGGAAAAGACGAAACTTTAATATGATGTTAAATAAATCACCCTGTAGATTGGGGCCGGCATGCAAAATGTCATTAATCGACTGACCCGAGGTAGTCTTACAACTAGCATCTAAAACCACGCGAAGTTTAGTAGAGGTTTTATCTTCGCGAACTACGCCGTGATGCGGGATATAATATGAGGGTAGAGAGTTGCCCTCGTTGTTTACAACTACACTCAAAAAACCTTTATCTATGTAGTCACGAATGACGTCATTATAGGCGCTGCGTAACTTAAGTGATGCATCGAGTTTACGTTCTAAACAATGGAAACATCTAAGCGCAGCAGCGTACGAGTCGCCTAACGAATAAGGGTCACCATAGAATGGCAACGCCACTACGTATCTGCCACTGTGGTCACGAACAGTGGTAGCGCGGAAATGATGTTCACACTCGAGATCCTCGAGCCTTCGAGCTCCCAAAATTGCTTGAGAAGAGAATCAATATTATTTTCTTGAAGAACAGAACAACAACAAGACGTAATATACTGAGAAGTATGTAACGTAGGTACGGTACCCATAATCACATACCCAAATACCGTCTCAATAGCGGGTGGTAAATCATATCGCTCACTACGCACTACTTTAGTTAGTAGCAAGTGCGGAAATATTGAAGCTCCGATCAAAACATCAATGTCTGCCGGATTCGCAAACTCCGCGTCTGCCAGCGGTAGTGTCTCGAGGTGGGTGAGTAATGATACGTCCACATTAGCTTTCGGCAATGTGTCCGTGATACGCTCCACGATAAGCGAAGAAATGTTAAAATGAATATCCCTATCAAAACGCGAATGTATTTTAACATCTACGCAAAACCCTTGCAATGATTTTCTGAACCGCCGATCCCTTTGACTACTGAGTTGGTATTTTTAAAGTTATTCCACACTCCGAGGCGTTTGAAACACTCAAAAGTGATGAAATTGCTCTGAGATGCGCTATCGAGTAGACAACGTACCACGCGCGGCGATCCATTAATATCATAAAAGATAAAAAAAAGACGTAAGTGGATGCTCCTGTTTCACCATATCTACTTTGGGAGGCTTACCATATGAACATAATTTACTGCTTGAGTATGATATCAATAGCTACTAAAAATTTTACTAGTAGATGTCTACAATGTGAAACAGTTGCAGCTCCTTACAAAAATAAAATGTACCACCATTATATTTGTTTGAAAAGAGTGGCCATGAGTTTTATTGCCCGTTCTTTCTCGTGGTTCTACCTATTGCATTGCGAACGTGGCAGTAAATGTAAATGTAGAATCATTAAGTAACGTAATTAACTTAAATTTTGACGTTCATAAGCGTCACTTTGTGGCCTAGATGAATAAATGATTTTGATTTTGATTTTTGATAACTTGCGCTGTCGCTAACAGTACCGTCTTGGACGCCATACACTGCGGCTTGGCCCCGCGTGGATCATTATAGATGCGCGAGGGCCGTCCGCGCGTGCGCGTCGCCCGCGCGATGTATGTCGTACACAACGATATTTCATTCTGAGTCGTGGGAGGCGCAGTTATCGTGGCCTGCACTTGCGACGTAAGTGTGCCAAGGTTAGCGGCTTGGCTTGATAACGGACTACCATTATCGAAGTGCAACAATGAGTGGTGTCGCTGATTACATGAATGACATCTCGTCTTACTAGAACAATCACTCGTTTTATGCTTTATACTTAAGCAATTAATGCATGCTTTGTTACCTTTTACGCACTTGAAACGAGCAGTCGGATTTAAACTATTAAAGGCGGGACACTTATAGAAATGGTCGTGCATCTAATGTCATCTCTGTAATCTTGGCGTGCGAGCCGCTTAAACGGGCTGTGCCGAATATTTACCCTCTAATTGTGATTGTATTCGCTTAATCATACAATCTTCGAATGAGGTGTACGCCTGATAATTCGATTTTTCATCAGGATTAGTAGAAAGCAATCTTGCGTTATAATCGTCTAACAACTTATGGAAATCTGTTCGAATACTATCTACTGTCATACAATAACTGAAAAATTACTCCCTATTACTATCAGAAGCGGCGGCGGTCTTTGAGCGCTCATAAATGTTTTGAATACGCTCAAATAAAATATTGCGTTTTGCTTCTAAGATTGTCAGCTCTCTGCCTTCCGATACACGTGGCTTCTTTTGTTGTGACATGCTTACGTAAGTATAAGCTAATGAGACCGAAACAAAATAAGAATACCTAAAATACCTATTATTTTACCTAAGTAGGCAACACTTTAAGGCGGTGGAATTAAAAGGTGCTTGAAGTATGAGATTTACAAGACAACTATGATAGTTCCAGAAATAATAATTGGGTAAGTAGGTAGCTACATAAAATTATATTACCTACTGATACGTGTAGAAATAACCATGTGACGGTTATGTAAATGGACTAGGAGTATAGCTAGGTGCTTTAACTGCCTAGGTATAGAGATATAACGAGGGGTTACGTATAAAACGTAAATGAATCCGACTCGTATGGATCAAATAATGATTCGGCGAACCGAATATTCCTAGGCAATTTGGGAAAAGTGGACTGTAAGGATTTGGGTTCTTATCGACTAGGAAACGAAAGGGAGGAAAAGTGTGTGGGATAGGAGGAATTATAGGATGCGGAAGGATGAGGGCACACCTACCTTGCACATCAGTCTTCTTCTTCTCAAATGGCAGCCTCCCGGTGTCTTCGAGAATCCTGAAGCTGCGTTGAATCACTCCACTACACTCGCGCGTGGTTAAGTTCTCGTAATATCCCGGGAGCGGTAAAAAAAATATGGCGGTGCGGTTTTGCGAGATGCGTATGCTATGCACACCCGTCAGCCGAGTCGTTCTTTCTAGACTGTTTTGTAGGCGTGCCTTGGGAGGGGAGCGAAAGAGACAAAAGGATCGCTTGCATTGGACGAGCAAGCGTGGAACGATTGACGTTGATGTAATTAGTTATCGATAGGAAGGTAGATGGCGCTACCACTGGCATTTGGATAGACTCTACAGGAGAATTTAATTGATTTGTAGTAGTTTAGGCCAAAGGACTAGTATATAGTTGGACTAGGAATAGTTTTTTGATTGCTAAGTAGGTGGTTCGGCGATACACCGGAACCGTAGGTTCTAGGCGACTTGGGAAGGATTAATGGAATGGACTGTATTTAAAGGATAGCGGGTCTTTAGCCGCCTAGGATTGGATACGGGAAGAGATGATTGTGAGTGGGTATAGGATATTCCAAGGATGGAGGGCACTTACCTTATACGGCAATCTTCTTCGTTTCCGAAGGGCAGTCTCCTGGTGGTTTCGTGATGCAGCTGCTTGTTTTCACTTCACTACACAGTCACTTCCACTTGCGAGCGGTTTATATAAGCGGTAATAACTATAGCGGGAGTGGCGCGGTGATACGGTATGGCGGACGCGTATATAGCGAATCGAATGTTCTCGAAAGTTCTGGACTGTCTCACGCGTCGACGTTTCGCGGCGACCAATCCGCGAAAGGCAGTGCCTCTTCCAGGGAGTGGGATAGAGAGGGACGGAAATATGGTATCGCTCGCACTAGACAAGCGTGGAACGATTGACGTTGATGCGATTAGTTATAGATAGGAAGGTAGATGGTGCTACCATATCTCCCCGGCCCTAAGGGGTTGCCTTTAAAAAAAAATAGAATTGAACTTAGCTATGTTGGGTGTACTACCGCATAACCAATCAATAGGCTAAGACAGCGATATGACAATAAAATTAATCTAAATTAACTTTAGCAAAAACTACAAACGCAATAATAGCGAAAACTACTAACTAAATACTTAAACTAAGAGGTAGGTCCAACTTCAGGCTAGATCTCACTGAGTTGGAAGCGGACAGAGACGTACAACAGGGCGCACGTAACTCCCTTTAGCGGTTTTGACGGTAACAACGCGGGTTGATCAGTGCCTCGACTTGTGCAAGGACAGTTAAAAGCTCTTCGTAAGAGAGGATCTGTTGACCTATAACCTTGAAGAGATGCGTTTTAATTACTTTGACATGCTTTCCCAACATCCACCGAAATGTGGTGATGCTGGTGGAATAAACTTCCAGTCAATATGATCTATGGAACGTTCTTCCTGAAGACGAGTACGATAACCCACGACGTGATTGAAACAAGTAGCGGGAACAAGTTCCACCAATTTACTAACGCGCTTGGTGACAAAAGTCTGCCAGCGGTGAGGAGAAGAATGATTCCAAGCGAGCACTACTTTGGAGTCGGAAAATGCGTATAGTTTATTAATGGGGTAGTGGGGCAAAACTGTGTCTTGAACCTTGCGGGGCAACTGAGACAGCAGAAGGGCCGCGCACAACTCCAGTCTAGCAACCGAAATGGTTTTAACAGGCGAGACCTTAGACTTGGCACAAACTAACTGCACCGAGTAGTTAGAACCAATGCGGACTTGCAGATATACGACTCCGCCGTAAACACGCTCGCTGGCGTCAGTGAAACCTATTAAGTTGATGGTACATGCATCTACCAACCCAAGATGACGCGGAATAGTAACTTGATTGAGCGCGGTAAGCTCAATACAAAACTGGCCCCAAGCGGCGACAATATGGTCAGGGGGTGTTTCATCCCACTCACCTTTTGATAGCCAAAGCTCTTTGATCAAGAGCTTGGCGGACAAAATTGTGGGAGCCACAAACCCCATTATGTCCCATAGTCGAGCCACTGTGGACAGCATAGTGCGTTTGGTGCACTTATCATCTGGTGGTGAGAAGTCACACCGAAAACTATCGCAGGATTTGTCCCAGCGTAAACCGAGAACTTTATGCGGTACAGACTTCTCAAACTCAATGTCTGGAGAAGCTTTATGAGAATCTGGTATGCGTGCGAGAACCTCATTAGAGTTGCTTGTCCATTTGACAAGATCAAACTGGCCTCGCTTGAAAGCTGAATGAGCTCTTCACAAAGCGAAATTGCTAGCGGAGCGGGTATGACATTACAGGCAATGTCATTCATATACAAAGCGGATGTGTAGTATAGTATAGTGTAGCGTAGCGTAGCTTAGCATAGCATAGCATAGCGTAGCATAGCGTAGCGTAGCATAGCGTAGCATAGCATAGCATAGCATAGCATAGCTAATTAGTGCTTTATCTTACACACAGTTTTAGCACCCACCTTGATCCCTTGAAGAACAGAACAACAACAAGACGTAATACAATGAGAAGTATGTAACGTAGGTATGGTACCCATAATCACATACCCAAATACCGTCTTAATAGCGGGCGGTAAATCATATCGCTCACTACGTACTATGTTAGTTAGTAGCAAGTGCGGAAATATTGAAGCTCCGATCAAAAGATCAATGCCTGCCGGATTCGCAAACTCCGCGTCTGCTAGCGGCAATGACTCAAGGTGAGTGAGTGATGCTACGTCTACATTAGCGTTCGGCAATGCGTCCGTGATACGCTCCACGATAAGCGAAGAAATGTTAAAATTAATGTCCCTATCAAAACGCGAATGTATTTTAATATCTACGGAACCCTTGCAATGTTTTTCTGATCCGCCCATCCCTTTGACGGTTGAGTTAGTATTTTTAAAGTTATTCCATAATCCGAGGCGTTTGAATAACTCAAACGTTATTAAATTGGTCTGAGATGCGCTATCTAGCAGACAACGTACCATGTGCGGCGACCCATTAACATCATATACGATAACTTGCGCTGTCGCTAACAGAACAGTCTTAGACGTCATACACTGCGTTTTGGCCCTGCGCGGGTCATTATAGATGCGCGAGTGCCGCCCTCGCGTGCGCGTCGCCCGCGCAATGGACGTCGTACACAACGATATCTCGCCCTGAGGCGTGCAGGGGGAAGGCACCGTGGCCTGCATCTGCGATGTAAGTGTGTCAAGGTCAGCGGCTTGGCTTGACAACGGGTTATCTTTATCGAAATTTAGCAATGAATGATGTTTTTAGGGTTCCGTACCTTACAAGGTAAAAAAAGGAACCCTTATAAGATCACTTTCTTGTCCGTCTGTCTGTCTGTCTGTCTGTCCGTCTGTCTGTCTGTCTGTCTGTCTGTCCGTGTGTCACCACCGATTTTCTCAGGAACGGGTGGACCTAGCAAATTGAAATTTATACCAGATACTAAGGTCTATGATTCCTATTAGGTGTATAAAAATCAGGGTCCTGGGTCGACCCGATAAAAAGATATGGTCAAAATTAGATTTTTGCGAAAACTTGTAAGTACCAAAATTAACCTTAATTTTCAACTTTTTTTTATTTTCGGAATTTTTCCTTTACTTGTGCTGTAAGACCTTGGTTTTGACCAAAATTGACAATTCTAGGTCAACCGTAAGTACCCTATAGGTTTTGGGTCGTAAACCTATATGGTAGTTCCCGTTGAACTAGAATCACGAAATTTGGCCAAAAGCAGGGTCTTACAGCACAAATAAAGGAAAAATTACAAAAAATAAAAAAAGTGGAAAATTTAAGGGTGTCCCCATACATACATAGTAGACTCCGTTTAAGATAGTCCTCTAAGTTGTATGGGCGCTCATACAGATTAAGAGAACTAGCGTAATTAGCACCAACCACAAAATTAAATAAGGTAAAGTGCGTACGGAACCCTCGGTGCGCGGGTCAGACTCGCACTTGCCCGAATTTTTTATTGCAGAAGCGACACTTTGTCTTACTAGAACAATTACTTGTTTTATGCTTTATGCTTAAGCAATTAATGCAAGCTTTGTTATCTTTTACGCATTTAAAACAAGCGGTTGCATTCAAATTATCGAAGGTGGGACACTTATATAAATGGTCGTGCACCACATTACTGCACAGACACTTCTGTGAATTATTACTATTAGATTCCGAACATGTTACGTAAGATTGTGGATTAGGGACCGAGTTATTATTACTATTTCGCGATTTATTCAACCTTTGTTTGTTGCTGTTAGCGTTAGACGGGCCAGGTGAACCAGACTGCGTATTATGAAATATTCGACACTGATCTTTGATGAACGAAATAAAACTATCTAGTGTAGGTATTTTATTATTGCGTTCCGTCATCTCGAATGCGCGAATTGTATCAGTGTCAAACTTTTTTAAAGCGAGTTGAAGCAACATGAAGTCGGAAAGATCTTCCAATTTTAAGTTCCTAAGAGAATTAACCGCGGTTACGAAGTTATCAATAAACAGCTGGAAATTCGCGACAGACGCGTTGCCGGACAGTTTGAGATTTAAAGCTTGGTCAAAGTAAGTAGACGCTAGGACGCGCGTGTCTTGATATCTGTCAAGTAGTGACTGAAATATGACCTGATAATTCTCAGCACTGGGTGTGACACCTGCAAATACGGACTGGGCTTTCGGTGACAGTTTACCTATTAAATAGTACAACCTGTCAGCATCTGTCAGAGAACCATTATCGTGCACTGTAGACTTAATACTCGCATAGAATAACGGCCAATTTCTTATATCTCCGTCAAACGACATAATCTCGATTGGCGGTAATCTCGATTTGCGGGCAACGGGCTCTGCTGAACATTTACCCTCCAATTGCGATTGTATACGCTTAATACTTCAATATAGATCTTCGAATGAGGTGTACGCCTGATAGTTCGGTTTTTCATCAGGATTGATAGAAAGTAATCTTGCGTTATAATCGTCTAACAACTTATGAAAATCTGTTCGAATACTATCTACTGTCATACAATAACTGAGAAATGCTTCCCTATTACTGTCAGACATAGATGCGGTTTTTGAGCGTTCATAGATGTTTTGAATGCGCTCAAATAAAATATTGCGTTTTGCTTCTAAGATTGTCATCTCTTTGTCTTCCGACACGCGCGACTTCTTTTGTTGTGACATGCTTACGTAAGTATAAGCTAATGAGAACGAAACAAAATAAGAATATCTAATGTACCTATTATTTTACATAAGTAGGCTAAGTAGGCAACACTTTAGAGCTGTGGAATTAAAAGTTTCTTGAAATATGAGATTTATAAGACAACTATGATAGTTCCAGAATTTATAATTTAGTAAGTAGGTAGCTACATAAAAGTTTACCTACTGATGCGGGCGGAAATAACCATGTGACGGTTATGTGAATATAATTATTAGGAGTATAGCTAGGTGCTATAACTGCCTAGGTATAGCAATATAACGTATAAAAACGTAAATTCCGGCTCGAAGGACCAAAATAAAATAAAATAAAATAAAATGAAAGAAAATAAAATGAAATGAAATGAAATGAAATGAAATGAAATGAAATGAAATGAAATGAAATGAAATGAAATGAAATGAAATGATATGAAATGATATGAAATGATATGAAATAAAATAAAATAAAATAAAATAAAATAAAATAAAATAAAATAAAATAAAATAAAATAAAATAAAATAAAATAAAATAAAATAAAATAAAATAAAATAAAATAAAATAAAATAAAATAAAATAAAATAAAATAAAATAAAATAAAATAAAATAAAATAAAATAAAATAAAATATTTATATATAATATATAATATAAAATATAAAATAAAATAAAATAAAATAAAATAAAATAAAATAAAATAAAATAAAATAAAATAAAATAAAATAAAATAAAATAAAATAAAATAAAATAAAATAAAATAAAATAAAATAAAATAAAATAAAATAAAATAAAATAAAATAAAATAAAATAAAATAAAATAAAATAAAATAAAATAAAATAAAATAAAATAAAATAAAATAAAATAAAATAAAATAAAATATTTATATATAATATATAATATAAAATATAAAATAAAATAAAATAAAATAAAATAAAATAAAATAAAATAAAATAAAATAAAATAAAATAAAATAAAATAAAATAAAATAAAATAAAATAAAATAAAATAAAATAAAATAAAATAAAATAAAATAAAATAAAATAAAATAAAATAAAATAAAATAAAATAAAATAAAATAAAATAAAATAAAATAAAATAAAATAAAATAAAATAAAATAAATTAAATTAAAATAAAATAAAATAAAATAAAATAAAATAAAATAAAATAAAATAAAATAAAATAAAATAAAATAAAATAAAATAAAATAAAATAAAATAAAATAAAATAAAATAAAATAAAATAAAATAAAATAAAATAAAATAAAATAAAATAAAATAAAATAAAATAAAATAAAATAAAATAAAATAAAATAAAATAAAATAAAATAAAATAAAATAAAATAAAATAAAATAAAATAAAATAAAATAAAATAAAATAAAATAAAATAAAATAAATATCTTTATTTCAGGCAATATAGGCCCATACAATTTGCAGTACAAGTACACATAATCAGAAATTCATACTAGGTACATTTAATTTTATTCTATATCTATTTAAATTTTATAATTCTATTCTTTTCAATAATATATTAAATAATTACAATTCAGATTTCATAATAAATTTTAAAAATTTCAATATAAAAATACAAAGTTTATTATAATTATAATATCTATTTTAATGTCATAATATAATGTCATGCATTTTAATTCAATTACAAAATTTATTAAGTTTAAACATTTTATAGGTATCTAAAATGTTATAGAATCAATGAGGTATTTATATTTTTATTCTAATTCTAATGAAACTAAATTATATTTTATTCTAATTCTAATGAAACTAAATTTATTTTTGTACATTATACGATATTACAGTTATTTTATTTAACGTTTTAGATGCCTGTTTATGCAGTGTCTTATATAAAAACAGTCGAGTCTGGCTGCAATCATTGCTAGCACGGTATTGGAGCTGGCTCGCACCCTGCGCACCAGAGACGCGCACCGCTTGCGCATGGTGGTGTGAAAACAGTCGGTGTGCGCCCACGCAAACATGCCCGAGGCGCTGCAGAAGCGAGGCAGCCCCACCACCGCTCTGAATGCGTTATTGTATTGCACTCGGAGAGCGTTATAGCTACCACGCGTGTAATCAGCCCATAGACTGCACGTGTATAAAGATGTGCAGTATGCTTTAAAAAGCGTTATTTTAATTGGTATTGAGCATCGTGCAAATCTACGGGCTATCATGTTGGCTCTTTTAGATAACGCTCTCCGTGCACGCTCAATATCTACAAGGTCTCTCAAATCCTCTGTGATCCAGTGTCCTAAGTATTTAAATTGATTAACTCTGTCTATGTTAACCCCACTAAGCCGTACAGGTGGAACAATTTGTGGGCACTGGCCGCCGGTTGGAAAGACCATGTATTGGCTCTTAGTAGCATTGTACAATAAGCCATGCAGTCGTGCGTACTCCTCACATGTTTGTACTAATTTCCTTAATCCACTTATTGACGCAGACAACAACACCATGTCGTCAGCGTAACTAAAATTGTTGCAACAAGTATTGTCAATGTGGCAGCCGACATGGCTGTTGCTGAGCGCGACAATAAGGGCGTTAACATATAAATTGAATAATGTGGGTGATGTTAACCCACCCTGTATTACACCACACTCGAGCTTATACGGCTCTGACATTGCACCTGCCCATTTAACACAATTTATCTGGTGTGAGTACCAATACTTAAAAATATTGGCCCACTGTTTAGGTTAGTTAATATTTTCAATTTTCTGCCATAAGATGTCATAATGGACCAGGTCAAAAGCTTTTGACAAGTCGAGGAAGCACGCATAGACAGTATTACGATTGGTGTAGTATTTGACGGTCTGCTTAACCCTTGAGGTGCGATCAAACTAAAGGCATAGTGCTACATGTGCCGAAAGGTCACGTGGCTGCAAATTTTCATTGGCATAGGTTACCGAAAAAAATTAATTATGATACCTTAATATAATTATATTACATAATTTGCATATCATTGTGTTATAAAATTATCTATCGTATAAATAAGATGATTAAGTACTAAATACTCACCTTTCCGGCAAAACAAGCTTAAAAACTTAGAGGTTTGTTTTTTTTCACTCGTTCACACAAACATTTCATCACTTATTAATGAATTGCATTACTTATTTGCTTCATAAACACAAACACATTATCAGATATACTTTTAGGTTTTCACACAATACATTATTTATTTGTAACAAACGAATCTAACGCCACTAAAAAATTATAATCCGAACGCGTAACAAAAAGTTCGCCGTGCCAGGCAGCCATGCTACTGTAACGAACACTGTGGCTGTGAATTATTTACCATTTGAAACACGATAACAGTGAAAATGTACAACAATACTAGTATTTAGTTGCTAAAATATGTTTTGAGATAAATAATCTGGGTACTTTTATGTCTTTCATAACTATTAAAATAATATTTATCATAAAACTATTACGAAAATAGCGAGTATCAAGAGTAGAAATAGCCCTTCAAAAAGTTTTTGCCTTTTATCACTGTATTTCTTGTCTTTGTCACGAATAATGTCACTTCACAATTAATATTTATTTATTTCTAAGTAAATCTATATAAGTATCTTTATAAAATATTCACCGGTTTCTTCCACAAGACAACTTTTATTATAAAGATCGCGGAACAAAACACAACAATGGCGGACGCTTTCGCAACTGAGACACAGATAATTATATTTCAATATTTTTGGCGCGTTTCCTTTCCCTCACCCTTCTAAAAGAATTTCAATGCATAGAATATGAACTATTCTAATAGTTACTACTTTCGTTTCTTGGTTTAAGTAAAACAAAACGTGAAAAAACCGCGACTTAAACCGCGAATTCTTTAGCCTTAATTAATGTCTCCACTGACTGCCCTGTCAGATCAGCACTGAACACCTTGCTGGCTGGGCCCAGCGGAGATTGCACAGTGAAATGTCTCCGAAATATCTCCGAAATGCTCTTAGGATCACTCTCCCCATCAACACTCACCGGAAGACCAGGACGTGCATTCATCCTATTGGTATCCCGCCAAAACCCCCGAAAGTCGCCTTTTGAGTGCTTTTTAGCAAGAATGTCCATGTGTAGTTGTTCTTTGTGAACTTAGCACCATTTAAGCCTCGATTTAAACACCGTACTACTTTCACGCATAGCGTCATATATACAACCGTACTTGGGTTTACCACATAACACCCATTCCAAGAAATTATTCCTGGCCGTCCGGTGAGCCTCCCCAACGTGTCGGTTCCAACCCGTTACTCGCTGCTTACCCCTATCTGACAGCGTGCCCCCCCGACTCGCCACAGCCGCCTCACACAGGGCATTTACAATGAGTAAACATTATTTGGAAGATGAATATAATTTTCCTTACAAGAAATCTTTTAAGTCTGTCTCCGTGGTTCAGTGGATAGCGTATGTGTCTGCTGATCGGGAGGTCCCGGGTTTGATTTCCGAGTCGGGCAAAAGTGTTAGGTACTGAGTTTTCCGTATCCTCAGTAGCAGCACGGAGTCTGGCAAAAAACGGCAAATAAACAATATTGTTTTATTTTTATTTGTACAGACTATTTATATGTACTTGATATTTATTCTTTTAAGTGTTTACTTACTTGTTCAGATTCCCCAGATTTTTATGACGATGATATTTGAAGTATTTCAGTGAATATTGTTTTGATTTTTTTTGTTGATTACGTTAGGATCAGAGTTATGCTTTGAAATCTGAAGCACGTTTACTTGTAAATAAAGTTGGATTTTCCGTTTGGCGTCTAACTTTAGCAAACCAAGGATGCTGATAACCATATTTAGCGTACTGTCAGAATATTTAAACTTCAGGTAAGGAATGTCAAAACCAATTATGACTGCTACAACAGAATTTCTATGGCTCAGAGGAATATGACATTTTGCGACTCTAGACCAAACGGTAGTGTAGAGCGTATGGGCGGTACTGTGACGCAACGCGGTAAGTACCGGACATACGTTACAGTAGTAAAATCCTTAAACATGTGATTATATGAATTGTCACAGGCAGTAATTCATGCTCTCGGCATATTTATAATTAAAAATATGAACGATTTGATCTATTTAAACTTAAGAAACTTATCAGAAGCAAGTTTGACATTAGCAGTGACGGTAATCCAACAAGAGATAAAAAATCAATATCGTCTTCTATTTCCTCTCAAATCCAACTAGAAACCTATCTCAAACACTAAGGAAATAAATAAGGAACATTAAACGTCGAGCATTCCGGACGTGGAAGTAAAATATCCCTTCCTGACCCGAACGAAAGTTACAAGGTAAACATAGAATCCTTAGAGTTTTGGGCTTAAACGCTTCTAAGTACTGAGAATACAGAGAAGAATAATATTTGTTGGTTACTAAGAGATTTGTAGTTTGTGTTGTGTTTGAGTGTAATGTTTGTTAACTTAACCTGTCGAGTAAGTACGTATGATAGGATGGTTACACAGTTTATTGGAATTTACGGAAGCAAAATTTTAAAAAATTGATTTCAATTTATGGATGAAAATTTAAGAAGAAATAAATGTGGATCGTTTTTCTTCAAGGAAATTTCAGTTACATAGCCTAACGAACTAACTTTTGTGATGTTTTTGTGATGCCTTAATTTGACCAAATAAATTATTTGAAAAGATCTTTGACGCTTCTGGTAAATTCAATAATAAAATTGTAGTTAATGAAATTGACACTTCTGAATTTAAATTTCAAATGTCCACGCGATGTTAAATTAGTTTGTTGGACAATCCTCAGCAGCAACACACAAAATTCGTCAGATTGCCAATATATTCCTATATTATCCTATACTTCCTAATACCTAAGAAACGTCTTTGAATCATGTCTTGGGAATTCATAGAAAATTCATGAACATCAACGATGACATAATGAACATCACATACGCAGGCAAAAGTATAGCTATTATGTACTAAAGTATTCATAAAAAATGATGAACTTCCAACCTCTGCACAAGATTTTGCGCAAACACGCCATATAACAATTACGTCATAATCCTACCACATTGACATGAGCACCTGAGGGAGATATTCAACACACATATTATACATCGCTGGTTGTACTCGACACACTATAATACTCCATATCAGTAATGCGTCGATGCACGTTACTCCATTGTCTATTAGCTACGAGACGGTAAGTAATGAATATTGAAACTGCATTAACTAAGCTCAGGGGGAATTTGCGAAATCAATTGTCCGTATTTATGCAAAAAGGAACCACACGACAAATTTAGATTTTTAGAATTTAAAAGTGGTTTATTTTCTTATTCAAAAAAGATCCACATGATTTTTCCCTTGGAAACTAGTTATACAAAAAGCAGAAATGAACCAACAGCAAAAACACACATAATATATATTGCAAAACCGAACCACAGCACCATGGGACTCGATTCTACAAACAAATAAACCATATTAATTCCATGTCATTTTATACAAAACAGATCCAAAGATAATTGGTACCATTATACATAAAAAATATTTATATTATTAACAATTATTATAATACACCAAATGGAACCAAATTTCTGTGATACCGTTATGCGTAAAATAAAATTCACAATTTAATGACAATTTTTTTTTTTTGCAAAATGGAACCACAAGCATTCGGTTCTACCACGTATAAATAAATATTGTAAACAGCAGAACCACAAGTATGCAATTTTATTGTACTCTGGAAGGCGTTAACTTCAAGTTCGAAATTCTCGCTGAAATTGAGAGTTTCTACAAAGACCTGTACGCATCATGGGAGTCTAAACTCTTGAAACCAGGCAATGATGAATATAGAGCCAAACTCCCGTGCTAATATCCAGAGGACATCCCTGGTGTCAACCAAGGCGAGGTAAGAGAAGGTCTCGAGCAACTTAAGAACAACAAGTCTCCATAGGACGACGGAATCACCACGGAGCTCTTAAAAGTAGGAGGGACTGTAGTTCTGAATGAGCTGGCAAGCCTCCTTAATTCCGTTTTCCATCAGCGCCTTACAGCTCAGGCATGGAGCGGGAGTGCGATTGTTCTGTTCTTCTAAAAAGGTGACAAATCCTCGCTGAAAAATATAGACCCATTTCATTCTTTAGCCACCCCTACAAGTTGTTCTCGAGAGTGCTAACAAACAGCCTCGCCAGAAAACTCGACGATTTCCAGCCACAGGAACTACACCACATCCATACTGTTTGGCTGATTATACAGAAGACCATTGAGTACAATAAGCCGCTGTGTATGATTTTCGTGGACTACGAGAAAGCCTTTAACTTCATCGAAACTTGGGTGGTTCTGGATGCTCTGCAGAGGTCTTGTATCGATTGGCGCTACATCGAGGCGTTGATATGTTTGTATGATATCGCTACTAAGACCATCCAACTCCAGCCCCATCGACGCGATTGCGACGAGGTGTGAGGCAGGGAGACGTAATATTTTAATCAGTTCTTCACCAACGCACTCAAAGACATCTTTGAGATGCTGGACTGGCTTGGACTGGGCATAAATATTAACGGCGAGTACATCTCACACCTTCGGATTGCTGACGATATCGCCATCGTTGCGGAGTCCCTGGAAGAGTTGAGCGAGATACTCCACAGCCTTAACGAAGCCTCTCGACGTGAACTTGAACAAAACCAAGATTATGTTAGTTACATCATGACGGGATCGGTTTATGTCCACGGATGGATGTTTGAAGTTGTTCAAGAGTATGTCTACCATGAGCAACAGCTTGTCGTCCAGCTTAGTAGCAATAATTTCGAGAAAGAAATCGACTGTAGTGTCCAGTTGTGTTGGGCAACGTTTGGCAAACTACGTCAAGTTTTCTCTTCGCCCCTAACACAATGCCTGAAGACCAAAATCTACAATCAATGCGTCCTACCTGTTATGAAATACGGTGCCGAGACATAGACACTCACAGTGGAACTAGTCTACAAACTTAAAGTCACGCAGCGAGTTATGGAACGGGCTATGCTTGGCGTCTCTTTGAGGGATAAAATCTGCAACGAAGTTATCCGACAAAGAACCAGAATTACCGACATAGCTCACAGAATAAGTAAGCTTATGAGGCAGTGGATTGGTCCGATCTGCTGAAGTATTGATGGCCGATATACCAAGCTTGTCCTAGAGTGGAGACCACGACTCGGTAGGCGTAAGGTAGGGCGGCCCCCGGTTAGGTGGACTGACAATCTGAAATCGAGACTGCGACGGAATGGATGCGAAAGGCTATGAATCATATACAGTGGCGCGTGTTGGGAGAGGCCTATGTCCAGCAGTGAATTGCTATAGGCTGCATATCAAAGGTTTATTACGATAATACTTAGTTTCGTGTACATATTATATCGGTAAATCCATGGCGTTACCGATATACATGAAATTAAGTATAAGTATAAGTACTAAGTAAAAAAAAAAACAAAACGTGGGTTGTGGTTCTTTTTTGCATATGAGGAAAGTTATAAGTTAGAAAATATTAAAAGGAACCACATGCACATTTTCTTAATTATCTAGAAAGTTTAAGAGTATCCAGAGCAAAATATACACATACTTAGATGAGTAATTTATCAATACATTTGTATAAAATAAATGTAATATTTTACTAAATCTAATAGAGCTGCACATGTTTTTGTAAATCCATTGATATCTCAGAAGTGCGTTTTGCTGGGTGGTTCCTTTTTGTATAAATACGGACAATTCGTCAATGCTCGAAATTGATTCCATGTGGGAACTAATAAACTTGAGTTTGAATAATATTGGAACAGATGGCGTTGTACTGAAAGCATTGCTGAACTTGAGAATAGTTTTAAAGAAGAGATTTGAATTGCGAATTATAATGCTGCATGGATGGTGTAGTAGTTAAAATACCCGTCTCGCGGCCTCGTCGCTTAACACTGCGTAGTGTATTGTACACTTGTACTGTCGATCCCCATATCGGCCAAAATGATGTGATTTATAGACTGAGCCGCACCGAATCTTTGTATCTAATTTTGTCTGCTTGAATGGTAATAAAGATCCCACGGTGCACCCTTTATTTCGAGTGCAGATATTTTGAACAGCTTTGTAAACAAAATTACAACAATAATTTTATTAAAATTAAAAACTAGTGGAACAATGTCAAATTTGGTGTCTTTTTCATCGCAAACTGCGATTACTTCCAATCGACGTCGACTGGAATTCATTGTTATCACTGCACTCATGTTTACCATTTTAATCTTATAATAATATATAAAGCTGAAGAGTTTCTTTGTTTGTTTGTTTGGTTGAACGCGCTAATCTCAGGAACTACTGATCCGATTTGAAAAGTTCTTTTAGTATTAGATAGCCCATTTATAGAGGAAGGCTAACGCTTTTAAAATTATTGATCGCTACTGTGACCATTTTATCAATAGTAACAGATCCATCGTCGAGATACGATGCTTTAAGGTGATTTTCCACCAGAGTGGCGAGACGAGACTAGGCTAGAAGAGAATTGAAATCGCACTGACCCTTTTCCACTAAAAATAGCCATCGCGAGCTCGCGCGAGTTCGCGCGTGACCGCCGCGCCGCCCGTAGGCTTCATTAGATAAAGATATAGGTACAGTGCTATTTGAGTTCGTCTTGCAATACACACGCAATTTTTGTATTATGTCCCGGAAATTAGTTTTATTAAATATGTTAATGGAAGAGGAATCAGATGAAGATACTAACTAACAAGAAATAATCTCATAGTGCTTTTAAGAAAACGAACTCACCGTTTCTGGGTTCGAAATCATATCAAATATCACGTTAATCATGGCAAGTTTCACACTTTGTTTATGACTTTAGACGACGAAAGTTTTGAAACTACCTTCAGAATGTCAAGACAAAGGTTTTATGAGGTACATGTGAAGATTGAAATCTACATTAAAAAAAAAAGATACCAACTATAGAAAAGCTGTCAGTACTTTGGAGAAATTAGCTGTTTGTCTAAGGTAAGAATGAAAAGCATTTCAAATTTAAATTATTTATTTCAACCAACCACCGTCTTTCCACCTAGGTACTAAGAAATAAAAAAAAACAGTTCTCAATATTTTTATCCTTAATCTTAAGGTATCTAAAGAAATCTAATATAGTTCTTATTTATTTATGATCTTTTATAACAAATATTATCTTTAGCAATAGAAAATTAGTGTAATAAATATGTGTTTTACTTATGTATTTTAGTTCTAAGATCAGTCATTAGAACAGTTTTAGGTTTAATATGTATACGTGGGCAAAATGCTTATACTTAATTCGACAAAACATTTTCCTAATCGTATGTGGGAGTTGTACTCTGTGAATTCTCTGCCGTACAATTTGTATCCGTTGAATATGAAGGATTGACGCTGGTTTGGTATGACAATTCACCTGAATTATATCCGTAATTAGAACTGCTGTACCATGATGAGTTCATGAAGTTTGATTCCTCAGCTTCCATGACTGCATTAAATACTTTCCGTTTTACTTGTAGCTGTAAATGTGGTGATAATTTTTTCGTAGAATCTGACATCGATAAAAAAAATCTGTCCATTGGATTGCTTCTTTATTTACAAGCTGTCGAATCAATTCGTGTCTCTCTTGCGTGTTTGTGTGTCTCTTGCGAGAATCTTCCTGAAGAAAATGAACAATTTCGTTTTGGTTATTTTTATTACGCCGAGCGAAAACCGCGTCATCGCCACTACGTTTTTGCTGTGAAGAATTCAAGTTTACATAATTTTCAATAGAATTTTGCAACGACCCCTCATCAGTAGGTGTTGTGACCGTCACCGTATAATCAGTTGAATTATCAGGTGAAAGATTGCTTTCTTCGGTACTTGTATTGATGTCAGGAGTATCAAAATTTGTGACAGTATTTCGATCTTTAAAAGTGGGTAATATGAATTCCATAACGTGGTAATACTTATATGGTCGTATTTTTTTGGAACTCTGACCACTTTTAACATCCTTTTATTTCCCTAATGATTCTCTAAAACAATTCCGAAGGTTTTTTTCATTTTTCTTTTGTTCGTTTCACTGAAAAATTAAATTATTTGTCACTATAAGTAGGTATACGTTTGGTTCAGTGGTCGCATAACGGCCTACTGAAAAGACGGTCCTGGGTTCGAATCCCGCGCAAATACTTGTATTTGTGTGATGAGCACGAATATCAAAATTTGTTCCTGGGTCATGGATGTTTTCTATGTATTTAAGTATTATATTTATTTATATAAGTATGTATATCGTCGTCTAGTAGGTACCCATAACACAAGTCTATTTGAGCTTAATTTGCGACTATGTCGATTTGTGTAAGATTGTCTGATATTTATTTATTAATATTTATTATATTATGTAAAATTTGTGTGTACCTAGTGTATCTAGTAACAAGTAGTGTGTACCTAGTGTAACATACATAATATTATTGAAATAAAATTTACTATTTTATTTCCAGGTATCTTTACAGATACCTGGCAACTGGAGACTCATTTGTCAACATTGCTAATAGTTATAGGTTGGGGGTTAAAAATGTGAGTTGTATAATTGCGGAAATATGCGAAATACTATGGAGAGTACTTCAGCCAATAATTATGCCAGTACCAGATACAGAAATGTGGAAAATAATTGCCAAAGACTTTGATAAGTTATGGCAATTTAAAAATTTGGTAGGTGTCTTGGACGGAAAACATGTCGTGATAAACGCTCCACCTAATTCCGGATCGTCGTTTTTTAACTATAAGAAGACATTCTCAATTGTGATGATGTGTGTATCAGATGCGAACAGAAGAATTGTGATGCTAGATGTAGGATCAATGGGTAGATTTAGCGATGGAGGAATTTTTGCTAGAAGTGTATTCGGAAAATTACTAATCGAAAACAAACTACATTTGCCACCACCGTGCCCATTATATCCTACAGGACAGCCAATGCCATTTGTTTTTATAGGTGACGAGGCATTTCCGTTATTAAAAAAAATTATGCGACCATATCCCGGAAATCAGTTAGATACACGAAAACGGGTCTACAATTAAAGATTAAACCGAGCACGCAGGATAGTTGAAAATGCGTTTGGTGTTCTCAGTAAGCGTTGGCGCGTATACAGGAGGCCTTTCGAATGCAACGTGGAAACTGTCGAAAAAGTAGTAAAAGCAACTTGTGTTTTACATAACATGTTGAATAATGATGATTGGATCCTACTTTGGAGACAACAGACGGCTTTAGCATCCGAGAATCATTCTGTGATTACTTTAATACAGTAGGTAAATTAACCTACCAGGATTATATGACGAGCAGAATACAATGATTGCTGAGCATTTTAGTATAAATATACTACGTGGTATAATAATGTGGAATAATTTTCGAAATGAATACTTAAATTTGAATTGGTTTTTATTGTATTTTCATATGTAGGTATGTTATTTTATATGTTGTATTGGTTTATTTAAATAAGAGGCATTTATTTTTATACAATGCGTAAATTTTATACGGTCGTATAGTTTATGCAGCTATAATATCCGATCATATGATTCATATGGGATTTTGTTTAATAATGTATTAATTAGTTGTAATGATGTTTTTAAAATCCAACCGAGCATCAAATGATTGTCCAATGTCCACAGTCCAACTTAGTTTGATATACCTACCTAACAAGTGACATGACATGATATGACGTTTTAGGTAACGTTAATTAATATGAGTGCAATAAGTTCCTTGCGCCCAATATTAATTGTCTTCATAACAATATGCCCATGCCCGTATAACATTTACACGCTGCATTTATAAATGATCTAACTTACATAAAATATACTTAACGATAAATAATGATAAAGATTAGCATAGCTTATAACTTTATGTTGATAACTTTAGCTACTGTTGCCGTTAAATACCTATGTGTGTGACAAGATTTAACAATTACTTAACGTGAATAATATAGACCAGCTGAAAGCAGAATGTAGGTACGTAAATATTGTTAATGTATGTATTACGTAAAGAAAGAAAGAAGAAGAAAGAAAGAAATGTTTATTAGATCACAAAAACATAAAAATCATAGTCTTACATTAAAGAAAAAAAATAATATTAATGCTAAATTGTGCTTCACTTATGAAAATAATAAATTCTAGCATACAAAATAATAAAAAAACCAAACAAACGCAAATGAAACACAGATGTATATTTATAGATGTATATCGCAAATTTCGGTACAGTATTGTGTCTAATAGGCCACTGCTCAGCTTATGTTACAATGCGGAATTGCAACGCTGATTTTCAGCTGCAGCCTAGATGACTAGGCATAATTAATTATAATGATAGGGAAAAATAATATGCAGTCGACGATACATAAATAATAAATATAAAAAAGTCCAAGTTGATAAATTTAAAAAAGATGTCACATATTAAATTAATGATAGTATAGTTTAATAGGTAGGTTCTAATAATAAATGGTGTAATAATAAATTTAATACAATTAGGTCATAGAAAATACAAAATGTCATATAGATAGGTGTGATGTTGAATATAATTATAGTATGTATAAAAGAAGATGCAGTTATCAATGATTAGAATTAAAATTATTATGTAAATGAAATACGCATAGGCAAAAAAGTCAGTGTGATCATGTATAAATAAAGTAATGTCAGGTTTGTTCGATGTATATAATATATGTGAGTATGTTTTAATGTATAATATGCATAGGTTATTATGATAAATACCTTTAAGTGCTGGTTTTTTGTTTACCTAATAGAATTTTTTTTAACTTTAACCTTAAAAGCATATGCACTGATAACTTTGCGCAAAAGGGGGGAAGGTCATTCCAACACTTAGAGGCACTGTATTTAAAACTACCTCTAAACGCAGTAGATTTGTGTGGTGGAATGCGTAACGGTGGGCATATCTCTCGTGTAGGAATCTTACGATTAATTCTTGTAGACACTAGTTTTTCATTAAGATACTTAGGTTTATTATGTTTCAAAACACCGAACAATAGGGTCGCTAAATGTAATTGCCGTCTAAATTTCATCTTTAAAATATTATGTTCGTTTATATAAGGAGTTACGTGACTTCTGGGAGGGATGTCGTAACAAAAGCGGGCGCACGCATTTTGCACTTTTTGTACAATGTTGGCCGTCTTTGCCAACAGTCTTGGTCCATATACCGTGTCCAAGTAATTAAACTTAGACAGGACAAGTGAATCCACCAATCGCTCGCGCAGAGTAATGAACAAGTGCCGACGTATAGTGTACAGAAGTTTTAGGCGGTAAAAACAAGTCTTTACAGATTCTACTACATGTTTTTCAAATTGCAGGTTGCAATCCATCACTAGACCCAGATTACGAGCTTCGTATACTCGTTCAACGTATTCTCCGCCCAAACATATAGTGGGATTGCAACTATCAATTTTTGAAACTTGCGTTGTTTTCCCAAACAGTAAGTATTTCGTTTTGCGGGCATTTAGAACTAAGGAGTTATTGCAGGCCCACTTATATATGTTCGCTAAGTCCTCATTAATACGCTCAACTGCCTCATGAGTACTGTTCGGATGGAATGACAAATATATCTGTATATCGTCCGCGTATATCTGGTATTGGCAATATTTGATAACATTAATAATGTCTGCACTATACAAAATGAATAGCAATGGCCCAATTACCGATCCCTGGGGAACACCTCTATTAATAGTTTTAAGGTTGGAACTAAGGACTGTGGCATCATCATCACGAAGCTCAACATACTGAGAACGGCCACATAGGTAAGAGTCGAACCATTTGATTGTGTCGTTGTCAAAGCCGTAATATCTCATCTTAGAAAGAAGAAGGGGAATATTTATGCAGTCGAACGCCCTGGAAAAATCCAGCAAAACGAGCAATGTATAAGGCCCCACACAACTCAAGACGTGGGATAGTTGTGGGTTTAATTGGCGCAACCTTGTTTTTTGAAACTAAGAGCTGAACACGCACAATCCCTGAGTTACACACAGACCTAATGTAGACGCATGCCCCATACGCACTTTGAGAAGCATCTGTGAATATATGGATTTCAATCTTTACACAAAGATCACTAAGAACCCAACGAGGTATTTGGAGAATATTGATCCGTGTCAAGAATTCAAGAAACTTTTACGAGTCGTACGCGCCGGCCGTTACGCGACGACTTTCGAGACGAGGAAGGACATTTGAAGGACGAACAAACCGTCAAGTCACTGTGGAAAAAGGATAAGACAACTTGTGAGTTCGTTGCTTATTATTCCTCTTATTCCATCTTCTCTTTGCTATTCAAATTCATATTTTTCCTTCTCAATTTCATACCCATTTTGCTAAAACTTGAGTCAGTGCTTTGTGCATTCTTCATACGTTACTATTCATTCAATACTACACAAGCAGTTATCTATAATATTTTACTGTTTATTTCATTGACAAGTTTCTTTTGTCGGGGCTTTGTTCGCTAACTGCGGTCGTAAAACTCGAGCGTTGAATGCCTATTCCATATATCATCTTGTTTACTTCAAATCGAAACGCACAGTCATTGAGCTTAGCTACCTGGTTATAATATTTGCTTATATAATAATATCTTTATAACGGAGAATTAAGTAGCTTGTTATTTTAAATCAGCTGTTGCCATTACATCGAATTGAGGTTTGCTTTGTGATCATGTCTGAACTTAAAACTTTAATTAAAAAACGCTCAGCTATAAAATCAAAGCTCACTATTTTTGGCAATCATATTAGATTAATTGAAACGTCTAAAGCTTTAACGGAGTTACAAATCATAGATTTAGAGTGCCGTTTACGAAAATTTGAGCCCTTATGCGAGGAATTCGACACGTTACAGACTGAGATCGAGGTCCTATCTGACGAGCCACCAATCGATGAGGTTCCCGCGGAGCGTGTGCAGTTTGACAACGACTACTACCCGCTGGTGGCCAGTGCCAAGAGCCTACTTGCTGCCAGGGGGAAGGGCAGCGGATCTGTGGTGGAGTTCAGCGACGCAGAATCAGGTGGGCGAGTGAGAAATTTGGTTAGGCTACCGAAAATTGACTTACCACATTTCAGTGGTGGCTATCAAGACTGGCTCGAATTTAAAGACACATTCCTTTCTCTTATACATAACAGTAATCGCATAGATAATATAAATAAATTCCACTATTTACGGGCTTCTCTTCAAGGAAATGCCGCTCTAATTATTAAGAATATCGACTTTAAAAGTGACAACTATAAAATTGCATGGGAATTATTGTGCGAGCGATTTGATAACAGTCGCTTACTAGTGAATAATCACTTACAGGCTTTGTTTAACATAGAACCTATTCGATCAGAATCATGTAAGTCGATTCAAAATCTTATTGATGTGACTAACAAGAACATTAGGGCTCTCGCATCATTGAAAGAACCGATCTGGGACACTATCATTATTTATATGATGTCAATTAAACTTGATAGTGTGACAGGTCGAGAGTGGGAAGAACATAGAAATACATTGACTTCGTCCCCAACCCTATCACAGTTCATATCATTTTTAAGTAAAAGAGCCGACATCTTAGAAACTTTAGAAGATAATAATAAAAATAGTAAAATAAAATCACAACCCCTAAAAGAAAAAAGTTTAGTAATTAATAATAGCACTAATAGCAAACATAAAGAGAAAAAATTTAAACATAAATCATGTCCATTGTGTGACGATGAGTCACATCAGCTGTTCAATTGCGAATCGTTTAGAAGTCTTCCTGTAGAATCTCGGATTTCAAAGGTAAAAGAGTTTAAGGTGTGTTTGAACTGTTTGCGCTTCGGTCACGTAGCAAAGAAATGTTTTTTGTCACACTGCAAATATTGCAATGAAAAGCACAACACTCTTTTGCACTTGGAAAAATCTGAGCAATCTGCTTCTCGTGATTCGTCATCTACGTCTTCAAAAGACATTGTATTGACAACTGATGTTCTACCGGTTACTACTCCGAAACGTGTTTTCCTGTCCACAGCGTTGGTGAAGATTGTTGACGGCAAGGGCAACAAACACACCGCTAGGGCGATCTTGGACAACGGTAGTGGAATAAATATCGTTTCCGAAGCTTTCTGCAGTAAGCTGGGTTTGCCAAGGCGGAAAGTGAGCTCCACGGTATCAGGTTTTAATAATCATGTATCTCATAGTACACAGTCTTGCAATCTCACAATTGAGTCATTGAATACTGACTATAGGAATAACATTGATTGTTATGTATTTACCAACGTCACCACAGCAGTGCCGATTACATACATTGACACACGACATATTCAAATCCCAGCAGGCTTATGTTTATCTGACCCCACTTATAATATTCCTTCTAAGGTCGATCTTCTTATCGGGGCAGATATCTTTTGGGATATTCTGGGAAACAAAAAGATTAGCTTAGGCAAACATTTACCTATGTTACGTAGTTCAGAGTTCGGATGGATTGTCACTGGTCACATCTTGAGTCCGAAAAGTACATTCAATCAATGTCTTTTTACACAAGGTCAACTTGATATTGATCTCACTCGTTTTTGGGAAGTAGATAGTGTTTCTCTTGAGCATTTACAATCCGCGGAGGAACGTGCGTGTGAGAATAGTTTTGCTGTCGATACAACTCGAAATAACGATGGTCGCTTTGTCGTCACCATTCCTCTCAAGCAAGATCCCCAGGTCTTAGGCGATTCCTTTGAGATGGCAAAGCGACGTTTTTTATCGCTTGAACGAAAATTCGAACAAGAGCCAGTATTCAAGGAGAAATATTTAAACTTCATGAAGGAATACGAGCAATTAGGTCACATGACTGAAAATAATGTTCTTTTTCCATACAGTGACAATGTCAACTACTATCTTCCTCATCATGGCGTACTTCGGGAGTCCAGCACAACGACAAAGCTGCGTACAGTCTTTGACGCTTCTGCCGTCACCACTTCAGGAATTTCCTTCAATGAAATTCAGATGGTCGGTCCTACAGTCTAAGACGATCTCTTATCGATTCTCCTCAGATTCCGCCAGCATAAATTTGTAGTATCGGCAGACATCGAAAAAATGTTTAGATCAATTGACATTGTACCCAGTCAACGCTCATTACAGCAAATCGTATTTAGGTATGATTCATCGCATCGTTTAAAAACCTACACAATTAATACAGTTTGTCAAGGGACCGCATCAGCGCCATACCTTGCAACAAAATGTCTGAGTAGCCTAGCATCTACAGTCAGCGATAATAGCGTTAAATATAGTATAGCTCACGACTTTTATTGTGATGATTTTTTAAGCGGGGCTAGTACTACAAGCGAAGCTATAGATTTATGTAAAGGAATTACTGCCACCTTAAACTCAGCAAAATT